>LPNX011166658.1:16900-106645 GCA_001517045.1 Pseudotsuga menziesii
CCACCAAAGCATTTTGTGAGAAGCCCTTCAGCAATCTCAAATCACTGCTGGGGATTGCTGATCATGCTATAAAGGCATGAGTGGAGACAAGATTCTACAATTTTGTTTTACAGTCCATGTTTAATGGAGGATTTTCCCAAGTTGGTTTTGCCTCTTTCCTTATTTCATATGGACTTGCAGTATGTAAAAGGGTGACTAAGTCTTGTTTCTAAGCCCTATATTTTTTATTTATTACAAATAAAGTCAGGCTTAAGGGGGGGTGTTAGAATAATCAAACCCATAGTATTACCCACTTAGACATTAATTCATTTATTTTTGTCTTATTTTCCTAGTTCATGAGTCCCACCATGTGCAAGTTGCTAATTGCCTATCCATAGAGGTCAAACTTGCCATATTTGACTCATGTAGCACTTGGGAAAGCCTTAGGAATCAAATCTTCTTTATTCCTGGCCTCCTAGGCGCCCTTCTGCTTTTTCTGCTTTTTCAGTGTTTTAAGGCACATAGGAAAGCAAGACTAGGTGAGGTGAACTTGTTTTTTGCCCCTTTCATCCTCCACTCTTTCCTCCATGAAAAAGCATGTATGAGCTACCATTCCATCACTCATTAGCTTGGCCATGCGCCCTTGGCAATTCGTGAGCCTCATGACAGATTTGGGATCAGCTTTTTACACCTATGGGGGATTTGCCTATTTTGGGTAAAACTGCTTTATGCTAGTTTTGGATGCCTCCTTATGCATTCGATCTCTTGATGTATTCTATATATTCAGAAACCTATGCTATTACAGGGTTGGCTATTGTACACTCATTTAATATAATTTTGTGTTACAGCTCCATATTCAGTCTCCATTGTTAGCAATTTTGCATGATTAATTGATAATTGTTGTGGGTAAAATTAATCTATTGCTGGCTTGAATTTCTACAGGTACCTCCTCATGGGAGAATCTGCACTCCATCAACACCTATATGATGGGGGGAATGATAGATTACCTTGATCATGTGATAGGTGGCATGCTAAATCATTTTGACCTTCCCCTGCCACATCTATCTCGGTACTTCCATGATCCCATATCTCACCACAACACATACGTGATCCATAATCACAAACCCCATGTCCATAGCATGGGGGCAGGACCTTAACCTTGCTCACTTTTTCACATGCATGGTCTTGACCATTTCCCGAGGTCACATGCCATTTGTATATTTGGTTTGATTTAAAGACACACCGTTTACACTTGGGTATTGTTTCCATGTGTATAAGTGATCCAGGAGGATCAGGATCTTTGAATTCGATCAAAATCAAAATCTTAAAAAAGTGAATTAAATATTAGATATGCGAAGAGCTCTTCAACAGCTTTCTGTCAACACTTGTTATACTCGAAATGACCTCCAGATGCAAAAGTTATCAAGGTTTGAAGTTTCGTTAATTTGGTTAAAAATGACAAAAAAATGGGTATGGGAAAAAATATCAATGTATTGTTGTATAAAATTTTGGTGGACTCTATAGGGATTGAAGAACCAAAGACCTCTAAGTCCTCCCAAGCCTTCACCAAGCTTGTGTAACCAATTGCCTCACATATGTTCCTTGTAAGGTATAGAGTAAAGGTTATATATAAGGTATAGAGTAAAGGTTTTATATAAGGTTGAATACGTTGCATTTTTTAAAAGGAGCGGGGTTGAGCGCTTATCGATCGTCCCCATGGTCAACAACGAGAACCATGTATCCATTGGCCAACAACCTTATTGCAATTCGACAACCTTATTGTATCTATTGCAAACCATGTCATAAACTATTGCCCAACAACCTTATTACATTTCGACAACCTTATTGTATATATTGCAAACCATTTCATAAACTATTGCCAAATATTGCCATGAAAACCATATAATATGACACCATCGAAACAATAGGATATAACTTCCATGGTTGCAATGTGATAACCATAATGATAAATGGGGAAAGGCCCACGAGCTTGACTGCAGGACCTCAGCCCCATATTACAACATTTTATCCAACACACCACCACTTTCTCATTGTATGGGATTCGATGGATTTCCTTAAGAGTTTGCTAGCGAAAATAATGGGGCCCAAAGGGCATGTGACCCTTTGGCCTGTGCTCCTTAACCACATTCAAACCACTATACAAAACCATGAAAAGGACAGGATCAGGACCATAGTCTATCACAGATTCCAAGATAGTTTTTCCCAGTACCCAAAGTGGTTTCGACATAGATCTCAAGGTGGTTTTGCATAGATCCTAAGGCATTTTGGCACAGATCCTGAGGAGGTTTTGGTCTAGTTTCTAAGCCGGTTTTTTACACAGTTATCGAGGTTTGTAAAGTCATTAATGAGCATAGATCCTGAGGTGGAATCTGTACTGTTTGGTCTTTTATTCAAGTAGAGTTTCACGATCTGTGTTCCAGAGGAAGCCTCGGGCTAAGGCATTTGAGTTTATACTCATTTTTTTCAAAATTTCGAGAGGATCACAGTGGTGCTATCCATTTTTACTGATGACATACAGAAAAAAGAAGAAAAAAAATGGTTCCAAAAACCAATTATTGTAATATTTGAATACTTAATAAGATCGACCTTCCCATTGCAAGTGTCTTAGAGACGTATCCCATAAGGGGTGAACTTCGTTATCAGTTCTGATCTTTCGTTTTTATGGCTTGCATAGTGTTTATTTGCTTGTGTGTGTATGTTTAAGCATTTAAATTTCATTTTTAAAGCGTGTTTATGTGTATTTAACATATAAAGTTCACATGCAATTATTAATGGCTAAAAAAGATCCTAAAATTTTATATTAAGTTTGGTATCGGAGCCTAATAACCATTGCATTGTGATTTTATGTTAACAATATCTAGGCTACAGCGAGGTGAAGTTGTACTTGAGACTTTCAATCTAGAAATTGGATGTGCACATCAAAGAGACAAAATGGAAAATGAAGACCACCGAGGAGAAGATGAGAAGACCTTCCGTAAGTCTTTCTATCAGGTGGAAGACATAGTAGAAAAATTGTTTGTAGATTATCAAGAGAGGTTGTAAAAGAAGAAAACAAACAATATCACTTTGGGAAAAGGAGAAGACCCTTCTGATCCTTCTTCTCCATCTTCTTCTTATTCTTCTTCTTAAAGCTCCATTATTACTTCTTCAAATCCAAAGAAACAACCTGAGAAGGCTAAGTCTGATTTACCTTATTTGAAACTTGACATTAAGTTTGATTTTCCTACATATAATGGTGAACTCAACGCATAAAAACTAGATGATTGGATCAGGAATATTGGGGTGTATTGCAAGATCGAGAAGCTTGCAGATGATAAAGAAAATCTAGTTGGCAACTTTCTATCTTGGAAGCAGCATAATCATCTGGTGAGAGAGTAAGACATAGGAAGACCTCCTTGCAAAAGTTAAAAGTATTTCTTCCTTGTATGAATTTGCTATTGCGTTAAAAAAAACAATTTTATCCATTAGGCTACATACAACAAGACATGATAGATTAGCAAAACTTAAAGCAAGGTAAAGGTCAGAATTTACAAGAGTACACTTGTCACGTCCCCTCTCGTCTACCAGAGAGGGAACACGACTATGATGCTACCTAATCTAAGAATTTTAAATCCCATGAACATACACATGATAAAAATGCATTGAACTAACCATATATACATATGCATAATGCAACCTATAGTGGAAGCCAAATTCATTCAAGAGTTCACGCGTTCATCATATTTCATTAGAGAATATAAATCCAGAGATTAACAACAGAGAGACTTATCTTGGAAGAAGCTTGTCCTACAACCATCTATGTCGATGCAAAGTTCCACACAACCATAGGCCAGTTTGGTCATCAATATCTCAGCAACATTGCCACCCCTGAGCTGGGGCATGATTCCCACAAGGAATAAGGGAACACTAGCAGACTCACACATAGCCAAGGATATGTCAAAATTCAGCCAAGCCAAACCAAATTTGGGTTTATCAAGCTGTTAAGGAGCTAGAAAGGTTGAATTTCTAAGCTAGTGAGCTCAACCGCAGAGCTATGGACACCTGCATCAGATCGGGCTTGACTCCTAAACCATCTACACACCCAACATAAGGAAGCATCCCCTTCTCTGCTATATAGTCCCTCAGATATGCCTTCCATTCTAGTGCTATTCAGGGTGTGCAAAGAAGAAAACCATCCCCTCTAGATCTATATGTGAGGTTCCTTCCTACACTAGGTTTATCAAGCTAGTTCAGACCCCATTTCCACTCCAAACCAGTTCAAACCAAAACAAAATATGCATACACAACAAATACAAGTTTTGGGCTTGATGAAAACGTCATGGGAGCCAAAATCGAAAATGGAAATTGGGAAAAACGACCCAGCCTATGCAATTTGTTTCCAAAAACGTTTTGTAGCTTCACATGGGCCAAAACGACTCCCTCAGTCCCTGAAATCGTGGATCTGTCCCCCCCTTGGATGTGCAACACTGAAACACAAAAATCCCAACCATGGGGATGTGGAAACAACCAAAAACGTGAAGGATAAAAACCCAGGACGGTTCAGCTGCGTGAGAGCTCAATGTGGATGAAGGATGGATGCTGAAAAACGTCCAGTAGCTTTCCAAAAATGTGAGGAAGATCAGCTGTGTGAGTGCATGAGGAAAATCCGTTGCGTGAGTGAGGGATGCGATTTCCTGAGTGAGTAGTGTTGTTTTCTCCTTCCAACTGAGGGTAATGGGTGAATTATCTCCCCTTGGGCATGCATGTGGTCAAAGGCTTACGACCCTACCCAGAAATGATCTTTTCCCATACCTCCCAATCCCCAAGGCAATAACTACCCCAACTAACTCCTTGGAGAATTAAGTGGCTAGTGAATAAGACAAGAAAGGTGGTTGACAGCTTGATGGGTTCTCCCTTTGACACTTGGCTTCTCCCCAATGGCTCAAGGTTTTAATATTCACCCCCCCTTATCATCAGGAAATCATGCCCCCATCTCGTCAATTGTTCCATTGACATAGCTGGTTGTGTGTATTTTAATTAAAATGCATATGTGCATGATGTCCAAAATTATAATGCACTTTGCTAGCATGAAATACCATCGACAACGATTTTAATCGCCGAAACATAAAATTCTAAATCGACGGTGGGGCTTTAGCCTTGAGCTCCACACCACAATTAAATACAATATATACACCATATACATTTTTAATGGAAACGGGGTGAAAATCGGGGTGTTACATTCCCCTCCCCCTTCAACAACACTTTCCTCAATGCTTTACAAAATTGAACAAAATGCTTCACTGGAACTGTCCTCAATGCTCCGCAGAATTGAAAAAAAATGGATGTGTTAATCGTATGGCATCCTCCAGACACATGTAGCCTCTTCAGGACCGTAGTGCTCCCATTGTTAGAAAACAGGACCACAGACCAATAACAGATATACAGTTAAATCAATAAACAAGATGCAAAACACATTAAAAGATTACAGAGAGACACAGATATAACTTGGTTCACCCAAACGATGGGCTACGTCCTCAAAGAAATTTCCAGTCCTTTTATTATAGTCCAAAAATATGAAGGGATTCAGCCTGCAGCAATACCACTGCACTTCCTCTTCATTCTCTCACAATCTCTCTTCCAATACAATACAATACCATACACAGTCGTTTTACAATGCTTTCTTTTATAGGGGAAATACAATGGGAAAATTCTAGGGTTAACCCAATACCATGGGTCCGCAAAACTGTTGGCCAACACATATCCCAAAAATATTTCTCGGGGGCTTCGCCCCCGAAGCACCATGACTCGAGGGCACTGGACCCTCTGGCCAGGGGGGATGCACCCCTCAGTTGGGATGAATGTACAGTAAACCTGGGGTACAAACACGACTGCTCAATAATATCTCTAGAGATCAGGCTTCATAACCAACAATCTCCCACTTGGATACTGATCACAACAACTCTACTGCTGCTAGACTTGGAAAATTTCTTATTTTCACCTTCATGCTTGAAGGCCAATAGAAACCGAGCAGGAACTCAGTTTCTCTTTGGTTACTCCCTTTGTCAACATGTCTGCGGGATTCTGGCTAGAACGTATTCTTTCCATTTTTAACAGTTCTTCATCTAGAATAGATCTTATGAAGTGGTACTTGAGTTGTATATGTTTAGTCCTCGAATGAAAGGCTGAGTTCTTTACAAGATGAATGGCACTCTGGCTATCACTATACAGCCTACTATTCTCCTGCTTCTTACCCAATTCTTCCATGAACCTCTGCAACCAAATCATCTCCTTACTAGCCTCTGTAGCAACAACATACTCTGCTTCCATTGTTGAAAGTGAAACAACCCGTTGTAGTTTTGAAATCCAACTTACTGTTGTTCCACCCACAGTAAACACATACCTTGTGGTTCTCCTCCTGCTGTCTTTATCGCCAGTCATATTTGCATCAACATATTCCTATGGAATAGTGTCTGAACCTCCAAAACATAATGCATGAGAAGTGGTACCTCTGAAATACCTGAGAATCCATTGTACTGCTTTCCAATGCTCTTTACTTGGATTATTCATATACCTAGTCACAACTCCCACTACATGTGCAATATCTGGTCTTGTGCACACCATGGCATACATCAAGCTTCCAACCGGTAATGAATAGGAAATCCTAGACATGTAGTCTATCCCTTCCTGTGTCTCTGGACACATATACTTGCTTAGTTTGAAATGGCTAGCCAAAGGTGTACTGACTGGTTTTTCATTCTGCATTCTAAACCTCTGCAACACCTTTTCTATGTACTCACCTTGAGACAATGTCAATTTTTTATTTTTCCTATCTCTTGTTATTCTCATACCAAGGATTTGCTTTGCAGCACCCAATTCCTTCATCGCAAATGATTTAGCTAGTTTTCTTTTGAGCACATTTATATCCTGCATGTTAGAGCCTACAACAAGCATGTCATCCACATACATTAACAAGATAATATAGCTTCTGGTATCTAGCCTCTTGAAATAAACACAGTGGTCAGAATGACATCTATCATAACCTTGTTCTGTCATAAACTTATCAAATTTCAAATACCACTGCCTTGGAGCTTGCTTCAGGCCATACAAGCTCTTCTTCAACCTGCAAACCAAATTCTCCTTCCCTTTGACCTCATACCCTTGTGGCTGTTGCATATAAATCTCTTCCTCGAAATCCCCATGGAGAAATGATGTTTTTACATCTAACTATTCAAGATTCAAATCTTCTACCACCACTAGACTTAAAATAGTTATAATTGAAGTCATTTTAACAACAGGAGATAATATTTCATCAAAGTCTATACCTTTATTTTGTGCAAACCCGTTTACAACAAGTCTAGCCTTGTACCGCTTCTTTCCTCCATCTTCTTCCTTCAACCTGTGAACCCATTTATTTTGCAATGCCCTTTTTTCTGCAAGCAACTTAACCAGATCCCAAGTTTGGTTTCTTACCAATGAGTCCATCTCCTCATCCATGCCTTGCTCCCACTTCTTTCTAGTTTCTACCTACATTGCTTCTTCAAAATATTCTGGTTCACTAGAATCAGTCATCAATAAATAATACAGTGAAGGAGAGAATCGTTAAGGGGTCTACTTGACCTGGTAGATTTTCTTACATTTGCAGGAGTTTCAGGTACCTGCTACTGCTCTTGATTTTCTGGTGCCTTTGGAACTTCATTTTCTTTGATTTCATCAAGCAATGTGTACTCTGTGTTTTCCTTTTCTTCTTTCTTTCCCTGCAACTGATCTTTGTACATGACCTTTTCATTGAATAGTACATCTCTACTCCTAATGATTTTGTGATTTTTAAGATCCCATAAGCGATAACCAAAATCATCAACCCCATATCCAATAAAGGTACATTTCTTGGATTTAGCCTCAAGTTTTGTTCTATCATCTTTATCAATATGGACAAATTCTTCACAACCAAAAGTTCTCAGAAATGAGTATTTTACCTGTTTACCTGTCCATGCCTCCTATGGAATGCCACCATCCAAAGCGCTTGAAGGCCCTATGTTTATTAAATAAACAGTAGTGTTTACAACATTAGCCCAAAACTGTAAGTGTAACCCTGCATGCAATCTCATAATCCTTGCATGCTCCATGATCGTTATGTTCATCCTTTCTGAGACACCATTTTCTTGTGATGTTCCGGGGACTGTCTTCTCTCTCTGCGAATCCCATTGTGTGAACAGTAACTATCAAACTCCTTGCTGCAGTACTCGACTCCATTATCATATCTGAGACATTTCAACCTTTTTCCTGTCTCATTCTTAGCCAAATATTTCCACTTCTTAAAAGTATCAAACACATCATATTTTTGTCTAATGCAATAAACCCAAGTTTTTCTAGTTGCATCATCAATAAAAGTAACATAATAACGAGAGCCACCAAGAGATTGTACCTGAGTTGGTCCCCATACATCTGTATGGACAAGGTCTAACTTTTCACTCTTCTTTTGTTTCCCAACTCTGAGAAATCTAACTCTTTTCTGTTTTCCATAAACATAGTTCTCACAGAATTCCAAACTTACATGCTTCAGATCTGGAAGCAGTTTCCTTGAGTGGAGAATCTGCATCCCCTTCTCACTCATGTGGCCAAGCCTATGATTCCACAGTGCCGCACCTGTTTCTGTGGAAGCTACAGAGATAGAATAATCAGTATTATTAGGAAATAAATATAATGTACCTACCCTATCTCCTTTTGATATTACCAATGACCCTTTAGTGATCTTCCACCACGTTTCTCCAAATGTAGACAAACAACCGCTATCTCCCAACTGCCCTGTTGAGATCAGATTTCTTTTCATAGCAAGAATGTGCCTTACATCCTTTAGCAGCCATTCACTTCCATTATTTAACTTAATATGTACCTTACCCTTTCCAACAATTTTACATGGTTCATCATCCCCCAATAAAACATGTCCAAAATCACCTTGAACATAATCATGAAAGAATTTCCTATGGGGTGTAGCATGACATGAAGCGCCTAAATCTACTACCAAGTAATCGCTAGTATTATCTAATGCAAGAATCAAAGCATCTTGTAACACATCACCTGCGACATTCGCTTCCTGAGTAGTCTCTTGCTGTCTCTCACCTTTCTTCTTTGGTGCTCGGCAGTCTTTCTTCAGATGTCCTTTCTTACCATAGTTCCAGCACTCTATTTTTTTGAATCTGGACTTGGATCTTCCCTTTTTTGACTTGCTACGATTTCCTGGGCTCCTTTGTCTCTCTTTTTGTCTCCCTCTGCTCTCCATGGTCAACGCATTACCTGATGTCTCACATGTGCTTTTTCTTCGCATTTACTCGCTAAGAATAACACCAACAACATCATCAAACTTAAGAGTGTTTGAACTATGGACAGAGTTACTTACAGCCATGACCAAGCTATTCCAGCTTTCTGGAAATGAGCACAAGATTAGAAGAGCCCTAACCTCATCATCAAAGTTCACTTTTATATAACTTAATTGACTAGTAAGTGTATTAAACTCATTTAAATGGTCAGCAATAGATCCACCTTTCGACATCTTCATATTAAATAAGCGCTTCATTAATAATACCTTATTAGAAGCCGAGGGTTTTTCGTAGAACTTACTCAATGCGCTCATCACACCCTTTATTGTTTTTTCTTTCGAAATATTGAAGGCCACTGACAAAGCCAGGCACATCCGTATTGTTCCCAGTGCATTTTTGTCAAGAACCTCCCATTCTTCATCCTTCATAGCCACCAGCTATTTTTCTTTTCCGTCCAATGGCAGGTACAGATCCTTCTAGTTCAGATAATCCTCCATTTGCATCTTCCATAACTGATAGTTTTGGCCGTTAAATTTCTCGACCCTAAACTTTCCTTCTTCTGCCATTGCTCCCACTCGAACTAGGAACCCTTCTTTCCTGTGAGTTTACCAACCAAATAGACCTTTTGTCTCTAATATCAATTGTTAGAAAATAGGACCGTAGACCAATAACAGATATATAGTTAAATCAATAAACAAGATGCAAAAGACATTAAAACATTACAAAGAGACACAGATATAACATGGTTCACCCATACGATGGGCTACGTCCACAAAGAAATTGCTAGTACTTTTAATACGGTCCAGAAAGATGAAGGGATACAGCCTGCAGCAATACCACTTCACTTCCTCTTCACACTCTCACAGTCTCTCTTCCAATACAATACAATACCATACATAGTCGTTTTACAATGCTTTCTTTTATAGGGGAAATACAATGGGAAAATTCTAAGGTTAACCCAATACCATGGGTCCGCAAAACTGTTGGCCAACACATATCCCCCCCGGACCCCCGTGGGAGGACTAAGTCCCCCCGCACCCCCCAGCTGGGATAAGTCTACAGTAAACCTGGGGTACAAACACGACTGCTCGATAATATCTCTGGAGATCAGGCTCCATAACCAACACCCATTGCACCTTTACCTGTCCTATGGCTCGATTACGGAGCATTGTGACATTCTTGTCGAGGATGTGCATTGGCTCGATTTGGAACTCTCCCTTAGGTTCCACCTAAATCACATCCCAATTTATCACATGGTTAGGATCATGTACATATTTCTTAAGAAAAGAAACATGAAAAACATTATGAGCTCTAGTGCTAGTAGGAAATGCAAGTCTATATGCAACTGGCCCTGTTCTTTCAAGCGCTTCAAACGACCCACAGTATCTAGGTGACATATTGGCACAACTTCCAAGCTTCAAGGAACTCTTCCTTGCCCTCACTTCGAGGTAAACATGATCCCCAACATTGAACTCTCTGTGCACTCTATGCTTATCAGCATAGCTTTTCTGTCTGTCCTAGGCTGCTTTTATATTTTGCCTAATGTTTACAACCTCCTGCTCCATTTCCTTGAGCAATTCTAGACAAAGCACAATCAGGTTCACTGGATTATCCCAAGTCACTGGTGTCCTACACCTCTTGCCATACAAAGCTTCATATGGACTCATCCCCAAGGATGCTTACTATCCATTGTTATATGCAAATTCTAACAAGTGTAAATAATCTTCCCACTTGGTTGGTTTGTCCATCACATACATGTGAAGCATGTCTTCAAGCACTTGATTCACTCTCTCTATCTATCCATCATTCTGAGGATGGTAGGTAGTGCTGAAGTTCAACTTTGTACCCAAATCCGCAAACAACCCCTTCCAAAAATTGGAAGTGAACTTGACATCTCTGTCAGAGACTATTGCCTTAGGCAATCCATGCAATTTGAAAATATCCTTCATGAATATTTTTGCAATGTCATCAGTCTTATGTGTGGACTTCACCAGTATGAAATGCGCTACTTTTGTCAACTTGTCCACCACAACCATGATGGAATCATGTTGTCTCCAAGTCATTGGCAATCATGTAATAAAATCCATGGAAATTACTTCCCATTTCCATTCTGGAACTGGCAAAGGCTGCAACAAACCTGTTGGGTGTTGATGCTCAACACTCACCTGCTAACATTTCATGCACCTTGAAATATATTCATACATCTCCTTTTTCATTCCTGGCCAGAAATACTACTTTCTAACTGTAGAAATTGTCTTCTGATATCCCGGGTGACGAAAATATGGAGCTTGATGAATCTCATCCATAACAACTCTCCTGAAATCTACTACATTTGGAATATAGATTCTGTTCTTATAGCTAATAATTCCATCTTCTTCCAATTTATATCCCTCATACTTCTTTTCAAGGCTTTGCTGTTGTAACTTGTCCTTGACCTGCACATACAACTCATCTTCAACAGTGTGATTAATAATCTGCTGCCTCAAATCTGGTTGGAAAATACTACGAGATGCCACATGCATTTCCTACACCTTCCTACTGAGTGCATCTGCTACTTTATTCTCTTTTCCCTTTATGTGTTTGATTTCAAAATCAAACTCACATAAAAACTCCAGTCATCGAGCTTGCTTATCATTTAATGTAGACTGATCAAACAAGTACTTCAGACCACAATGTTCTGTCCTTAGCTCAGATCTTCTGCCCATCAAGTAATGCCTCCACATCTTGAGAGCATGTACTATGGTTGCAAGTTCTAGATCATGAATGGCATAGTTATTCTCATGCTCCTTCAGCTTCCTTGACTCATAACATATCATGTGGTTGTCTTGCATAAGGACTCCTCCAAGCCCTTGGCTGCATGCATCGGTACACACCACAAAATATTTTTCTTGGTCTACAATCTTCAAGACTGGTGCACTTGTGAGAAGATTCTTCAACAATAGGAAGCTTTTTTCACACCTCGGTGTCCATTCAAACTCCATTCCCTTCTTTTGCAAAGAAGTGACTGGCTGTGCAACCTTGGATAATCCTTCAATGAATCTCCTACAGTATCCTGCAAGTCCCACAAAATATATTACATCTGTCACATTTATTGGAGTAGGCCAATTCATAATGGCCTCAATATTCTCAGGGTCTACATATATTCCCTCGTTTGAGATAATGTGACACAAATAATGAATCCTATCTTTAGATTAGTCACACTTCCTCATCTTTGCGTACACCTTATGCTCCCTAAGCAATTGCAATGTCAATATCAGATGCTCTTCATGTTCTTCCTCATTCTTAGAATAAATAAGAATGTCATCAAGGAAAACAAGAACAAACTTGTCCAAATACCTGCTGAAGACACTATTCATAAGGCACATAAATGTAGCTGGTGCATTTGTGAGACCAAATGGTACCACTACAAACTCATAATGTCCATACCTTGTTCTGAAGGTTGTCTTATGAATGTCTTCATCCTTGATTCTTACTCGATGGTAACCAAACCTCAAGTCAATCTTGGAAAATACCTTTGCTCCTCTCATTTGATCAAAGAGGTCATCAATCCTGGGCAATGGGTATTTGTTCTTCACAGTGAATTTGTTTAGTTGTATGTAATCAATACACAACCTGAGTGTACCATCTTTCTTCTTCACAAACAGAACTGGTGCTCCCCAAGGAGACACACTTGACTTGATATACTTATTCTCCAACAACTCTTGCAGTTGCATCTTCAGCTCTATCATTTATGCTGTACTCATTTTGTAGGGTTTCTTGGACATCGGTGCTGCTCCTGCCACAAGTTCAATTGTGAAATCAATGTCTCTCTTTGGAGGAAGCCTTGGAATCTCATCAGGAAACACATCCCTGAATTCCTGCAACACATGAAAGTCCTCCAACCTAGGAGTTCCATTCTCTCTTTCCTCCAAAATATAAGCTGCATACAACTGGAAACCTTTCCTATAGAACTTTTTCAACTACATTGTTGAAATCTGCCTCACAGAAATCACCTTTGGAATGCCTCTCACAAATCTTGGGTTCCCTTCTTTATCCATGCATTCAAAATTCTTATTATAACAATCAAGCTTTACCCTATGATCTTCTAACCAATCCATTCAAATGAGAACATCATATGAACCACGTGGTAGAACATTTAGATATACACAAGTGACCAATCCGTTCATAACCAATGGGCATTTCTCTACCATTTCACTAACCTTTCTCTTGGTTCCAATGGCTAGCTGAACTAACCACGATTTTATATGCTTTAACTTCTTAAAATCACAAACCTCGACTACTCTAGGAGTATTGTAATTGTGAGTAGAACCGGGGTCAATCAAAACAGGAATAGATTTCTCAACAATCTTACCTGCAACTTCAAATACATTCAACTGGTAATCTTCCTAACTGTCCTCCAGTGCTGCATAAATCCTAGGGAAAACCCTTGCTACCTAACCCACTGTGTTTGCTTCTTGAATGTTGTAAGTTGACCTTACATTCCCATCCTCAAGTGGACAATTCCTACGCATGTGGGGTCCTCCATATTTCCAACATTGGATTGATTCTCTGTTCTATTGTGCATCTCTCGGCTTTTCTCCTACCACTTTAGCTGGTTTACTCGTAGCTTGTGATGGCTGCTTCTGTTGATTTCTGAAATTAGGAGGTTTTAAACCTTTCTTCCTCTGATCAGACTTCTTGTTCCCTTTTTCCTTCCATGTCTTTTGATAATCAGGTTTTCCTCTGCTTTGCTCGTAGCAATACTTAGCTTTCCTTATTGCTTCTTCAAGAGTTCTAGGTTCATAAAACTCAATTCTGTCTTTGTAAGACTGAGGTAATCTACTCAAAAAATGTTGTATCTTCACCTTCTCATCTTTGATGTACCTAACATACCTCAATAGCTCCAAGAAATTTTTTGCATACTCTTCCATAGTATGTTATCCCAATCTCAGCTCATGGAACTCTTTAATCTTATCATCATAGTACATGTCAGAGAGGTACTTCTGCTTGAAATACTTCTGGAACCGCTTCCACACAATCTTCCTTTCATTGATCTTCTTCACTTTCCTGAAGTGCTCCCACAGTATGGATGCTCTTCCAGTCAAATTGAAAATGGCTACCCTAGCCTTCATATTTCTAGAGTAGTCTTGGACTTGGAAATATTTTCTCATCCCAAGAAGCCAAGCTTCAGCTTCTTGACCATTCTTTACCTCGCCATCAAACGTAGGAGGATTATCCTTCTTGAATTCATCTCGTGAGTTGTTCAAGTAACGCCTCTTCCTCTTACTTCTGTGAGATGAAGAGCTCAAATCCTCAGTGGATCCTTAAGAGTCAGATGACTCAGTAGGAGGTCCCTTTCTTCTTCAAGCGCTGCTCTTACTACCTTTTGGTCGTATTGCACGATGCCCAAAGTTCATCTACCTTTGGATGTCCATCCAACTCTACATCATGGCTGCATTCAGCTGATTCTGGTCCTCCTAAGCCTTAAACAATCTCTCATTATCTGCCCTGAGCAACTTAGCCTTTCCATCCGATCAGCGAATTCACCTCTTTCCTCTGATGTGTCGGCAAAATTTGCCAAATTTTTTCGACACGTATCGCCAAACTTTGCCTGATTCCTTATGATCGATCCTTCCATTGCATTGGAAACTTTTCTGAATTTCATCTGCTCGATCCTTCCACCGCGTCGAAAAATTTTCGGAATTACTTCTGATCGATCCTTCCACTGCATCGAAAAATTTTTAGACTTGCTTCCGATCAGACCTTTAGTCGTTTCGGAAAATTGTTTTTTTTACACCCAATGCGTTTCAGCGAAAACTTCTAACGTTTTTCAATGGGCTCAATAAATGTATCAGCAAAATTTTCCAAATTCAGTTGATTCCAACACTTAGAAAAAATTTTCAAAAAAAATCCTTTCTCCTCTTTGTCGGTGAAAATTTTCAACTCCTACCCAACATGTGTCAGCTCAATTCTCCCTTTTCCATTGACACACCTCAGCTCAATTCTCCCTTTTCCGTCGACACGCAGCGGCTCTGCTTTGGCTAATTGAGCTGACAAACAAACAAAATACTTAGGAAATTTTTGAATTTTTCTCATCTTTTCCCTGCCGTCGACGAAATTCAAGCCACTCCTTCCGATGTGTCGGTGAAAACCAGACAACATTGCCGACGTATCAACAAAATCCTTCGTTTTGCTATCAANTTCCCCTGCCGTCGACGAAATTCAAGCCACTCCTTCCGATGTGTCGGTGAAAACCAGACAACATTGCCGACGTATCAACAAAATCCTTCGTTTTGCTATCAATTTTTCCACACTTATAAGTTTTTCGTTCTTCTGCCATTGGTGAAATTCAACCCTTTCTCCCAACACGCTTCAGTTGCGATCCCTATCAGCTCCCTCTAGCCAACTTAGTCGACGTATTAGCTCGACTTTTCCTTTCACACCGACACTATCGATGCGGCTTCGTTGGCTTGATTCAGCCAACCCAGCCGACACTGTCGAATCCTCTTCAGTTATCTCCGTCAACACAGGAAATACTCCAACACTTAGAAAAAAGTTGGAATTTTTCTGTCTGCCACTCTTTCCTATTGAACACAGAGTTTGATTCTTCCCCTGTCAGCTGCTCTTCATGGCCCATTGAGGCCCAATGCTGCAACACTACTCTGATACCATGATGTCACGTCCCCTCCGATCTACCAGAGAGGTAACGTGACTATGATGCTACCTAATCTGGTATTTTTAAATCCCATGAACATACACATGATAAAAATGCATTGAAATAACCACATATACAGATGCATAATGAAATCTATAGTGGAATCCAAATTCATTCAATAATTCACATGCTCATCATATTTCATTAGCAAATATAAATGTAGAGATTGACACAAGAGAGACTTATCTTGGAAGAAGCTTGTCCTACAACCAACTATGTCACTGCAATGTTCCACCCAACCATAGGCCAGTGTGCTCATCAATCTCTCGGCATCACTGCTACCCCCTAGCTGGGCATGATTCCCACAAGGAATAAGGGAACACTAGCCAAGGATATGTCAAAATTCAGCCAAGCCAAACCAAATTTGGGTTTATCAGGCTGCTAAGGAGTTGGAAAGGTTGAACTGCTAAGCTAGTGAGCTCAACCACGGAGTTATGGACACCTGCACCAGATCGAGCTTGACTCCTAAACTATCTACACACCCAACACAATGAGGAATCCCTTTCTCCATTACACAGTCCCTTAGGTTATGCCTTCCATTCCAATGCTATTCAAGGTGTGCAAAGCATAAAACCAACCCCTCTAGATCTGTCTATGAGGTTCCTTCCTACCCCATTTCCACTCCAAACCAGTTCAGACCAAAACAAAAGATGCATACACGAAAAATACAAGTTCTGGGATTGATGAAAAATGCCATGGGAGCCAAAATCAAAAATAGAAATTGGGAAAAATGACCCATCCTGTGAAATTCGTTTCCAAAAAATTTATGCGGTTTCACGTGGGCCAAAACAACTCCCTCAGTCCATGAAATCGTGGATATGTCCCCCCTAGATGTGCAACACTGAAACACGAAAATCCCAACCGTTAGGATGTGGAAACAATGCAAAATGTGAAGTATAAAAACCCAGGATGGTTCAGCTGTGTGAGAGCTCAACATGGATGAAGGATGGATGCTGAAAAACGTCCAGCGGCTTTCCAAAAACATGAGGAAGATCAGTTGCGTGAGTGCATGAGGAAAATTCGCTGCATGAGTGATGGATGCGGCTTCCTGAGTGAGTAGTGTCATTTTCTCCTTCCACCTAAGTGTAATGGGTGAATGATCTCCCCTTTGGCATGCATGTGGTCAAAGGCTTACGACCCTGCCCAGAAATGACGGCTGCCCATACCTCCCAATCCCCAAGGCAATAACTACCCCAACTAACTCCTTGGAGAATTAAGTGGCTGGTGAATAAGATAAGAAAGGTGGCTGACAACTTGATGGGTTATCCCTTTGACACTTGGCTTCTCCCCAATGGCTCAAGGTTTTAATACCCCCCCCCCCTTATCCTTAGGAAATCATGCGCCCATCTCATCAATTGTTGCATTGACATAGATGGTTGTGGGTATTTTAATTAAACTGCATGTGTACATGATGTCCAATTTTATAATGTGCCTGGCTAGCACGAAATACCATTGGCAACGATTTTAATCATCGAAACATAAAATGCTAAATCAACGGTGGGGCTTTTTCCTTGAGCTCCACACCACAATTAAATACAATATATACATCATATACATTTTTAATGCAAACAGAGTCAAAACCGAGGTGTTACAACACTCAAGAATTCAGAAAGAGAGATTTGATTTTGGGTATACCTCTTTACACTCAAGAAACTCTTCTCAAGTGTATTAGAGGATTACATACTTATTTGTGTCTTACAATACTTATGTTTAATCCTACTAACCTTGATGAGGTATGTGTGCAATCTACGCACATTGAATCAATCCAAAGGGAAGAGTGTTCATGATTTTTCTTCAGTGGAATCAATCCAGACCAAATAAGGCAAGGAAAAGGGAAAGGTAAGTATAAAACTACAATGAGGAAAGTTGATGAGAGGCCTACATGCTCGCATTGTCAAAAGCAAGGGCACAAAGAGGCAAAGTGTTAGGTTCTGCATCCAGAATTGAAGCTGAAGTGGTTTAAGGATCAGAAAGGGAAGCAAAAGGTCACAATTATCGTTGAGGACCTTGGATCAGATTCTGAGGTTGAAACAAATATAAAAATCATAGGTGTGAAATGTAAAGCTATTGTTGGAAACAGTTCTAGCATTGGTTCTTCATGTGCTTTTACTTCTAAAGATCATGTTAGTTCTAAGGATAAAAGGAATGCATTGTTTCATATAAGGGTGATTATGAAACGAACTAAGATCGACACACTCATAAATAGTGGATCCCAAGCTAATATCATTTCAGAAGAAGTAGTTAAGTAGTTGGGATTAACAACAAAACCACACAAGAAACCTTATCCATTAGGATGCCTGTGCAAAGATAAAATATTACAAGTAACAAAAAATTGTGAACTAAATTTTGCAATAACATCTAAGTTTGTAGATGAGGTTGAATTTGATGTGGTTCCACTAGACATATATGGAATTGTGTTGGGTATCCTGTATTTATATGATCGAAAGGCAATATTCTATAGAGAACACAATCAATATCACTTTTTTAAGGAAGGAATTGAGTACATAGTACATTCTTATTCATTTAAAAATGACAAATCATTGGGCACTACACAACAACTAAAAAGGGTTGTTAATGCAAGTCAGAATTTGACACTTATGTCTATACAATGTAAGGAGAAAAATAATCCTAAGCATGAAAAGGAAGTGTCATTTGACTACAATGCACATGTTATGGTTGATAGTGTTTCTATGGTAAAAAATAAGCATGATGTGGGTACAATCTCTTTCAAATGTTCAATTTTGATATTGAGATTTCTATTGATCAACGGTTTATGGTTGGTTTCGACAAATTTGAATGAAATTTTGATTGAAAAGGGGATTAGTACTTAACAATGTCATTGCAATGTTGATTGTTGTTATGTTGAGTCAGATGTACAGGTTCCAGGAACAATGGATAAGTGATACTGGACAAGTGAGACGAACATGTCCTCACATGAATTATGGATGAAAATATGCTTTTGGTGGTCCAAAAGCTTCATAGTGGGAAGGTTTTATCTAGGAGGATCTATGAAGTTGATTAAAAGAAAATTCTTCAAAAAATGAATTAAATCTTACATTTGCGAATATCTCTTCAGAAACTTTTCGTCAACGTTTTTTTTTTGCGTGAAACGGCCTCTGGATGCAGAAGTTATCAAGGTTTGAAGTTTCGACAATTTTGTTAAAAATGACAAAAAATGGGTATTTGGGGAAAATTATCAATGTAATGTTGTATAAAATTTTGGTGGAGTCCTCATATGGTAACAAGTAGATAGATATGCGAGTTACGCAAGTCTAAGTGCAAATTGATATATGCCCATATTGTATATGAACTAGGTTTAATATGGCTGCAATGACGGCTGCTATGAATCAAGTAGATAGACCATATGCCACGGCCCCGGCGGCACCTACTAGAGCAGGAGGAGAGCGAGTTCCTTAACATGGTACGAACTGGAGCCAACTATGAGCTCTTCAAGTAGTAGTGGTTGAATCCCACCCTGGAATCTATGCAAGTTGTAGAATCCCCAGAATACAGGGACTACAGGCAAGTATCAAAACCAGTATATTGGCCCAATATATTTTCTATTTTTATGCTTACATTCCTATAAAGACCCTTCCCCATGCACCACTCGTTGTTCAAAGCACATAGAGGGTCATCGATGTAGAGGGTCGAGGGGTATGGTTCCCTCGAGGTATAATTCTAGGTCTATAAAGAAATAGTTGGAGTAATATGTGGTCTAGTTAAATGGGTATATGGTATGTTTGCTGCAATGTTACTGATTTGGGCTATCAAGTACCTTCAGACAATGTTGTTCACTGACCTCCTCTCCTGGCAACTGGCTATTGGCAATGAAACCTGCAATATTCCTAGATAACCACTCTGAAAGGGTAGAGTTTATAAAGAATCAAATCTACGAGTGGCCGAAAGATTTCCTATCGTCTCCCCGAGTCAATTTTATGGCATGAAACCTATGGCAACATTCATATGAACATATTGATTCAGCCATTGAGTCAGTCAGCCCAGAGCCAGATGAGATTTCTTTATTGATTGAGATAAAATGCAATTGAATGATGGATTGAGTGATTCGCAAGCAAATACGCAAGGCGGCGAAGTTACGAGGGGAAAGAGCCACCTTTATGCTGGAGGATTTACCACATTATAGGCCAGGCTGCTGACCCAGTTCCTCGGCTATATTCCATCATCAAGCAAGAGGTGAATAAGCTATTGGACATTGGAAACAATTTCATTGTTGTTGTGGAGTTTTTGTGTGCTATAGAGCTTGCTGTAAAACTCATCTAGCAGGTCTAGCTAGGTTAAAAATTCTAAGTAGTGTAGTATAAATGTTAATCCCATTGACTGTAATGAAGCTTGCATTTGCCTAGTCAATTTACCGATCTCAGCGCTCAGAATGCACCGTATTCTAATATTTTGTGCATTTCCTTGCCCGATGCGGACAAGACCTCTGACCTTTGGAAAACCATTTTGATTATAAACCTTGCCTTAGGCCTTGTTAGCCATTAGCTCTTGCAAGCCTTTCATCCTTAATCCGTTCATTTAGGATCATGCTTAAGGGGGGATTGTTTTCAATTGGGTGGGACAAATCATTGGGCACTACACAACAACTAAAAAGGGTTGTTAATGCAAGTCAGAATTTGACACTTATGTCTATACAATGTAAGGAGAAAAATAATCCTAAGCATGAAAAGGAAGTGTCATTTGACTACAATGCACATGTTATGGTTGATAGTATTTCTATGGTAAAAAATAAGCATGATGTGGGTACAATCTCTTTCAAATGTTCAATTTTGATATTGAGATTTCTATTGATCAACGGTTTATGGTTGGTTTCGACAAATTTGAATGAAATTTTGATTGAAAAGGGGATTAGTGTACTTAACAATGTCATTGCAATGTTGATTGTTGTTATGTTGAGTCAGATGTACAGGTTCCAGGATCAATGGACAAGTGATACTAGACAAGTGAGACGAACATGTCCTCACTTGAATTATGGATGAAAATATGCTTTTGGTGGTCCAAAAGATTCATAGTGGGAAGGTTTTATCTAGGAGGATCTATGAAGTCGATCAAAAGAAAATTCTTCAAAAAATGAATTAAATATTACATATGTGAATATCTCGTCAAAAACTTTTCATCAACATTTTTTTTTGCGTGAAACGGCCTCTGAATGCAGAAGTTATCAAATTTTGAAGATTCGACAATTTTGTTAAAAATGACAAAAAATGGGTTTTTGGGGAAAATTATCAATGTAATGTTGTATAAAAGTTTGGTGGAGTCTATGGGGATTAAAACCAAGACCTCCAAGTCCACCCAATGCTTCACAAATCTCACCTAACCAATTTCCCCACATATGCTCCTTGTAAAGTATAGAGTAAATGTTGTATATAAGGTTGAATACGTCACCTAACCAATTTCCCTGCATATGTTCCTTGTAAAGTATAGAGTAAAGGTTGTATATAAGGCTGAATACGTTGTAGTTTTGAAAAGCGACGTGTCCAAAAGCTTAGCCCTCAACCCCATGGCCAACACCAAAACCATATATCCATGAGACAACAAGCTTATTGGCCCTCAACCCCATGGCCAACACCAAAACCATATATCCATGAGACAACAAGCTTATTGAATTTCGAAAACCTTATCTTATCCATCGCAAACCATGTCATAAATTGTTTCCAAATATTGCCACAAAAAACATATAATCTGCCACCATCGAAACTATAAGATATAACTTCCACGGTTGCAACGTTGTAACCAAAACATTGAATGGGGAGAGAGGCCTGCGGGTTTGACCCTGGGACCTCTGCCCCATATTACAATGTTTTAGCCAATGCACCATCGCCTTCTCATTGTATGGGATTCGAGAGATTTTCATTAAGAGTTTGTGGGAGGAAATAATGGGGCCCAAAGGGCATGTGGCCCTCCATCCCGCGCCCCTTAACCACCTTCAAACCAATATAAAAAACCATGAAAAGAATAGGATCGGGACCATGGTTTGGCACAGATTCCAAGACGATTTTTCCCATTTCCCAAGGTAGTTTTGGCATAGATCCCAAGGTGTTTTTGCATAGATCTTGAGGCATTTTGGCACAAATATCGAGAAGGTTTTGGCACAGTTCTCGAGGTGGTTTTTTGCACAATTCCTAAGTTCCATAGAGTAATTATTGAGCATGGATATCTAGGTGGAATCCATACGATTTTTTCTTTTATGCATGCAAAGTTTCTCGATTTGTGTGCCAAAGAAAGCCTTAGGCAAAGGCAGTCGAGTTTATACTCATTTTCTTGAAATTTCAAGAGGATGGAAGTAGTGTTGTCTATTTTTGCTAATGAATGATAGAAAATAGAAGTGGTTCCAAAAACCCATTATTGTAATCTTTGAAGACTTAATAAGGTTAGTCTTCCCATTGAAAGTGGCGTGGAGACGTAGCCCAGGAGGCGTGAACTCCGTTATCAATTCTGATCTTTCATTTTCATGGTTTGATTACTATTTATTTTCTTATGTGTGTATGTTTAAGCATTTAAATTTCAGTTTTAAATTATATTTATGAGTATTTAACATATAAATTTCACATGCAATTATTAATGGTTAAAAAAGATCTTGAAATTTAAGATCAAGTTTGGTATCATAGCCTAATAACCATTGCATTGTGAGTTTATGTTAACAAGATCTGGGCTAAAACGAGGTGAAGGTGTAATTGAGACTTTCAATCCAAAAATTGGACGTGCACATCAAAGAGAGAAAATGGAAGATGAAGACCACCGAGGAGAAGATGAGAAGGCCTTCCGAGTAAAGCTTTCTATCAGATGGCAGACATAGTAAAAAAATTGTTTGCAGATTATAAAGAGAGGTTGGAAAAGAAGAAAACAAAGAAAGAGAAAGCAGAGAATAACGCTTTTGGAAACAGAGAAGACCCTTCTAAGCCTTATTCTCCATCTTCTTCTTCTTCTTCTGAAAACTCCATTATTGCTTCTTCAAATCCAAAGAAACAACCCGAGAAAGCTAAGTTCGATTTACCTTATTTAAAACTTGACATTAAGTTTGATTTTCCTACATATAACGGTGAATTGAACGCATAAAAAATAGATGAATGAAGTAGACATATTTAGGTGTATTACAAGATCCAGAAGCTTGCATATGATAAATAAAATATATAGTTGGCTACTTGCCGTTTTGGAGGCAGTGCACTCATCTTGTGGGAGAGTAAGACACAAGAATACCTCCTTGCAAAAGGTAAAATTATTTCTTCCTGGTATGAATTTATTGTAGTGTTAAAAAAACAATTTTATCCATTAGGATACATACAACAAGCCATGATGGATTAGAAAAACTTAAGGCAAGGTAAAGGTCGTAATGTACAAGAGTACACTCAGGAATTCAGAAAGAAAGATTTGATTTTGGGTATACCTCTTTACACTCAAGAAACTCTTCTCAAGTGTATTGGAGGATTACATAACTATTTGTGTCATACAATACTTATGTTTAATCATACTAACCTTGACGATGTATGTGTGCAAGCTACGCACATTGAATCCAAAGGGAAGAGTGTTCATGCTTTTTCTTCAGCTGAATCTAGCTAGTCCAAAGAAGGAAAGGAAAAATGGAAAGGTAAGTATACAACTACAATGAGGAAATGTTATGAGAGGCCTACATGCTCCCATTGTCAAAAGCAAGGGAACAAAGAGTCAAAGTGTTGGTCACTACATCCAAAATTGAAGCCGAAGTGGTTTCAGGATTAGAAAGGGAAGAAAAAGGAAACAATTATCATTAAGGACCTTGGATCATATTCTGAGGATGAAACAAAGATAACAATCGTAGGTGTGAAAGGTAAAGCTATTGTTGGTAATGATTTTAACATTGGTTCTTCATGTTCTTCTACTTCTAAAGATCATGTCAGTTCTAAGGATAAAATGAATGCATTGTTTCATATAAAGATGATTACAAAACAAACTAATATCGACACAATCATAGATAGTGGATCCCAAGCTAATCTCATTTCATAAGAAGTAGTTAAGTAGTTGGGATTAAAAGCAAAACCACACAAGAAACTTTATCCATTAGGATAGGTGTGTAAAGATAAAATATTACAAGTAACAAAACAATGTGATCTAAATTTTGCAATAACATCTAAGTTTCTAGATGGGGTTGAATTTGATGTGGTTCCACTAGATATATGTGGAATTGTGTTGGGTATCCCGTATTTATATGATTGAAAGGAAATCTTCTATAGAGAATGCAAAAGGAGAAGAAAGTGTAATTTCACTGCAATGCACATGTTATGGTTGATAGTGTTTCTATGGTAGAAAATAATCATGATGTGGGTACAATCTCTTTCAAATGTTAATTTTTTATATTTAGCTTTATACTTTTTAACAATTTATGGTTGGTTTTGACAAATTTGAATGAAAAATTGATTGAAAATGGATTAATGTACTTAAAAATGTTAGTGCAGTTTTGATTGTTGTTATGCTGAGTTAGATGTATAGGTTCCAAGAAGAATGGACAAGTGATATGGGACAAGTGAGACCAACATGTCCTCACTTGAATTCTGGATGAAAATATGCTTTTGGTGGTCCAAAAGCTTCCTAGTGGGAAGGTTTGATCTAGGAGGATCTCTGAATTCGATCAAAATAAAAGTATTCAAAAAGTGAATTAAAGATTGCATATGCAAATATCTCGTCAACATCTTTCTGTCAACGCGTGTTTCACGTGAAACGATCTCCGGATGCAGAAGTTATCAAAGTTTGAAGTTTCGACAATTTAGTTAAAAATAGCAAAAAAAATATAGGTATTTGAGAAAAATTATCAATATAATGTTTTATAAAAATTTGGTGGAGTTTATAGAGATTGAACCCTAAAACCTACAAGTACACACAAGCCTTCACCAAGCTCGCCTAACCAAGTACCCCGCATATGCTCCTTGTAAGGTAGGTTTTATATAAGGTTGAATATGTTACAGTTTTGAAAAGGGGCGGGGTCGAGGGCTCAACCCTCGTCCCCATGGTCAAAATTGACACCATATATCCATGAGATAATAACCTTATTGTATTTACAAAACCTTATCATATCCATTACAAACCATGTCATAAACTATTACCAAATATTGCCACGAAAACCATATTATATGCGCACCATTGAAACTATAGGATATATGTTGGGCAATAGGGCAGACCTGGGTTTAATCCTTTTATGTCGCACCAACAAAAGACCCACAGTGTTGGCCCTTTCGGCAACAACCTGTGCGCAGGTTGCAGTCTCACCCGAAACAGCTATGGGATGCCGCAGAATCAGGTTTCTGCAAGCAGAGAGGGATATTACTATACCTTGGCCTTTAATAAACTTATTAATCAATAATTACATAGCTGTATCATTCACTCATATACAACTTCACAGATAGATAAACAACCGTGACTTGCTTAACCCACTACAGGGAATTCACAGCGAAGCTTGTTATTAGCAGTGATCTAATTTATCAAATGTATACAGTTATTAATGCATAAAAGACAACAGAAAGAGAACAACACAAGAAACCACAACACCAGATATAACGTGGTTCACCCCCAGTGTAGGGGTTACGTCCACAAAACTGTGTTTTATTCAACGTGCTACAAAACCACAGTTTGATCTGCACACACAGCTGCAGATCCCTTCAGTCCCTTCAAGCCGCACACACAGCAGCAGGCCTCTGCGCACACAGCTACAGAACTTTCCTTAATCTTCTTACAAAAACCCTCTGCAGACACAGCTACAGAGGTCGTCCACGCACACAGCTGGGACTTAACCTTTCTTTACACAATCAGCCTTAGCTTCACCTTTCTTTCTTTACATCAAAAATCCTAACTTTTCTTATTTACAAAAATGCCTATTTATACATCGCGCTATTACAAAACCATGGCTTCAAACCATGGGCACCCAAAACCCTAAACCCTGGTCTTAAGCCGCGGGTTTATTACAATAGAGAACTTTGACTCAACCCCCGACACCCCTAAGACTATTTTGAGTAAAAACCCGCGGAGTTACCCATCTTAAGGACCATTGAGGTGCGCGCCCCAACAAGCCCCTAAGACTCACCAGTGTCCCGTCCCGGGGCACTTATCTGCTCGGCTCTAGTGGGAGAATCTTCTGCGCGAGGGTCTAGAAACGACTGGTGAGGTTGTGTAGTATGTCGTCAGCTGCTTTCTCCTTTTCCACCAACTCTTGTAACACTTAGGATGATTCTGTGTGAGCCTGTTCCTGCGCAAAAGTGTCGTAGGTATTCAAAAGTTTGAGCTGGCTCTCTGCAGTATTACTCAATTCCAATGCTTCATCAACCAGCGGCTGTAGAGAATTCTCCAGCAACGTTACCTTCGTCCTGCAGGACTCAATTTCCTGCTGAAGTTCCTTGCTGCGCTTCACTTTAGCCATCTTCTGCATAGGTGGCAACATCTTGATTTCTACTCTGACTGCATCTAATTCATCCTGGTGCAACTTGATGGTTTCCTGGATCTTACCTACATCTGGATGGTCCTGTAGGTTCACCCATGCTTCGATGCTGTCTTCCATCAGTTTGGCGATGCTGGCCACATTATCTGATATCTTTGCTGCTGAAGCCTTGATGTCCCTATGGCGCTGTTCTCGGGCCTCTGGTGGAGTCTCGGGAAGGATGCGCAGTTGAAGTTCTGCAATCTAGTGCTGGTGTTCTGTCTTCAACCTTTCAATCTCGCTGCGAGACTTCTAGGCATAGTCTCACAGCTTAGCGATTCTCTGCTCTGGTTCCTCTTCTCCTTGTATGTCGGCATCAGAAAGACTCCGACATGCCTCGTCCAGTGCTCACATCAGTGTAGTTGTTTTATCTTCAGCGTCTTTCTTCTGTTGTGCTACTTCTTCTAGTCATGATGCGAAGATTTTGTTTTGTTTGATGGTGTCTTCCAATTGTATTTGGGACAATTGGTCTCGTGCATGGATCTCCTTTGTAATAGCGAGCTGGCAGAGGTGCAATTCTGACATGGACATCTTTGCATAATCGATCCCTACGGTCATACTCATCTGGGACCGGGAATCTGCGTCAGTCAGTATCAGAGCTGCGCTTGATACTTGGCCTCGGTTATCTCTGGGTGGCCATTGCCTAATATCCTGCTGCGTGGGTGCTGTAGTGCTACTTGTCGCAGTACTGGTCGCTGACTTTGCTGCTAACTCTTTGAGCTCCGAAACCCTGTTTGCTATACCTGTGAGCCCAGCAAGATGCAGTTCTGCAAACTCTGACCATTGTTTAGTAAGCGTTCCCGTAGAATTTTCTAGAGATTGCTCCAGTTCATCCAATGTGATAGTGGCTTCTTCTTCAATATTTTTGTCCTTCGACGCTTTTGACTTTTTACGGGACTGCGGCGTGTTTACCTCTGCTACTTCTGGTGACTTTCGCTTGGTTGATGGGTTAGGATTGGATATGGTCTTGATCGACTCCTCATCCTGTTCATCCTGTCCGCCATCTTTGCCCTGGTCGTCGCCATCCGGCTGTGAATCACTTAGGTCTGCGCTATCTTCTAATGGGTTTTGCTGCTGCACGTGACTGGTACCTGCGCCAATATTGGTAGCTGGGGGAACTGGAATAGAGGGTTTTTTTCCTATATCTTTTAGCCAGTTAGTCGGCCAGTGCTGAACTATACCCCTGATACCTGGTTCGGTAACTACATATGGTAATTTAAACCATTGATGTCGTGGATCTCCTTGGGCTTGAATGAAAACATGATGTATATCGGCACTGAAGTTTGCAGCGCCCTCATATTTAGAGAACAACTCATTGGTAAGCCGTGGTGTTCGCACAATCTCATAGTGGATACTCATGGCATAAAAGACGAACACAGTGTTCGTCATCTGTTGAGATAACTTATCTGAGGATATCCATAGGGAGGCGTACCTCACTGCCCCCGGCATGCCTGGGTTTAATTCTACAAACTGAGCTTCGGTGGGTTCTTTCCACCCAACTAATGCAATAAGTATTAATAGCCAGGAATAATGGAAAGGTCTACCTTTTTCATGTGTGTCACAGGCATCCTGCAGGAATTCCTTCGCAAGATATGCAGCCCAGTTGTAAGTATACCCCTCAGCGCAGTTTATAGCAATCCGGATAACCGGAGCAGGTACTTCAGTTGGCCTGCATTTTCGTATGAGTTTGCAGGCTAAGAGTTCAGCTGCAAAGTGAATGGGCTGTTCCCGAATCGCGGAAGTGTGATACCCCCGTTTCCCCTTTGTCAGGCCAAACCGCTCTTTCATAGTTTGCGCGAGCTTTGTATCCTCATGTTTTGATGGAAATTCAGTTCCTGGATCAGGTCCTGCCATTGGTAAACCTATGATCTTATGGATGAGTGCGGCGTCAATAGGAATTTTCTAGTCCCCTATCCATAAATAGCCGTCATGCACTAATGCTAGCAACTGTTTGGCCACTACGGTCACATGTATGGCGCGACCGAAATGCGAAATATCAAGCATCTTGAGTAGGCCAGCTTTGGCCAGGCCCGCAGCCCACGATTGTACTTCCAGTAATGTCACATTGTCATCTGGGTATTTGACGCAGTGCAAGTATTCTGCTGGCGCAAACTGTGGAAACATGCCATGGTCATTTGTGTCATGATCGCTGTACTTAAGCCGATCGATTTTCCCTGTCATGCTTTCAATCAGCTGAACTCCTTGTGGCAGCGAGGGTGTGGTTAATGTGAATTGCTTTGTTCGACGGGGTAGCTCGGCGCCTGGTCGAATAGGTTGTAGATACGGTGGCCGCGATGGTGCAATGTTCTCCCTACCCCCGGCCGGGACCTGTGCTGAACGGGGGGGATCCATAGGATGATCTGCTGGTGGTTGCCCTGTTTTCCTATGCCGGTCTTGGTTTCGCTTGGAGCAAACTTCAGTTCTAGAATTTTTCCTGGCAGACCATGTCTGCATCAGCCGTGGTGGTGCTGGGTGAGCTTCTTCACAGGGAGCAGAGGCAGGCGGCCGATTAGAGCAACTTATCAGACCCTCTTGCTCGAATTCTCTTACTAAATCGTCAAGCTCTCGTTCTGTTGTCATGGGTTCACTCCTAAATCTTAAAGAAATGCAGAATGCAATTTTCCCCAACTTAGGCATTTTCTTATTCACTCCATCAATCAAATCGGTCAGGACGGTGCATTGAAGGCACCAAATCTGACGAAAATCTTGTTCAAGTGGTGCTCGATTTCCGATAATCTTCTTAGTACAGGAATTTAAGGCAATTAAAGCACTACCACCACCAATTTGGCTGCTTCCCAACGGTCGGATTTTAAGCCTCGCTGTGTTTTTGGTCTTCGGCAGAATCATGGTTTGAGCTTCGTGACAACCAGCACCCTCGGCACAATATCGCCTGTCGACCCATCCTGGGAATGTCGGCGGCAGGATTGTTAGGTTTGATGGACTGGCTTCTTGGTTCTGTCCCTTGGTTTGGTATTCAAGTCCATGTCGGAGCTCAGCCTCCATATACCAGTGTTTTGCTGTAGGTTCCAAGGTGTGCACGAACTTATGCACCCACTCCTCACGAGGTAGGTTTTCCCATGCTGCATAACATTGCCTCAAATGGTCTTGAGGGCTATTCTGCCCATTGAACTTACTTTGCACCTCTTGGAATTGGTTTATGAATCTGAGGCGCTGAAATTTCTGGCAGGCTCCCCAACTGGGAGTAGACTTTTTGTGATCGGTCCACCATGCTGTTGTAGCTCCTAATGCTGTCTCCAGAGTCTGCATTCTTTGTGACGTAGGTACTTGTTCTGAGAAATGTGCAAGAAATTCTCCAGGGTCTGTCAACCCAACATGTGTAGGAAACTCTCTGGGCTATGCACTAAGGCATCTAAGAGACTTAGTGATTTGCGCACACCTATGGCCATGTAGCTCGTACAGTCGATTCTGCCAATTCTCTAGACCATCGTCTGAATCAGACATGCAGGAGCTATCACATTGCCAATCTATTACGCCATCGGCATCAGGCTCAACATAATCTTCTTCCTTGGCTGTAATGTTGTAGATGTGGTCTAGAGTATCCTGCTCCCCTTCGTCTCTGATCGGTTCTATATATCTTTCTCCTTGGGATGGGTCAAGGGGTATAATAACTCGCAGACCATTTCCTTCGAAGGTCATCTGTCTCCTCTTAAGGTTGATGATTGCAGCATTTTCCATGGCCCACTCGATCCCCAACAGAGTTGGATAAGGGTTGCTGTCATCAATGATCTCAATAACTTCAAAATCCACTAGAGTACTTACCCCAACAATATCTATTGGAACACTAAGAAGTCTCCCTAGGGGCACAATCCTTTGTTGGTTAGCTAATCTCAGTTGTATAGGTGACCAAGCCAGGGAAGGTTTTCCCATTTGTCCCCAGGTTTGCTTGGGAAGGACATTAACTTATGATCCAAGATCCAAAATGACATCAGTCATATCATATTCCCCTATCTGAACATTCAATCTCATTTCCCTCCCCGTTCTTCGGACACGACTAACAGTTTTCTCCTGATCAACTCCTTTCTGAGGGTCTGTGACAGCAAGAACTTTTTGCAGCTCTTTTAAAGCATTCTGATTCCTCAAGAGTTTCATACAACTCTGTAAAAAGGAGGAGAATGTACTTACTTTATCCGTCGAAGTATCTTGTGGCTGCGAGGCTGGCTGAGGTTTCCGCGCAGGTACTACTGTTGTGTGAGGGTCAACATTATCGCACTGGGCCGCCTTGACTGGTTCTTGGTCTTTCGCAGTGGCAAGTGCTGGGACGTTCTCAGAGGCCTTACGCACGCACACCTCGACAGGTTGTTTCTGCGTATTATGAATGTGCGTCGTAGCTCCACTCCGGGTGACCACATTGATGGCTGCGACAGGTCTCTGCTCAACGGAAATCAATTGAATATTCTGGGTAGGGCCACTGTTGTTGTCCTGAATCTTGGCTATGAGCTGGGGGCACTATTCAATCACGTGGTCGACTGCGCGGCAATACCGACAGGTTATGGTGGGGTTCCGACAATCGCGGGCAAAATGGCCAGCTTGGTTACAATTGTAACACACAACCTAGCCTCTACCTCTTCCGGTCATACCACCACGGCCGCGACCTCCAAAGGCACCTCTTCCAGAGGCACCGCCGCGGTAACCATAGCCATCATTATTCTGGGCTTCATTTTGCACTCGGTAGGCGTCAGAGATGCGCTCTCTCATGAGGTCATAACTACGACACTCCTCTTCATTATGCCCTACTAACTTACAGAACTTGCAGTAGGGGTTCTTGGGAACTTGAACATATCTCTGAAGAAGATGGCAGTTTTCAGGGCGATGTTGGCCAGTGGTTCGACAAATCTCACAATATAGAACACCGGGAGTGAATTGGTTTGGCGCACCCGTATTTAGGTAAGTTCTGGCCACGGGGCACTTGTCCCTATCGTGACCTTCTGTCCGACATTACGTACACCAGATCTCCTCTCAACTGGTTTTAGCTTTCTTCATATCGCGAAGCTCCAGGGCCATTGCTGCTAGCTGCGCTTGGATTTGAGCAATACCGGAATCATCTCCGATGGGGGTGGTCTCTAGCTTCATTGCAATTTCCAGAGCCTCTTGCTGGTCAGCAACCTTCTGTTGCATGAGCAGAGTTCTGATATGTGGTAATAATGCTACAATAAACCATTCCTTGTGCTGCGCAGGACTAATGGTAAAGCTGACTTGGTCCAGTAGAACTTTGAATCTCTGGTCAAAGTCCCACACTGATTCGTCGCGCCGATGTTGAATCTCTTTGAGTTCAGTGATGCTCTGCGATTCCGATTTAGGCTTCTTGAATTATTTGGTTACGGTGGCCTTAATCTCATCCAACGTAGGGCTCTGAGTACTGGAAAATTTCATGAACCAGGTCAAAGCCCGGTCCCGGAAAGAAGTAATGAGCTGCGCGGCTCTCACATCCGGGTCGGTAATTTTCTTCGCATTCCATACTGCTTCACATAAAAACCAGAACCGTCCTGGGTCCTCTGATCCCGTGCCTTTGAAGATGGGGAGCTTAATGTCATCAACTAGGTGGGCCATGGGGGTTCTAGGAGGGTTGGGAGGGGAACTGGATGTCGATGGGGGGGGGATTTACGGAGGCATATTGACCTATGGTCGGAATACTCGGACTTGGTTAACTGTCAGACTGCGATGGAATTTCAGGGGTAACAGGGCTTCGCTGCGAGGTGACCGGAGGGTTTCCAACCGAAGGGTTTTCTTCAAAGTCTGACTCTTCAGGATTTACAGGGGAAGACGCAGTAGCCTGACTTAAGGGATAGGAGTCAAAATCTCTTTTGTACCTTTTTCCACTTCGCAGAAACCATTTTGCTCGTCGAAGGTGTTATCACTTGCAAACATATGTTAGTACTACTAAGCTAGCAGTCTGATTCAAACAACAATATACCCTTTTCAGCCAATAGTATTTTAATCCTCAAGCTTAATGAATTCAAAAACTTACCACGGGGGCCTTTGAAGAACTGTCGTTCAGCTTCACTGAAGGGGTACTTGTGTCAATGGCAAACTCTGTCACGAAGGCTTCTAATGTTCACGTCGTCCAGAAATCAACAGCGCAGGATACCTCGTTGTTCACGTGTTGCACAAGATTGACCCTTGCGAGGATCCACGTGGGAACCCGTCGAGCTTGGAAGTTCGTCCTTCTCTCTGTTAACCTAGACAACCACTGGTGCAACTCTATGTGGATACTACCAAAGAAAATTTCATAAGCATCACAAAAAACATACCTTGGTAAAAAGTCACGTGCGCTACAACACGAATTTGTGTTCTCTTGCTGCGCGAATTTCAGATAAGTCTCAGCAAACCAATCACCGATTTCTGTCACAGAGGGCCTCCAAAACATAGCCCTCGAGGTACGACGTAAACCCCTCTTGAGCAGATACTGAGTTCAACCAGCAACGGAACCAATTTTTTGGGCAATAGGGAAAAACCAGGTTTAAACCTTTTGCTTCGCACCAACAAAAGACCCACAGTGTTGGCCCTTTTGGCAACAACCTGTGCGCAGGTTGCAGTCTCACCCAAAACAGCTATGGGATGCCACAGAATCAGGTTTCTGCAAGCAAAAGAGGGATATTACTGTACCTTTAGTCTCAAATAGCCTATATCCAATCAACACAGAGCTTCGACTAGTATATATAGCTTGCATATAAATAAACACATAGTGACTTGCCTAACCCTTTACTGGGAATTCGCAGCGAAGCTATTTATTAGCAATGATCTTATTTATCAGATATATCTAGCTATTAATGCAAGAAAGATAAATGGAAATAGAGACAATCACAAGAACCACAACACCAGATATAACGTGGTTCACCCCCAGTGTAGGGGTTACGTCCACAAAACTGTGTTTTATTCAACGTGCTACAAAACCACAGTTTGATCTGCGCACACAGCTGTAGATCCCTTCAGTCCCTTCAAGCCGCGCACACAGCAACAGGCCTCTGCGCACACAGCTGCAAATCTTTCCTTAATCTTCTTACAAAAACCCTCTGCGCACACAGCTGCAGAGGTCGTCCACGCACACAGCTGGGACTTAACCTTTCTTTACACAAGCAGCCTTAGCTTCGCCTTTCTTTCTTTACATCAAAAAGCCTAACTTTTCTTATTTACAAAAATGCCTATTTATACATCGCGCTATTACAAAACCATGGCTTCAAACCATGGGCACCCAAAACCCTAAACCCTGGTCTTAAGCCGCGGGTTTATTACAATAGAGAACTTTGACTCAACCCCCGACACCCCTAAGACTATTTTGAGTAAAAACCCGCGGAGTTACCCATCTTAAGGACCATTGAGGTGCGCACCCCAACAATATATTGCCATGAAAACCATATTATATGCACACCATTGAAAATATAGGATATTTCCACGAAAACCATATAATCTGCCATCATTGAAACTATAGGATATAACTTCAATGGTAGAAATGTTAAATGGGGAGAGGCCCATGGGTTTGACCACGGGACATCTACCCCATGTTACAACGTTTTAGCCAACGCACCACCGTCTTCCCGTTGTGTGGGAATTTTTTACGGACTTTCCTTAAGAGTTTGCCAGCGGAAATAATGGGGCCTAAAGGATGCTTGGCCCTCTGGCCCGTGCCCCTTAACCACCTTAAACCCACTATAAAAAAAACCATGAAAAGGCTAGGATAGAGACCATGATTTAGCACAAATTCCAAGATGATTTTTCCCAGCGCCCAAGGTAGTCCCGATGTAGTTTTGGGACGGTTCTTGAGGTTCTTTCAATCATTAATGGGCAAAGATTGAGGTTGTATCAGCACTGTTTTTTCTTTAATGCAGGAAGAGTTTATCGATTTGTGTGCCAAAGGAGGCCTTGAGAAAAGGTAGTCAAGTTTATACTCTTTTTTCTCAAAATCTCAAGAGGATCACAGTGGTGCTGTCTGTTTTTGCTGATGACCAACACTAACCGAAGTGGTTCTAGAAACCCATTATTGTAAGCTTTGAAGCTTTAATAAGATCGACCTTCCCATTGGAAGTGTCTTGGAGACGTAACCCAGGAGGGGTGAACTTTGTTATCAGTTCTGATATTTCATTTTCATGGTTTGCATACCATTGATTTGCTTATGTGTGTATGTTTAAGCATTTAAATTTCAGTTTTAAAGTCTGTTTATAAGTATTTAACATATAAAGTTCACATGTATTTATTAATGGTTAAAAAATATCCTGAAATAAAAATTCATTGAACACAAACCATACTTGTGTAGTATGTGGTCTCCACGACCATTTCCCAAACCATTTCCCATATTTTCATGAGTATCGATCGACACTTGCTAACTTTTTTCGTCTCTCTACAAAGTCCCAAGTCATAGGCATCAAAGGATTTCACCCCCTAGCGGCTTATTCCAATGAAATGAAAACCATTTGTTTCATCTTGTCCTCTGATGAGCCTTCATAATCAACCCATACCACTATGGTTGTGTCAACAAAAAAGAGTCCCTATGACCTATCTCTTCGAACCTTCCGAGATGATGAGGAATTCCCATGTCCACAACATGGGGGTAGAATGACAAACATGCCTCCTCCTCATATTCATCCTTGTCGATGATATTTGGGGAATCCAACCCATAGGGGGCGTTCCCCTTCATCATTTCATGGACATTTTGTTTCACTGTGGACATATCCCTCATTGTACACCCAAATTCCAGTAGTTTCTCAATGCCTTATCGGTACCTCCTCATAAGAGCATCTGCACTCCATCAACACCTATGGGATGGCGGTCATGATAGATTACCTTGATCCATGGATAGGGGGCATGCTAAATATTTTTTACCTTCCATTGTCACATCTATCTCGATACTTCGATGATCCCATAACTCACCACAACACATACATGATCCATAATCACAAACCCCATGTCCATAGCATGGGGATAGGACCTTAACCCTGCTCACTTTTTCACATGTGTGGTCTTGGACATTTCCCAAGGTTACATGTCATTTGCTTATTTGGTTTGATTTAAAGGCACACCTTTTACACTTGGGCATTTTTTCCATGTGTACAAGCCCATGTTGCAATGAACTGCACTTCTTTGAGTGGGAAACCACACTTACAGGAGGTACAACACTATAAAATAACATATAGGTAATCACTCCCGTAGAATATCATATGCATAAACCTATTTCATCCCCTTTTTAAAACTTCTAGGATGCCCCTCTGACTGAGTAAGTGGCCTGTCCCAACCACCATTCACATTTTCCCTTGTTTGGAAGTAGAGCCACCCTTACATGGGTGATTGTTTAGTACCCCTTGCATTTGGTGCACATGTTGTTCGTATCCCCATAGGATTGGGAGTTCATGTAGTTTGACATATATAAATTAATTTTTATGAATCCTTCACATTGTCACTTGTTGGCCATTCCCTATAGACAATCTCCCATTATGCAGCTTCCTTCAAGTTTTTTTTTATGATTCCTTAAATAAATAAAAATTGTCATGAAAACTTGCTTTCTTTCATGCTCATTAAAGGATTTGAAAGAGCATCCATTCGATATTACTTTTACCCCTTTTCAGACTAAGTGGAATAATTACAAAAAAAGGTATACTCTAGTCCCTTTTGACTAGACGATTTCTCTCCTTTGTACTTTTATGCTTTTTCGGGCTTCAGAGACTAAATTTACAAAAATAACATTTATGGAGTTTTCTTCATGTTTTTAGATTACTTAAAATCGAAAACATTGGTGATCATTAGTTGTCTTGGGATAGACAAAAATACATAGGAAAATACCATGTCGAGCACATTTCTATTCCTTCTTTGAGCTCACTAAACAATAAAGAAGGCCCAAATGGTGCCTCTCAGCAGCCCTATAGATCACATATAGTCCATTATCATGACAACATTCTCGGTTTCCTTTGTTTAGAGTATTATGCGATGAGTTACCCTTGGATTCATTTGTAATCCCACTATTAGTATATTCCTCTGAGGCTAACCCATTGCACCCATACCCATTTCATTTATCCCCACTCGTTCACTCCAACTATGTTCCCCTCCTCCAAGATCAATTTGATATGCTACTAGATTAGCCTTGCCTTCCTACTATGAACAAAGGAAGTTTCCATCCCATTACTCATTTTACTTGGTATCCCTCTATGGTGTCTCAGTCACGTGTCATGTTGCAATCCCTATAAGGTTATATCCCTTGTGCTCCTGTCAAGGAACCATTATTTCCTTGGCAGCTGCAGGTCTCCCTCTATCAACATCAACACATATATTCCATAGGATAGACCTAGAGCTCCATGTACCTTTGCCTCATAAATATCATTGATGCTTTCCTTGGACCACTTGAGGGGAGTCCTCAGTGCGCCTTAGAATGGTTTTTTCTAACATTCTCAACATCAGCTACATCATGGCACCTTTGATATTTGTAAAGGGTGTTGGTTCTTTCATTGTTTGGTCGAATACCCTAGATTTCCTTTGACTCTAGCACATTGGTGAGTCTCTTTGGAACCCATCCAATATTATGTTCCTTGTGATATTTGGGATGCATTAGTGACAATGTTTGGAAGTCCTTCAGTTCTATGATTCCTATTATATCCAGTTTCATATACAACAGAGCATCAATTATTGTGATGTTGACCAATCCTAGTTCATCATATAGGCCATGGTTGGACCATGATCACAATTCAATTTCTTCAGGCTCTCATTGGACACCTATAATTTACACATTGCTCCTTTATGTATCGATTGGGCCCCCTTTGGGCCTCGATCCACTTTGCATATTTTGAGACATTGATACAAGCATGGGAATTCCCACCTCATACACACACTTGATATTATATATACATCATCCATTTTGAGTGTTGTATCTGTAGATTTAACCCTTGTAGTCCTGACAAAGAGTATGTTCCACCCTCCGACATCGTCTTCGTTATCTATGCTACCGTCACACTTATATCATGGAAAAAAATACTATGATGTCTATCGACCATACAAAATGAGCTCCTTCCCTCACACATTAGGGGGCAATTTTCTAACACCAAACAATTGTCCACTTTTCTCATCCCCTAGCCACACCATATCCTTACATCATGACCATTTTCCATTTCCACTAGTTTGAATTTCACATGTCTAAAATTCCAAAGTTGAAAATGAAATTGGCTCCTAATTAATATTTTGGATATTTCCTCTTTCCATAAAAGAGGGAAATTGGCACATTCCTTTAAAATGGGAAAAGGTCAAAATAGGAAAATTTCCCAAAAATGTAAAAAAGAAGCGGAAAAAAAGGAAACCCCCCCAAAAAGAAGCGGGAAAAACGTAATGCCTATCCAAATACCATTCTCCACCAAATACCATCGGCTGCCAATACCATCACCTACCAAATACCACGGGCCACCAAAACCATCGACCATTTTTCACATATATTGAATGTGAAGTTCCCTCATTTCATATCTTTTTCTCCATACATTTCCTATACTATTACTCTGTCGAAATATCCATTGAAACATTGAATCCCCTTTTGTGCATTCTAGTTTCACCTTCCTTAGAGACTTTTCACCTCGTGATGTGTAGTTGGAGAACATTGGGATACTCAAAGACCAGGAGCACTCTACTTCAAAAGGATACAATGGCTCCTTGTCATTGCTATTCCGAGGTATTTCTTGGTCCATTGTAAATTTCACTTTTATATAATACAAAAATCATTCTTTCATTTGTCCAATACTTATTTAAAGAATGTTTACAAAATTATTTAGATTTGCTTGTTTTCATGCAGATGCTTAGTTTAGTTTTTGCTTTTGTTTTTACCATATTTCATTTGCATTTTCCATGAAACTCTACTTTGGTTTCTGTAAACCTTAGTAGGTTCCTTTTGGCATGTTCTAGTGTGAAAACACCAACAACACTTAGATTAGGGAAAACCCCTAAGATGGCATCATGATGAAGATCATGTTAACAAATGTTAGGGGCCTATGGGGAGAGGCCAAAAAACTTTCCCTCAAACTTTTCATGGAATTGAAAAAGTGAATATGATGTTTATACAAGAGACCATGAGTAACGATGAGTCTCTAGTTGTGGAACTAAGAAAATGGTTTAGTGGATGGGATTTTATTACTTTGGACTCACTGGGTTATTCAGGGGGGGCGGTTATAACTGGTCTCAATAATAGGGGGGGGTGGGGGGGGGAGTTATAACTGGTCTCAATAATAAGGGGGGATGGGGTTATAAATGGTCTCAATAATAAGCTTCTACAGGTTAGCTATTGTGCAATGCTTTTATGTTTATGTGTTGATGTACACAATAAAAGCATGGATTATACCTATTTGGTTTTCAAATTTTATGGGCCATATGAGGGTAAGCATGCGTACTAGGATCAATTGTTTTCATTGCAGTGTTTTAAGGTGTACAATCTCATTGTCGAGGGGGGTCTTAATCTAACAATGAACAAAGAGGAGATTGGGGGAACTTATACCCGAGAGGATCGATTAACACAATACTTTCTTAATAATTTTGAATAGGTGGGATGGGTTGATGTGGAGCCTAATCAAATCTGGCTGACTTCGTGTAATAGATTTGAACCTGAAGGAATGGAAAAGCAACTTTATTGATTTCTTGTTCATGAGAATATTATTCAACATGTGTTGCGATATAGGACATGGGTTGGTAATATTTGGTGCTTTGACTCCTTTCATATATTTCTTGAGCTTGGATCTCATGAGGATAAATATGAATCCCCTTTTAAATATATTTTGAGTTGGGATAAGGAAGAGGATTAACAAAGAATAATTAAGAATTCATGGAAACGTGTTGAGGAACATTCTAAGGATAATTCTGGGGTTAAATTTGCACAATAATTGAGAACAATCAAGGAGGATGTAACTAGGTGGGATTGTGAATGTCATCGAAAATGAGATGGATTGATTTTGGAAGTCTAGAGGGAACTAGAGCATATATTGTCATCTCTTGAAGGTGGTATTACTAGCATGACTACTCAACAACATATATTTAGTCATGAGTAGAGGAGGAAGAAACTCCTCTTGGAGAAGGAAAATGAGTGGAGGTTAAAGTGTAGGGCTCTTTGTACCTCCTCCAATGATTAGAACACACAATCTTGTTAAATTTGTGAACCATTGATTTATAGGAAAATGAGAGCAATTGAGAAGGGAAATTGTGCAGGGGAATTAACAACAAAAATGTACACTGAATAGTAAACTCATGCCACAAATTTCAGATTAAATGGACAAGTATTGATTAGTTAATCACAACATTAATCTTTATTCATTAATCAATAATACAATGGTGTTGCAATAAGTAGAATTTGAATCATGTGGATAAGATTCAAATCTACCAACTAAACCTGACTAATTAGCTAACTCAGTGTGTCTAAATCACTGCATGGAACTCACTAGTCTAAATCTGGATGTATAAACCAGTTAACTAATGGGATAGGTGATAAAATGGTGCCACTCTCCCTGCATGCATGTAAAATTGGCACTGGCTAACTGAAAGTGATCTAGTTGATTGTAACCAGAGGTTGACTCCTCATAACTACTTAGATACCACAACCAAGTGATGGAGGTTTCTGGTGGCACTCAGAGTGGGCTCCTATAATGTAGGGATCGGCACCAGTGGAACCAATGGCACCAATGGCATCGATGGCACCAGTGGCACCAAACTTCAGTAAGATGACAAATGAACTCCTAAGCTAGGAAATGACAGAAAATAGACTAAGTTGGTTAAAGGAGGATTAATAATCCTAAAACCCCCCCTTAATCCGAACTTTGGACAACTTGGGCCCTGGAAACTAGGACAAAATTCACCCATACAATTTAAATGGAAAAATAATCTACTTAATAAACTAAGGAAAATGGGGAAAACCTCATGGTAAACCCCCCCTCAAAAAAAGCATCAATCAGGAACAATGAATCAATCCTTTACACCAAGAATAGATCTAAAAAAGACAAATCTCTTTCCTGTGAAGGACTTGGTAAATATATCTGCAATTTTCTCCTCTGTAGGGCAGTAATGCAGTGTGATAGTTTTGTCATGAACTAGTTCCCGAATACAATGCATGTGAACCTCAACATGCTTCATTCGTTGCTTTTGGACTGGATTACTGTATATCCTTATAGTACTTTGGTTGTCACAATAGATGTCCACTAAAGGTGAAGTGAGAATTTCAATTTCTGTCAAGATGCCATGTAGCCAAACTGCCTGAATAACTTCATTTACAACCCCCTTATACTCTGCTTCTGCTGAAGAGAGTGCAAGTGTTGCTTGCTTCTTACTGGACCAACAAATTGGCCCAGATCCCAACATAAACACAAATCCTAAAGTGTATTTTCTATCATTCCCATCTCCAAACCAGTATGAATCTGTGAAGCCGATGAGATCTAGCTGTGCATCAACTATATAATGATACCATAATCTCTAGTACCCTGCACATAGTGCAAGATACGTTTTGTTTCCTTCCAGCACAGCTCGAGCTCCTGCATGAATCTATCAATAACACTCACATCATAGGATATATCTGATCTCCAATGTGTGAGGTATAGAAGGTTCCCAATGATTTGTCTGAAAAGAATGTTGTATGCCAATGGTGTAGAACCACCTTCTTTAGCCTGGTGCCAGATAGGAATGGAAAAGGGGCTTATTTACATACTTCCATGTGGAATCTTCTAATAAAATCTAATGAGTATCTAGACTATTAGATCATGATTCCCAAAGTATTTTGACTTACTTTGAGACCAATGAACTATATTAACAATCCTATATTAGTCATAGCAAATTCTTTATTCAAATTTGACTTGATGCTTCTCAATCCAGCAACAGATCTACTAGCAATGAGCAAGTCATCCACATATAGCACAATCAATAACAAGGATCCCTCTTTCTTCTGCATGTAAACATTGCAGTCTGATTTGCATCTTTCAAATATCTGTGACATGAGGAAGGCATCCATTTTGGAATACCATTCCCTTGGGGATTGTTTGAGCCCATTAAGAGATTTCCTCAGTTTGCAAACTAAGGAAGAATCCCCAATGTACCCCTCAGGTTGTTTCATGTAAATATACTCTTTCAAGTCACCATGGAGGAAGGCACTTTTCTCATCCATGTGATGTACCTCCCTCCTTTTTGAACCTGCAACTGCCAAGACAAGTTTGATGGAGTCCATTCTTGCTACTAGAGTGAATATCTCGTTATATTTCAATCCTTGAACTTGTGAGTGTCCTTTTCCACTAACTAAGCCTTATACTTGGTTGTGGTTCCATCAGATGCTATCTTGGTCTTTTAGACCCGTTTGCACTGAACTAGTTTCCTCCCTAGAGGTAAGGAGACAAATTCCCAAGTTTTTTTGTCTTGTAGCAAATCAAATTCCTCATCCATGGTTGGTTTCCATCTTGGATCATGACAAGCCTCTTTGAATGTTTGAGGATCCATTCCCATCATTATGAAGCACCTCTCAGCGAGGAGTGGATCTATGTGGGATGGTGCAACATACTTATTCTGATACTGGGAGCTCATTCTTCTTCTATCATATGGATCCCCATCAACATCCCCAGCTGCTTTAATGAGATTTTGGACCCATTTAGGCTGTTGAGATGGAATAGATGTTGGATCTATATCTAGATCCTCTTGAGGTGTAAGCTCAATATCAATATCATGCTAGTATTCCTCTTCATATGAATCTAAATCTAACAATTTTAGACAATAAATATGTATATGCAAATGGAAGTAAAGGAGTTTTAATACCTTTATCTACTTCGAATGGAAGCTGTGTTTGTATTGGATTTGAGTATGGCATGAAGTGTGAGAATGCATATGCTTTGGAGGCATGGTATGCAACACCTTTCACTATAATCTTCCGAGTTGAGATATATGTGATCTCTATCGAGCCAAGGTCAAATACCACTTGCTTTGGTGAGCCGTTGTGAGTCATCTGATATACGGATAACGAATTTACTACAAGGGAGGGAACATAGAGTACATTTCTGAACTCTCCATGCTGTATTTTAATAGAACCTCTTCCTGATGCTGGGATCTGGGAGTCATCACCCATATGAATGCTAGGTCCTAATGAGAGATCCATAGTGGTCAAGGATTCCTTGGAGGAAACCATGTGGTTGGATGCTCCAGAATCTATCAAGTAATCCTTCAACCAACTGAGGCATGCCTTCAAGGCATGGAACCTCTCATGACCTTCTGTCAGTTGTCCAACATCAGACTTCTTTGCTCTTTGTGGAATGGAAATATTGTTCCGTTCAAGGATTGTTGAAAATTGGTCGATGGTTTTCTTCAAGCACTATCTCTCTGGATGAAAGCCTCTCATATAGTAGTGACATCTAGTCTTCTCAAATTTGTTCTTTTTCTTGGAACCTGAGGCTCCATCGGAAGATATCTGATTATCCTTTGGCTTTGAAATAGTTTTTTCGTCTCCTTCCCTTTGTGCTTCCCTCTTGCATTTGCATTGTTTGAGTCTGCCACTAAGAGTGCTTGATTCTTGGAGGTATGAATCACTTCCATTTGAACTAATTTATCTTGCTCTTGTATTAAGGACTCAACAAAAGCATATAGAGAATGCATCTTCTAATTAGGGATGGAATCTCTTCCAGAATGGAATGTAGAGACAAGGACTGAGTGTCTGAGCCAAGCTTGATCAACACTGACATCACAAGGTTCACATCTTTCTTCTCTAATCGACATTGTTTGCATTGCAGTATTAGTGACTTGTATTTTGTAAATAACTGCTAAATAATTCAAAATTGCTTGGTTGTAGAGCAATGAGATCATTCTCCAAAATATGCCCTCGAATGTCATCTTGTTTTCCAAATAAAGATTCAAGATTTTCCCATGCTTCTTTCGGAGTCCTTAGTCCCTCGAGGTGGAACAAAAGATCCCGGGAGATATGAGTGCACATGAAGCTAAAGGCTTCATCAATTTGTTTCAAAAATTTATTCTTCTCAACATACTATAGGGGTTCAGTTTCTCTGCCCATTGTCATCCTAAACAGACCAAGCTTGTGCAAGGCTACCAGCATATCTTCCCTCCAATTAGTGTAGTTGAAGGGTGTAAGTATTCGGGATACAAGAGCTGAAGAATCCATCATTATGTATGTTTATCAGTCAATTCCTCAAGAAGCTACGTAGGTACCTACAAACAATCACTGCAAAACTAATTCAATTCGCAATCGTGTCAGTTCAAGCCTTTCAACCTTGACATGTATAATTTCTCAGATTCCGTCACACCTGGATAGAATCCTCTAGACAAAATCCAGAGGGAGCAATTCTATGATTCTGGGATTTCTATGGACAAAATATAGAAGGATAAAAGCCTCGATCTAGATGGGTTTTTGGTTGAATTATTTATTGATTACTTTGAATTTATGGGTGATGATTTATTAAAGGTGGTTAAAGAGGTTAGAGTGATAGGGAATATGCTGAGGAGTTTCAAGACAATATTCCATGTTGAGATTACAACATCAAGAGTCATTCTCTAGTCTTGTGAGTAATATCAAGATAGTAGACTTGTGAGTAATATCCAATCCTACATATATCCTCATATCATTGAGGTGGTGATGTTGTAAATATTGTGAGTAATATCAATCCAAGTCTTGTGAGTAATATCAAGATAGTAGACTTGTGAGTAATATCAAGTCGATAAGACTTGTGAGTAATATCAAGTCGGTAAGACTTGTGTGTAATATCAAGTAAAATCTTCTGAGTAATATCAAGATAGTAGACTTATGAGCAATATTAAGTTCTAAAAATATCCTCATGTTGTGAGGTGGAGTACTTTACTCTGTAAAGTATATATACTATGTGATGTATTTCTATTCATGGTCAACATGTGCTACAAGTCTCCTTTAGGTATTAGATACCCCTAGAGTGATTTACTTTAGCATGTGACTATATGACTCGGGGTAATAGATATGATCATAGGTTCAAAGACAATCTAATGAGTATGATATGATATATATGATTAATTAATGAAAACACATATGTAGCATGCAGAGATTTAATATAATCATGGAGATAGAGAGAGAATTCAAATTGCCCATGTTGCGACCAAGTGAAATCAAATTGATTAGATATCAGTTGAGTATTAGTTATGGTAAACAAAGTTCAGTTAATTAAGGAATCAACTTCTTAATTTATGCAAGTAATTGTTGGAAATAAACACTGATGGAGAAGCACTAGTTACTGTTCAGTTACATTCAGTTCTGTTTAGTTACATTCAGTTACATGCAGTTACACCCGGTTCCATTCATTTGTATGTAGTTCCATTTAGTTCAACTTAGTACACTTAGTTAACAACTCAGTTAGAGTTAGTTAATTAATTGAAGGAGCATATCTTATTGTGGGAGATAATTATGGATTGCCAACCTGGAACCAAGTCAGTAAGGGCACATATCTTCTAGTGATAGCTAATTATGGAGTGCTAACTTGGAATCAGATCAATGGGGGTTGCACGATTGAATATGGATCAGTGTTCTAAGTGTTAACAAGTTATTGATGCATGCAACAATTCTATTTTTGTTGTAAAACCTAATCTAACTTGTTATTAAAGTGATATGCACTCGAAAAGTTAGATACAGTGTTTCATTCAAATCTCCTCTCTCTGATGCTCTCGGTGAAAGTAGTTTGCTATTGTGTTGTAATCATTCTCTACTACTTATCAATCATACTCTAAGATAGTTTGTTGGGTTTTTCATCCTCCAGATCAGTGGAGGGTTTTCCCATGGTATATCCCATGTTCTATGGTTTGATTTATATCTTTGGATTATTGATGTGATTTATATGCATTGTTATTGTGGATCGATTAAAGTTTTAAACTTCAATTATCTTCATATTTTACTCAATCACTAACATGGTATCAAAGAAAGGGCGTGCAAGAGATTATTTTTTTGCAAACACTCCAAGCCTCCGTATATATTGAAGTATTAATCAAGATTGTGAATCAATGGATTCTATATATGTCTGACCAGAAGATAGACTCGAAGGAACATCCAAATTCATTGCATGGAAGGCGAGGGTGTTCAATATTCTTGAAGAGCATGATATTGACTCTTTTGTGACCTTTGTGATCGAAGATCCCACTACAAATGGAGGGAGGAAAAATTACAAAAGGAATCAAGAAAAGGAAAAGTGGATCATATATGACTCTATGAAGGAAAACCTCATGCCGGTGATCACACTATTGAAGATGACAAAAGAGTGTTTTGACACACTCACGAATCTCTATGAGAAGAAGGTCCTTACTCAAAATATGGCTTTGAAGAACAAGTTGTGCAACATGAAGATGGAGAAGGATGAGACCGTGGCATCATTCTTCACAAAGATATCACAAGTTAAGGATAAACTAGCAAGCATTGGTGTGGAGAAAGATGAGGATGATCTTCTTCAAACCTCCATCGATGGGTTGCCTGCCTCATGGGAGACCTTTCTTGCTGTGGTAAATGGAAGAGAATAGAAACCCAACTTAAAAAAACTCTAGCATGGTTGCATTCAAGAAGAAGGGCGCATCCAGAACAAAGTAGTGCACACTAAAGAAGAGAATCTAGCTCTCCTGGCTATAACTAAGAAAGGGAGGAAGCCTTTCGCTCCCAAGAAATTCTTTCACTCAAAGAAGAAAGAGACTACAAATAATTTTGAAAAATCAAAGTTTGAATGCTTCTAATGTGGAAAGAAAGGTCACTTTGCAAGAGAGTTCAACAAAAATAAGAAGGATGAAGGAAAGGTTCATGCCTCCACTATCGTAGAAGAAACTCCACATAAGATTGCACCTAAAGAGAAAAAGAGTAGAAAAGAGTAGTATCTTATCTCTGCTTTGTCCAGATCCATCATCACTGGATAAGATACATGGCTGATTGACAATGGTGCTTCCAAGCACATGTCAGGGTACAAAGCTGCACTCTCCAACTTAAAGGAGAAATAATTCTCATGCATGATGGAATTGGGAGACAATTCTACATATTCAATTCAAGGAGTTGGATCCACATCCTTCCAGTTAAATTCAAGAGACATGCTACATATGGATGACATTTTGTATGTTCATGGATTGAAAAAAATATATACTATTTGTTTTTGTCCTTAAAGATAAAGTCTTCCATGTGATATTCATGGAGAATCAAGCATACTTATGGTCGAAGAACCAAAACCTTGATACTGCTATTATTTTTGGAGTTCGAGAAGGGGTACTTTACCAGGTCTTAGGAAATTTTATTTCATCCATGATACATCATGATATCATCCCATGCGAGCTTTGGCATAGGAGACTCGAACATCTCCACTTCAGAGCACTTCCTGGTTTGCAATGAATGGTGAAAGGTATGCCTAGTTTTGATTTTGTTCATGGTTCTATTTGTTGAGGTTGTGATTTAGGAAAGAATGTTAAAAATATATTTCATAGCAGCCATACTAGATCTAAAGTTATCCTTGACTTAGTACATTCAGATATGTGTGGACCCATGTATACCCCTTTCCTAAGTGGGTACCTTTATTATGTTTTATTCATTGATGATTTCTCCCGTAAGGCCTGGATTTACTTCATGAAATCCAAAAGTGAAACCTTCTGTAAATTCCAAGAGTTTAAATTCTTAGTAGAAAACTAGATAAGTAGGCATATTCATGCCCTAAGGTCTGATAATGGAGGAGAGTTTGAATCAAATTCCTTTAATGAGTTTTGTAATGATGCATGGATATGTAGACAATAGTAACAGTTCCTTACAACCCACAATAGAATGGGGTTGTAGAGAGAAAGAATAGAACTGTTTGTGAGGATGCAAAATCCATGTTACATGATCATGATATTTCTACTTATTTATGGGCAAAAGCTACTAGTACAATAGTGTACATTTAGAACAAAAGTATGCATGCAGTTCTTAATGAGAAAACACCTGAAGAGGTGTTCATTAGTGAAAAACTAAACATATCACATCTTCAAATTTTTGGATGTCATGTGTATATTCACATTCCAAAAGAAAAGAGAACCAAGATGGAACCTTCTGGAAAAAAGGGAACTTTTGTTGGCTACAGTGAGACCTCCAAGGCATTCATAATTTATATACCTGGTGAGAGACAAGTTGGAGTGATTTTGGATGTGACTTTCCATGAGGAGGCAGCATTCAAGCGATCAAAAGAGCTTGAAAGTGATCTAGAGACAAAGGAGATTGAGATTCCTACTTTAGAATATCATGAGAATGATTCTTCCCCTTCTGAGATTTAGAGGGAGAATCTAGCAGAGCCTACAGAGTTACATGTTATTGATGAACCAATTGAGTTGGTTGATGAACCTCCTATAAAGAGGAGGTTAGCATGGTACCGTGATATATTGAGAGATGATGAGAAGCATGGAGCACCAGTAGGAACTTCCAGAAAGTGCATGTATCTTGATAGATATTCAGGATATGTGCATTGATGAGAAGTATCAGTGACTCTGAGCCCTCATCATATGAAGAGGTTGCAGAGAAACAAGTATGGAAAGATTCTATGACAAAGGAGTATAATTTTATTCTGAAGAATGATGTTTGGGATATTGTTCCCAGACCCAAGAGGAAGTCATTTGTTACTTCCAGATGGCTTTACAAGATAAAGCATGTTGCAAATGGTAGTCTAGACAAGTTCAAATCCATATTTGTTGCCCAAGGCTTCTCTTAGAAGGAGGGCATTTATTATGAGGATACTTTTTCTCTAGTGGCCAGGTATACTACTATCAGATCTATTATTTCGCTTGCATCAGTATTAGGATGGAAGCTTCACCAGATGGATGTGAAGACTTCCTTCCTCAATAGTGAGGTTGAGGAAAATGTTTACATTGAGTAGATTGATGGTTTGCGATACATGGGAAAGAGTCCCATGTCTACAAGTTGAAGAAATCCTTGTATGGGTTAAAACAAGATCCTCGAGCTTTGTATTCTAGAAGAGAAAGTTACCTTCATAAACTAGGTTTCTTGAAAAGTAATGTAGATTCTAACTTGTACTTCAAAGTAGCAGAGAACCAGCCTCTGATATTGGTTCTATATGTTGATGATCATTTCCTCACTGGAGAGGAAAAACTGATTATTGAGTGTAAGAGGGAGCTTACCTTTGCATTTGAGATGAAAGACTTAGGTCTTATGCACTACTTTTTAGGTCTTGATATTTGGCAGAGGAATGATGAGATATTTCTATCTCAAGGGAAGTACATAGAGGAAATCTTGCGCATATTTGGCATGGTGGATTGTAAATCCATAAACACTTTGATGAGTTCCAATTTGAGGAAACTCCATGAGACTAAGACTGGATTGGATCCAGTGGACCCCACATTATACAAACAGTTGATTGGCTCGTTGATGTACTTGATACATTCAAGTCCAGAAATTTGTTATGCAGTTAGAATCTCGATTCAGTTCATGATTGATCCTAGACACAAACACTGGGTTGCAGGTAAGAACATCTTGAGGTACCTCTACGGTACAGTTGCTTATGGAATCAGGTATTCCTCCAATGGAGGAGTATTATTGCTTGGATATATCGATTTTGATTGGGCTGGAAACATTTTTTATCGGAAGAGCACTTTTGGATATTGTTTCAGCTTGGGTTCTGCTACAATTTCTTGGTTTAGCAGAAAGAAGGGCTCAGTTGCGCAAAGCACGGTAGAGGATGAGTACATTGCTGCTAGTACTGCTTGCAGAGAAGAAGTTTGGCTGATAAAGATACTTGGATGATTGTTCGGTGTAAATCTAGAACTTACAGTGGTTAGGTGTGACAACTAGAGTTGTATAAAGATTTCTACGAATCCTGTGTTTCATGACAAGTCGAAACACATAGAAATGAAGTATCACTTCATTCGAGACATGGTATAGAAAGGTATGGAAAAACTTCAATATATATCTACTAAGGAGGAGATTTCATATGTGATGACAAAGACTCTATATGTGACAAAGTTTAGATACTTCCGAGATAAGCTTGGTATCGCAGAGAATGTCTCCCTCACTGAGAGGGAGTGTTGAGATTACAGCATCAAGAGTCATTCTCCGGTCTTGTGAGTAATATCAAGACAATAGACTTGTCAGTAATATCAAGTCAGTAATACTTGTGAGTAATATCAAGTCAGTCAAACTTATGTGTAATATCAAGTAAAATCTTGCTAGTAATATCAAGATAGTAGGCTTGTAAGTAATATCAAGTTATACAAATATCCTCATGTTGTGAGGTGGAGTACTTTAATATGTAAAGTAGATATACTATGTGATGTATTTATAGCCATGGTCAATAGGTGCTACAAGTCTCCTTTAGGGATTAGCTACCCCTAGAGTGATTTACTTTAGCATGTGACTTTATGACCCGGGGTAATACATATGATCATAGGTTTGGAAACAATCTTATGAGTATGATATGATATAGATGATTAATTAATGAAAACACATATGAACCATGTAGAGTATTTAATATAAGCATAGAGATAGAGAGAGAATTTGAATTTCACATGTTGCCATCAAGTGAAATCGAATTAATTACATATCAATTATTGTATATCAAAGTTTTAAAGTTGAATAATATTCATATTTTTCTCAATCACTAACATTCCTAGCATTGATTCCTAAGGTGGACTAACCTAGTTCATTTAATGATATATGACCTATCTCTCTTTTCAATTGTATATATAAGATTATATAGAATGTGATTGTAGTGCTTATAAAACCATTTCTCTCGGAAAATTTCATAAAAAAAATTGGTTTCTTGAGAGGTAGGCTAATACACGAAGCCTTTGGATTGGTTCAAGAGGTTTTACACACTATTAAATATACCACTCATTTCCATCCCACAACCATCAATATGGATTTTTCTAGGGAACATGAGCAGGTTTCATGGCCTTGCTTGAAAGTTATTATTACTACATGTTGGATTCAAACTTCCAATTGTTAATTGGACTATGGGCCATATTTCCACCTCTTCATTTGTTGTTTTAATTAATGGACCAGGTTCAAATTTCTTCAAGCATACCAAAGGTTTCTAGTTCTTGGTTCTTCCTAAATATTTGGTTCACTATTTTTAAGTTCATGATTCCTATACTTTGAACAAATCTATCAATCAATTAACCATTGATATATGGAGGCAAGGGTGTCTCGGTGCATAGGATTTTGGTATGGTTGGTAAATGGGCTCAACATTGGGAAATTTATGTGCTTAAACTATGTAAGGACCACCTTTGAATTGTTGAAAATATGAAATAGATTACTTGGGCATACAATCAGGTTGCGGGTCAATATAAAACAAAACTTGGTTACTTAGCGTTAACTGATAGCCTAGAAATTATGGACATGTGTCGATGATGGAAAAAAATATGGAAAATGGAAATCCTTCCCAAAATAAGAAAATGGTTTATTTTGAATAGAAGATTTCTTACTTGGGATAGAATGCAATGTAGAAACAAACATAGGCTAGGAATGTGTATTTGGTGTGGGGGACAAGAAGAGACTAATGACCATCTCTTGCTCCAATTCCCCTGGACTTGACATTGTGGATTCTAGAAATAAGTAGAATTATATTCAAATTTGTAGAACCTGTGGGTCAAAGATATTATGGTGGATTGTTTCTATGATTTCTTCACTCGGTGGGAGATCAAAGAATTTCGTTCAATCACTTACTTGGTTAGCCGGGGAATATGGTTGTCTTGGAACTCTCATATTTTTTAGGAGAAGAAATTCACCAATTTTAATATCTCCTCACAAATTATTGTGTTGATAACTTTCTACAACGACACATATTTCTAAGGCTAGGCACATAGTAGGATAGGTGCATGTGAATTTTGATATTGCTTGGAGCTACTAAGTTCTATGGGGCTTGTCAAGGCCTTGGGAAATGTTGTAACATTGTATTTGTACTACACATTTATAGTGAGCACTAATTTACTGGTAACACATGTTTGAGTGTAATGGCAAATCATGTAGGTGAGTTTAATGCATTATTCTATCCATTTTATTTCACATTGGAGAGGGACATTTCGTAGTTACAATTTTTTGGGGATTCAACTATGACTATTATGTGAATGATATGTTATATAGAGGTATATATTACTAGGTTAAATCAATTGGCTTTGCATTTGAAAGATATCAATGGTTTATTTCAGCATGTGAGCTACACCCATGTATATTGTGAATTAAAAAAAATTGTAATACTCTTTGTGAGGAATCCTTACAGATGGAGAGTATTCAATTGCAAATTGCGGAATAAATAGATAGACAACATGTCTCTATTGGGACAAATTCCTTTTTCTAAAAATTCGCTAGAGCTATGAAGTCTTAGTTCTAAGCTTTTTGTTTCTCTAATGGATAGACATAGTCAAGGAAGTGTTAGAATTACTCAAAATATTTTTGTGAGATATCAGTTGATATTTGGATTTTTTGTGGCATACTTGCGATTATTTGATTATAACTCCATACATGATGCATTTCATGGGCATATGAAGGTTGTTTTTTTTGTTCCACTTGAATATAAAATATGTTTTTTCCTTGGAAAAAACATGTATCTATTTACTACATCTTCTATAAGAGAAAAATACTTGGCCAATTTGTAGGTTAAAATAGCTCAATTAGTAAACCAATTCTTATGTTAATATTACAAATAATTATTAGAGATCAAATATCTTTCTATATTGTCTATGTACACTATTGTTGTATACCATCATTGTTGTTGCAATTTCATATAGGTCCATATAAATTCAAGCCACTACCACCCATGCACCTCATACCTTCTCTATACAAAATAATCAATTGTTCTATTGTATGTATGCCACATTATTTGCAAACGTACATCAACCTACACCCTTCGTACCAACAATTGTTACAAATTTATATCTTTTCTTCAAATTCTATACATTCTCATTTTTATCCCTTGCACAATTATAACTTTTTTTCATTGTTGGTGTTTCCTTTCCATAAGGTCATGTCTCTTAAAATTGAACACTTTAGCATTTACATCCCAAAGTTGGCTTGGTTTATATATTAAGTTCTTAATAAAATAAATTAAAACTTTAAAAAAAAATTCCACTACCCATGAAAATGTTAGAAACTTATATACAAAGTAAAATGTAAGTGGCATTCTAAAGAAGCCAATACTAAAATGGATAATAATAATGAAAAAACAAATACAAATGAAGATGAACTCAACAGTGCTTTAGAAATTATGAATCATATCAAGAAGTCACATAAAATATTAGAGAAAAATCGACAAGTTAATAAAGGATTCAAAAAAATGAGAATTAACCAGCATAGATCCAAATCCTAGGCTCTATCAAGCGTCGAGAGAGATCAAATCTCTGGAGGTGAAAACCTCTTCTTAAGTGTGTCCTATATATAGCTATTGATTGGATTCAAACCAAAAGACACATCTTTTTATTTAAGGTCGATATATAATAATTTTATTATTAATATTTAATATTATTTAGAGGTGACATATAATAATTTTATTATTAATATTTAATATGATTTATGGGTGACATATAATATTTTTGTGACATATAATAGGTGACATATTATTATTTTAAGTAGGAACATTACAACATCTCCCCCATATTGTGTTATTTTTTCTGACCGACATTTAACTTTGTTCAAATGCTAAAGGGTGTTTATGTTTCAGATTAAGAGATAGTAGATCGTTTCTACTTCAAGTTACTCTGAGATGTAAAAGAAGTTACTCTGAGATATTAAAGAAAAGAACTTTGCTAGATTGAGTTTTCTGGGTTTCATCTCAGTGGTTAGATAGCGGCTGCCCAAATAAAGCAGTCGTGTTGTGTAATCTTGTTGTGGTTGGGGTTTCCAAAGTTGTAAAAAAAAAATTCTATGTTGTACAGTATTGCGGTGGCTGGGTTTTCAGAATTGTAAAAAAAAAATTGGATTCGGTTCGTTTCAACTCCCCTGACATAAATATAAATTTGAAATATATATTAAATTATTAGGGGAAATAAATGATCGGTTCAGTTCATTTTATTTCATATCAAAAAGCAATTTATCATTTTTTTCCTCTATGTCTGTCTGTTCACATTTCTCTTCATATATCGTTTACATTGTGATTGTCTTAGTGTATTATTTTCTTCTGCATGGGAGCTTGAATCTCACGAGTTTTTGTTGTTTTGTTTATAAGTAAATGCCACACTCTACAGTTATCCTTTTTAGGGATTTGTTTTGCCAATGATTTGAGACATTTTTTTGCCAGGCAGTGTTACTTTTTCTTGAGATTCTACAGTGATTATTTGTTATTTTATTGCCAGAGAGACAAATGCCATGGGCGCAACAAGTAAAGGCAAGGAAATCGACATATATCTTGGAACAACTTATAGCTGCGTAGCAGCCGAACCACTCCTTCCATTGTTTCTTTCACTCCCTCTGAGAGATTTGTTGGTGACGCTGCCAAAAACCAGATCGCAACTAATCCCCACAACACCGTCTAGGAAGGAGATTCATCGATCCCTCTGTGCAGAGTGATGTTAAACTATGGCCCTTTACTGTTGTTGTCGGAGACAATGAAAATTCAACGATTCAAGTTGATTACAAGGGCGAGAGGAAGATGTAAGAGATCTCTTCCATGGTATTAATGAAAATGAAGATGACAGCCGCAGCATACCTCAACTCTGATGTCAAAAATGTCGTGATCACAGTGCCAACCTATTTTAGTGATTCTTAGAGGAAGGCTACTAGAGACGCGACTATTGTTGCCGGTCTTAACACCATGAAAATTATTAATGAGCCTACTGCCGCATCTCTAGCTTATGGGTTTGGGGAAGAGGTTTATTCCACTCATGGAAAGAAGACTGTCTTGATTTTTGACCTGGGCGAAGGTACCTTTGTTGTATCCATTGTCATTGTTAAAAGAGGTAAGTTTGAGGTAAAGGTTGTCGGACGGGACACGCATTTGGGTGGCGAAGATTTTGACATCTGTGCTCAACACTTCGACAGGAAAAAAAAATAAACAAAAGTGTTAAGTAAATAGAAGTAAATATTTATAGATGACATTTACATGAGGAACATTAGAAATAAATATTTATAGCCAACATATACATGAGGAAATGAGGAACGTTACATAACGTTACAACATCTCCCTCATAACCGGAAATCATAAGTAAATAGAAGTAAATATTTATAACCGACATTTACATGAGGAACGTTACATAACGTTACAACATCTCCCTCATAATATTTATAGTCGACATTTACATGAGGAACGTTATGGAACGTTACATAACTTTACATGATCTCCCCCATACTGGGTTGTAGAGCGCCTCTCAGCGCAATAAAGTGAAATATTTGTCCTAAAGTGATATGAGATGCATTCTAAAACAAATTAATATAATAAAAAATTTAAAAAATATAACAAAACTAATATAATTATATAAATATGAATATAAAAATGATAAATGTGAAAGTCATAATACACGTCTTTTTTTTTCAATAAAAAAAACACTTGTTATTCGAAGTAAAAATTAAAGTTGTATATTTGAAATGCAAAATTATAGGTTCAACATACTTTGACTGCAGAACCCTATATGTCCCGGGATAATATATTGAAACTACATATATGCCTTTTAACTACAGAACGTCACAATGTTGAAAGGGAGAAACAAGTCTTTATAATATCACAATTTTTTGGTGGATTCCACCTCTTTTCTTAGTAGACATGTATGGCCCCTTCATTGCAAAGGAATTCGTCCTTAAATTCCTCAAAATAGAGTGCACCTTCTGATAATCCTACATCTAGTTTTGATAAGCCATTTACCTAGATGCCATGTTGTCTATAAATATGTTTTATCGAAAACATTTCAAATTTCTCAAATACTATGTTAACACTATAACCCCAATGATCCAACAACAAAACTTGCAAGTATGAATTCCCCAAAACCTAATCTATGATAGCCTTTGAATTTCCATAAACCTCGAGGTTTTGAACCTATTCCATTTCTGCAAATTTTAAAAGCCCCCAAAGAGCCATTAATTCAGATTTCTTATTGGTACCACATACTATCAATTAAGATGTTTATGATTATTCCACCCTCATAGGTACTTTGTTTGCTACTCCATCGAAAAAACCACATGCAATGTGTTCAGTAATAAACATGTCCTTCACCCTCTTAACTATGCTACTAGGACTTGGCTTACAATAATCATTAAACATTCTAAAAAAAGTTCAGGCAACACGCCTATAATCATATAATATTAAAATAGTGATCATCAAGGTGAAACCATAAAAATGTTAATATTTGTCATCAAGTGGAAACCATAATATTAGAGTAGCATTGAGATCGAGAGTGGCAAGTAAATTATCATCACCCAAAACGCTATTGTTTTCTTTTTTTAAAGTATGGTTGGAAATAATAATTTTTACAATATATATACTAACAATTTCCCCAGAATCTACAAAAGAATGTCGAAAGGAAAAAAATGGGAAGTAAAGTAAATTGGATGAAGCAAAAAAAAGATATTATTGAAACAAATGGTATGCAAATCTTACTTTGTGGTTTTGTTTGATTGGGTGGTCCAATCAAAGTTTTTCTAAAGTGTGATGTTAACATCATTGGAGAAGATTGCAAATTTAACATCATACTTTAAAAAAAACCTTGAACATGGGCCACCCTCAAATTTTATAGAATGAAACTTAATAAGGTAGGAGGAATTTATTCTTAGTTTTGCAGTAATATAATAATAATAATAATAATAATAATCAATTTTTAAGGCCACAACCAAGCTAGACACAAATTGGTGTATGAGACCCCCTTGTTTGTGGGACAAGGGACCTCATTTGCACAACAATTTGATTGTTAAAGTCTATGGAGGTGTACATACCCTACCCACCTTTGGATTTGAAAATATGACCTCATAAAAAGAAACATATGTTCTTAACCATTAGGCCTACTTGGGTTGTAGAAACGATCTAGTTGTATGTGTGAAGAGATCTAGTTTTTTGTGCCTAGATTTGGTTTCGAAGATATATGTAGAAAATGTATGACTTTAGATGGTGTATGGTTTCTACTATAGGGATTAGAATAATAAGAATGACATGCACAAGTATTTCTAAGTTTACATGTAACTAAAATTGGTCATCTAATTCTATAACATCATGAGCATTTAAAAGATAATGTATTGCATACATTTTTCATTTCAAGATTTTAAATCTTGTATGGTCCAAGTAATTACTAAATAATTCTATTAAAATTTTCATTATCATATATATTATGTTGTACATTATGTATATGACAACATCTCCCTAATTTGAATTGTAAAACTCACTACTCTCTATGCATTGAATAAACATCTGCATCCATATAATTCATAATGTGGTCATAAATTAGAACATTGCATTAAAACACAAAAAACTATCTTCATGTTTAGCAATAACAATGTCAGTATCTTGAACATTGGTAAATTGATGAATGCAAACCCAATACTTATCTTGTTTTTAACAAGCCCTAAATTGAAGCCATGAAGTGTGCAACTACAATTGCAAATGCATAACCATAGAGAACATTAAGTTTTCAAATATATTTATTATTATTAATAACTAATTAATACATAAATTAAGCAATACATGATTTTGGCTCAATTAATACATAAATTAATTAATAAATGATTTTGTTTAATTAATACATAAATGAATTAATACATGTTTTTTCCTCAATTATGGAACCTTGTTATGATGCATAGACTAGTAGACCTTCCACACTGAAATTGCTCAATCCTAGGAGACTCTTACTTCAATTTATTCATGGAAATAAAAGAGTATTTAAATTACATCTACAAGTATATCTTTCAAGATTGTATAGTAATAAAAAAGCAATCATAATATAATGTTCTGCAACAACAACTGGAAAGGATTGTGGAACATTTTGTTTTGAATTACTTTCATGACTTAGTTGAGATCAAATGTTTGATCACTTATAAGTTGCATCGTATTCATGAGAAGGGACTTAGCTTAGATTCTTTAGTTCACATCATACTAAAGACATTAAAAATTTTCATCACAAAATACCAAGAGATAATAAAGAAATAAGAATATTTTATTGAGAACATTTATGTTACAATGAAATTGTACAATACTATTTGACCAATACAACATTTACATTACATAAAACTCAGTTGAAGGAGAGTTAAATTCATTATAACTAAATTCCAATTAAATACAATGGAAAGTTGCCAGTAAACAAACATCGATTGTCACTAGATACATTTGATTCATAAATCTCAATGTTGTTTTGCACCATTTACATGATCTATATACAAGCATCAGTTGTCACTATGATTCATGTTATTTCCTTTTGCACCATTTTTCCACCTACATGATCAAATGCAGATCTATAGAAGATGCATACATGAAATAACGATGCTAAAGTAATCAGAGACTTACATTTTTTCCATAGAAGAGTGTCTTTGTATATTGGCTTTATCATGTCAAATATTTTTTTCTTTTTAATATCAGTAATGCTAACAAAATTCCATCCAAACAATAACATTCAGAAGCCAATATATATTTGTCAAGTTACCTTCCATCTAGGTAAACAAAAACAATAGTGTTCTTTTAATGGCCAAAAGCTACAAGAAATTGTAATCCCTTATGCAAGTGAAATTGAGCAAAGGACCACTGAGAACTAAAATATCTTAGTAATACTACAAAATGTATGTTCGTTGCTCACATTTTATTATCACATTTGGTGCTTTCTGTTACCTTCAATAAACACCACAATTATATACATATATTACGTATCAAAATTCAAGCTCAAATCCTTCTCATAAAATAAAGTGAAGAGATGGGATTAGCTCCTGGTGAGGGAATGACTAGATTACTACCAAAACCATTTGTTCTTGAGAGCCCTTGTACAACATCAACACTCCTTGGATTTTTACTTCTCATAAAATAAAGTGAAGAGATGGGATTAGCTCCCGGTGAGGGAATGACTAGATTACTACCAAAACCATTTGTTCTTAAGAGCCCTTGTACAACATCAACACTCCTTGGATCTTCTCTTTCCCTTGGTAGAGCACAAAATGTGAATTGTTCCCTTATCATTTGAAACTACCAACCACTGATGATTGGAAGAGAAATTCAGACTGTAGATTTATGCTCTATTAGTAACTCCACGAACCTACATTTAATTATATTCAAGCTTAAAACAATGACGGTCAATGTACAAGAGAAATAATCATTATCCAATGTTGTAGATCATTACTTTAGGGATTATTACAATGCTATAAATTAGTTGTTTCGAGTTGAAAACAAACACCAATATTCATGCCCCGTTATGAAGAGCATATGTAAAGATTTCAAAAACGATCATTGTGAAAAATTCCATTGCAAAACAAAAATAGGTGTTTTAACTAAGACTTTAAGCATTATACCATAGCATTTTTGGGAATAATTTGTTTCCCTTCTCTATAAATATATCTTTCATACTTGCATTGTTTAATATCCTTAAAGGCTTTTTTTCAAAGACTTTGAAAAATATTCAATGCTATTCTCCTTTATTTCAAATATGCCAAACCTCATTCAGAAAATTAGATTTTAGTTTCAATTTTTTAATATTAAAAAACACATTTTATTATCTTTGTTTTGACCTGAATATATTTGTTTCCATTAAAAAAACATGTAATGATATAAATATCACGCAATTTGACTGAAGCATGAGTAATCCAACAATTCCAACAAATACATCTCATTTAATAAGGAATATTATGTTTGAACTTAACAACTATTCTCCAACAAGAAACATGATAGGGATAAAATGGTAACACAAAAAATAATGACTGGAAAACACCTTATCAAGTTAAAGCAATACATGGGCGAATGGTTCGTATTGGGATTGATCCTTGGGTAGGCTGTGGGGGGATCGTGTCCTTCCTAAGGAGCTGAGGTTACACTTGGAAGCAAGAGGGTGTCTTTTTATTGCTGATATTGAGGATCAGGAAAATTCTACTTTATGGCATCAAGGCTGGATCAGTGCTCAGAGACTTGAGATTCATGATGATCTGCTGGAGGCATGGGGGGGCTATATTAGGCAGTTAAGGGTTTCAAATGTCAGATTGACTAACCGGGATGATGTATTGGTTTGGGACTATCATCCTTCAGGGTGTTATTCTCCTAAATTTGGTTATATTCAGCTCAATGTGATGGCTTATAACCGAGAATTGGTTTGGTGGTGGAAACAGCTGTGGAAGATAAAATGTCCGGGTAAGGCCAAATTACTCTTCTGGGCTATTTTGGAAAATAAGGTTCCGACATGGGACATTTTGCAAAAGAGATTTCTTGAAGGCCCTGGTTTTTGTGCGCTATGTCGGAAGGGTGAGGAAACATCTCTTCATCTCTTTGTTCAATGTGTTTATTCTCAATCTATATGGTCTGAGGTGGGTAAGCAGATGGGTTTCTGCGGGGGGTGGCAGGGAGATTCTGTTCTCCAAGCTTTTCATAGATGGTGGTCGGGCCCAAACTCTCTCTGTGTTGTTCCTTGTATCTTTGCTTGGGGGATTTGGATTACTCGCAACAAGATTATTTTTCAGGACTGTCGAATCCCGATGGAATCTGTTGTGGCTCAAATCATTGCAATTATTCAACATTTCAGGGAACCTGAGAAGCCTCTCAAGCATAGGCCTGTGCGGGAGGAACAGATTGACAAAGCTATCCCTTAGGGCTTCTTTGATGGAGCCTCTCAAGCTCGGCAATTGATTTGTGGTGGGGGTGGAGTACTTTACAAATCTGAGTCTCATTATTTTCATATCTCGGCTGGTTTAGGAAGGGGAACAAACAACTATGCTGAATTAATGACACTCAGGCTTCTGCTTTTATTTGCTTTAGAACAGGGTTGTTTGTCTCTTCAGGTTTTTGTTGACTCTATGCTAGTTATTGAATGGGCAAAAGAGACTGTACAGTGCCATGTGATGATACTCTTACCTATTCTGGAGGAGGTGTTACGCATAAAACAACAGTTTAATCATATTTCTTTTACACATGTTTATCGGGAACGGAATGGGGTGGCTGATCAGCTATCCAAGGAAGCGACGCGGCATTTAGACTATGGCATTTGGAGGATAACTGTTCACTCACTTGAGGATTCTTACAGCTATTATCATCGGCCGTTTCATGAAGCAGTTTTACATCAGCATTGAGCTTTGGCTCTGATTTTTGTGACTTGTCATACTTTTACTTTGATTTGGGTTGTGATACCCATTTTTTCTGGTATCTAGCTGATATGCTTGTTTCAAGGAAATCAAATTGTGATGTGCTGATCTTTTACTGTCAGGGACAGTATCAAATTATATGTTGTGGTATCGAGCTGCTACAGGTTGTCGTTTCCTGTCAATGTTGGCTCATGTGACCTATCAACATATGGACAGCTTATGAATTGGATACATTTGTGAACTCTCTCTGAGACAGCAAATATGACCTGTTTACGAGCTGCTACAGGATGGGAATGGCTCAGATTGTAGTAGCTTTTATATTACAGTATGGGACAGATAGAAAATTTCATATTTGCTATGGTATCTAATTCAGGCTGAGGATCGGCCTTTTTGATTCAGTTTTTTGTGACCTGTCAACTTATATGGACAGGACAGTATACAAATTATATGCTGTGGTATCGAGCTGCTATAGGATGGGATCGGCCGTTTCCTGTCAATGTTGGCTCCACTTTGTGATTTGTCAACATTTGGACAGTTTAGTGAATTGGATACATTTGTGAAACTCTCTCTGAGACAGTAAATGTGACCTGTTTACGAGCTGCTACGGGAATGGCTCAGATTGTAGTATATTACAGTATGGGACAGATAGCAAATTTCATATTTGCTGTGGTATCTAATACAGGCTGGGATCGGCCTTTTTGATACAGTTTTTTTGTGACCTGTCAACTTATATGGACAGTTTAGTGAATTGGATACATTCCAGATTTTGTGAACTCTCTTTTGTGGATTATCTGAGACAGCAAATATTGCTGTTAGTATTTCTGCTGCTGGGTAGAAAAATTTTGTTAATATGAGACAGATAATATGTGACAATGTAGGGATCCTAGTGATCCTCTTACATGTGCAGATGTAATTTTGTTCTTTTTGAAATAAAATTACGAATTTTTTTTGAGGAAAAAAAAGTTAAAGCAATACAAACAATATGGTAATAGTTGAAAGAAAGGACAATTGCATTTATGATACATAGAGTATATTGTGAAAGGCTATGAACCTTTTCCTTCTCGATTCTAAAGGGTTATAAATTCAACTAATTGCATTATCAAGAAGATATAATTATATCTAAATACAGAAGGTCACTTCATCCTACTTTGTTAAGCATAACACACTATAAAACCTAATATACACATCACTAAATTGTATCTGTAGATGGATGATGTCAACATAATTAATCTCAAACACCTTCAGATGGGATGAAATGCATGGATTTTACTTCTACTCTTAACAAAAAATCCACAAATAAACCTAATAGTACTTTTACCCAACCTACAATACTAACCAACAGTGACTCGAAGCCCTATAATTATTTTCACAAACTTCACCTATCAATATTTAGGCATAGAACAATTCCCCAACTTCTCATTAAATTATAAATAATATATAAGATCCCCAGCAACCCTTTTCGAACAAAAAGCTAGTTGAACATTGCTACCTATCAAATTTTACCTTTTACTTCAATTTTCAAGTTTATAGAAGCACATTCCTACATAGATAAAAGGCAAACATTTTGGCATTCTAAAATTTAGTTTTCTTCCCAAAACCGATATTCTCCCACATAGTCTCTAAAATTTCCTTCAAGTTTGGGAAACCATGAGACATTTATGAAACTGATATTGTTTCCAAAAAGTACCTAACATACATAAAGAACAAATGCTTAGGATGAAAATTCCATAATCTGAACAAAAATAAAATTAATGAAGAGAATACAAATTGTCTTCCAGGAGATAAACATGGTTTCAAGTAATGAAAGTCCCAATCACCTTTAATTTCTTAATCATCAAAGAGGGTCAATGTCATAATTGTTTTTCAATCTGGATGGTTGTAGGAAACTTCAAATATTATGTATAAATCATACACAACATTCCCCAGGAAGACAACGATCCCAGCAGTTAATAAAGGAGTTGTAAAGTGTGATACAAACAACAAAACTAACACCAATCCAGCAACCGTTAAACAATTCATTGGACAAAGAAACATCTACAGTTTCTTATTCATAGCGTCATAGCTTGTGAATTAAATAATCCATGATCAATTAAAGAGGAAACAATTTGATTGCTATGGGTGGTAAAATTTAAAAATGTCGTAATATTTGGCTTTAGACAACAATAAAACACATTGAATTGTAGCAATTCACAACAATAGAACTCACAATAAGCACATATATTTACCGTGGAAAACAAAAAGAGAAAACCAGCTGCATGTGGGTTTATTTGTTTATTTATTTATTTTGTTCAAGAAATGGTTACAATGGAAAAGTACATAGATTTTGTGTGTTTTGACTCATTGACAAAATTGTAGATGGAATTTGATCAGAGACAACCTTTGATCTTTGAACATTATTCTTCTTCTGAGTCCTTCATGTTTTACTAATTCCATGCACCTTAATTTACTCTCAGTCTCTCTTTCTAACCTCCTCTCTACTAGCACTCCTTTCAAAGCATTTCCCTGGAAGGCCAACTGTCAAGATGATCCCTTTCATCTTCTTGTGATTTTTTGCTATTTTTGGACATTTTTTTTCAATATTTTTATTAAATACAAAAATTAAGAAAAATGAGAGATATTTGGAGGGTTTGTTTTGGATCACACCTCCCCATTTTCAATATTTTGGTCTCCAGGAGCTTCAACTCCTTTCAATCTTCTTCTTCTCTGCATCTGCATGCCTACCTTCTTTGTTGCCCTCAAGCAATCTCTGGTACATCTCCAAAAAAAGGTGCCTCCACTATAGGATGGAAGACAAGAGTTGAATAGGGGTTTCCTTTGGCATGAGCCTACTGTCCATATCATGGATATAGATGGGATTCTTTGTCACTGAACAACTATTTCTCTTTTCATTGTAGGTGCAAACAAATCCTCTTTCCCCTCGATCTTAAATCTCATAGTTTTCTTATTGGATGTTTAGTTCTTGCATTGTAGTTATGGGTGAATCCTTCAACATTTGGAATCTTAATTTCTTGTCAATATATAGTATAGTTCTTGCATGGGATACTAATCCTTTTAGAGTGCCAACAATTTCTAGATTTATGACCTATTTTTTTGCAACACAAAAAAAAAACAAATATACCATGCCAAACATTTTTTGTTTGTGATGATAATTGGTTGCTTGCTCGGTCCATCAAGCGTTGGAGCATATTTGAGTGGGAAAACCATATGTTTGTTTCCATATTCCAAGCCTCTACAAGAATATTTGAGTTTCCTACTGCCCCCTCCTTATTCAGTTACCTTTTTCCTCCATGGGAATGGCTTCTTTTCCTATTCCTCTTGCCTTGACAAAGGTGATTTGGTTTGAACTTGTACTTGCATCTTGTCCACCAAATCACAATCGTTCATGATTAGGACTCATTTGTGCTTATACAAAGGGGTTCATGATCCCTTTTCTTGTCTTGTATATCCCTTGGTCCTTTTAGCTCATTTCTCTCAATAATTCCGAACCAATGCTTCTAATGTGTGTTTTGAGATCACTAAAGGGATCTTGAGGAAGAATCTTGGAACATGAGTTTACCATGCTTGACTATGTCATGATGTCATCTTGTATAGTTGCAATGGATGGGGCTTGCTTGGTTTCTTGGATAGTTGTGTGTAGCTTCTCCAATGACTCTTCCTTCCTACTAGATCTCAATATAGCTAAGCAGTCATTTTGATGAATCTCTCTTGCCAATTAGCCAACTGAGTGAATACCCACCCCCCCCAGTATTGCAAGAATTGCAATCTACTCTTATCTAATTATGCCCTAATGGTGGTGAAGAATTCATTTTGTTTGGAAATTTTTGTTTCTAGTTAATCTACATTGTTCCTCCAATACTATTTTTTCTCTGTCGATGTCTTTTAACTCTTCCAAATTCTCCCTATTCAAATATTTTCCTATGGGATTTGATTCAAGGTATCTAACAAAACTGCTATGATACCTTGATGCTCTGTAAATGGTAGTCATATGGCCCATTCACCTCATAAACACCAATCGCTACATAAAATTATAATTATCTGCAGTTAAAACATTCATAGGTTAATACAATCACCCTGCTCAAATTGATTCCAAGGTAGTGATCACGTAGTGATGCCTACTCTTTTCTTTGTGTAATCCTACCTTCAGATTTCGTTTATTGCCAAGTTGTTTGGTTTGTTTACTTATGGTATTGAATCATATTCAACTAAGTTCCAACCCTATGTATTGGATAAATTTATATGCTACTATGCCCCTTTGATTTGAATAGCTCAACACTCAAACAACCAAACTGTTCAATACATATATAATGCCCAAATTCAAATTGCAACTAGAAAGTAAAATTTTGTTTCCAAGTTTGACTACTTGCTTGTAATTCCAATTGAATAGATAGACCTCTGTTTAATTCAAATCTATTCTCACTCTGAGTTGATATCCTCTATCTATTGAAAAATACAGAAATATGCATATGTCCAAGCATTTGGTGAATATTACACTAACTTCATATGTACACCGCTATTTAAATAGGCCAAATATCAAGCAATCCAAATCTATTTGTACATTGATCTATGTTTTCCACCTTTAATTCCTTGATCATCTAGACCCATTTTTGTAGCATCATGGCATTCTTAATACTATCATTCGTAAGCTTGAGCATGATTGTTTGATTCACCTCTCTCATCCATTGATCCCAATTCGTATAGATGGTGCATGCTCTTCAACTCTATTATGAGATTCTTAACATCAAGAACTAATTGTACTATCATTGGCGAGCTTGGGTCTGATTGTTTCACTCACCTTTCTCTCATCCATTGGCCCCAATTCTTATAGATGAGAAACATTATTCAACTATGTCATGATATTCTTAAAATCGGACGGAATGACATAGGTCCATGTGGTTGTATTTGCAACTTTAAGATCCAAGCCTTTTCCCGCAACATAAATGATTATATCCTCAAATACATCACATACAACCTCACATATTAGATGCTAATATAATATCCAAGGTATTGAATTGAAGCATTTGGAAGGAAAAAAAATTAAGAGAAAAGTACATCCCATAGCTTACCTGTGTCTATAACACCCACAATAGTGTCCTATCCCATCATGCCGCTACTAAATATCCCATTTGAAGATGAGGGATTTAGCTAGAGTAACTCCCAGCTATGTGTAGTATGAATATTTATAATCTTGTTGGGCATAAAACATCCCACTCTAGGGAGATTAGCATCCCATCTTCACAGGATTAGAATGTAGGGATGTCTAATCCTTTGTATATTTGTATGTTTAATGACCACCTTGATGGGGATTACAAGAAAAAAAAGAAAAACCAAAACAAAATAATACAGTAGCTCATGGTTTGTTGGTCCATTTATTCTACACACCCACAATGACTTTAGCTCTAGAGTGGAAGAGATTAGTAGCAAATCCAAAAAGAATGTGTTTGTAACTATATAATCTGGAATCAAGTGTTGCCTCCTTGCTTTAGTATAAATGTTATGTGGGATAATCCTTGATTTTGACATAAAATGAATGCATTCTTATAAAATTTTGCATTGAAGAAAAAGGTTAGAATTGATAATAAGCACCTTCCAAGCACTGAAGCTAGAGCCTTGTGGTGCATTTTTTCATTGAGGTGCCTCCATAATTTGTACCATAGAAAGTACATATAAACTTTACTTGAAAATCATTGTTATCAACTTCCTAGTAATTGGTTGAAGAGATATATGCTTGTAGTGTAAAGCCAATAGAGATCATACAAGGACAAGGCACAAAAGGTGAAAATACAAGTTGGCATCAAGTCGACGAGTAATCAAGAATGAGTTGGAACCCATGTGATTAAAAATACACATGCAAAGATAACTTACTTATCAAGCTAGGTATAGAGAAAAATTTGTTTGGAAGTCAAGCATCTTCATGTGTGGGGTTATTTATAGCTTGTTCTCCATTTGACAATGATTACAATATGATCATCGCTACATGTGAGGACAAATCAACAAGACAACGTATCTTTGTATAATAGAAGAAGTAGTGTTTCCTTGGAGGTCATATAAACATGTCCAAATCAGCTCATGTTCAGCCTAAATTAGTGTTTGCATGCAATAATTTAATCAACTTATGCACACCTTATGCACAACCTAATCATAGCATTTTTATAGAGAGATATTTTGTACTTCCACAAAAAAATCTAAATCAACAAGCTTATGCAAATTTAGCATAAAGGAAGTGCCATTTTTTGGGCCTAGTATTCTCATTATTAAGTAAAAATAATAATCTTCATCATTGAGAAATACAAACTTATCAGAGACACCCCCACAAGCCAACCAAATATGGCAAAGCAAAAATCACCCAACTTCACTTCTCAATAAATCCCACGAGGAATGCAAAATTATATATTCAAAACATTTATTTTGTAATAGTATATGGAATCCATTAACATACATGGAACACTTTTTTTTTCTTGGTTGATCAGTAGATATCATACCTCACACAAATAATTTCCATAACTTATCAGACTAGCATAAGAAATCTATTCCAAGATGGAAAGTAGATCATAATAAACACTCCAAAGGTTGGCAAAAACTTATTAGGGAAACAAATTTATCATGATGGTGAAAAAATAATTTTGATTCTGCACCGTAATAAAAGTGGAGAGGTATCATGATCATGCCTAATAGATTTGTAGAGGTAAAGAAGCAATAAAGTATACAATCCCAAGGAAAAGTTGCAGTTGTAAGAAGGAAAGGTGTAGTAGGGAAAGAGTCCCCATTAACATATATTGATCCAGGTTGTGCCCAGGTGCACGCTGGGGAAAACAGCTTGATTGAAGAAGTCGAGCATTGTTATGGAGGAAGCATAAAAAGAATAGATAATACATGAAATACATTATATAGCCAGAAAGTATGCGCATAGACAATATGCAAGAATTTGAACCAATTTCTACTATTACTTCTTCTCCATGAAGGTTGATCGATTGATTGATGTATACTACAATAGTGTGCATGTTTATATAGAATGATGATATGCTTGGGTGACTACCTGTTATGTTCAGTTACAAAAGAAGTTATAACGGTTCAGAATTTCAACCCTCCCAGACGAATGGAAGATAGAGTGACATTTTTTCGATGTTCGATGGTAGTCGGTGTCGACAATGCATGTCGAGATAATGTATGTCGAGTGCAAAACCTATAGAGGTTGTTGAAGTCAGTTGTGTTGAGATTCGGAGTTGTCAAAGCCGATACTGAACCTATCGAAGTAGTCGTAGTCAGTTGTGTCAAAGTAGTCGAAGTGTTAGACTTTGTCGAAGTTCAACAACATGCCAACTCTCCAATGGATCATTCCTCCTTTCTTAAGAAAAAATGGTCTCCATTGTGTGCTCGTCCATGTGAGGAAACTTGTGGGTTATTTTCGTAGCAGAGTACCAACTTCCTTGTGTAGGGATATGTCGAGCTTTAGCAAACTGAAATAAGGGAATGGAGTTTGTCCTTGTATGGCGCATACGTCATCCCACAATGGTGTCACAAAGAAGAGGTTCCTGAAAATCTAGATGGATCTCTGTCGGTTATGTTGTCTGCAAGTCATTCTATTCCAACAATGGTGCATGTTTGGATGAAGTAAATCTACATTGAAGACTGGATGTAGGCCAAGGCATGCAGGAACGTTGAGATGAAAATCATTTTCTCCAATATTTTTAAGGATACTGTATGGACCATATCACAAAGGTTTCAGCTTTCTGTATGGCCCAATGAAGCGCTCCTTCTTTAGATGTAACCAGACTTGATCCCCAATTTGGAATGCATGAGGAATACGATGCTTATTGTGTCGGGCCTTAGCTTTTGCATTAGCTCACTGCAACATTTCATGTGCTTGATTCTAGATGTTGTATATCTTATCTTTGAACTTCAATGCTTTCTCAACTCCTCGTCCTTCGAAGTCAGTGTCATTCGTCTGTGTTGAGTAACTGATCAAGTCGATAGGCGCTAAAGGTTGAAATCCATAACAGATCTCAAATGGACTCTTTCATGTAGAACTGTGTTGAGCATGATTGTAGTTGTGTTGTATGTATGGGAGGTTGTCATCCCATGTTCAGTGCTTCTTATGGTTTTACATGCAAAGCAATTGTAATACCAAGAAATTTACTACTTCCATATGTATGTCTATCTAAGGATGGAAGGTTGTCGACAAGAAAGTCTCATGTCGAGTTGTTGCCAAAGATTTTGCCAAAAGGTGCTAACAAATATGGCATCTTTGTCGAAGATAATGGTTGTTGGAAGGCCATTATGTTTCGAAACATGTTTGAAGAAGAGTTGAGCAGTCTATTGTGTTGTCATAGTCTTCTTGCATGGTGTGAGTATAACCATCTTGGAAAAATCGTTGACTACTACTAAGATCATGTCATGCTGATGTTTGGTAGTAGGATATCACATCAAGTATTCCATAGAAATAGATTCCCATGGTCGACTAGGAACTGGTAGGGGTGTGTACAGTCCTTATCATTGATTCGGTGGTTTAGTAATGGCACAAACAACGCACAATCAAATGTACTTGTTGACGTCGGATTTAAGTGAAGGCCAGTAAAAATACTTTTGGAGGATAACAAGTTTTTTTGCAAATCCAAAATGTCCTATAGTTTTGTTGTAGTGTGCGTCTGAAATGAGCTTATGTCTATGCTCACAGGCCCAGTACACAAACTTGTACAAGCTTGTATAGCAAGGTTTCCTTCAGGAATTAGTAGGTAGTAGACAATGTGTCAGCCTGAAGTTGTCGATAAATTACAGAGAAATCGTAGTCTACCGAATACAATTTTGGTCGATTTGGTGTGTCCTAACCCTGCATACTCATCACTGTAGACAGTAGAGTAATGGGTGGTCAGCTGAGAAAATCGGTTGTGCCATTGGATTTACCTTTCCGATATTTAATTACCAACTAAAATTGTTGCAGGTAATTAATCCACTTTAGTTTTCGATTTGTCTGTAGTTTTGACTAGGACGAGGAAAACTGTAAAGGATTATGATCAATAAAAATGGTCGTTTCCTTGCCAAGAATGCAGTGTCTCCATTTCTTAAGAGCTTGCACAATGACATACAATTATTTTTCATATGTCAAATACCTTCTAACAGTTTCATTGAAAGTTTCAGAATGAAACGTGACTAGGTGACCCGACTGAGAGATCATTGCGCTGAGGGAATAACCTAATGTGTTCGTCTCAATCTCAAAGGGATGATGAAAATCAGGTAACACAAGTATCGGTGCAGAACAAAGCTTGTTTTTTAGTTGTTCAAAATCTTGTTGTTGTGTCGGTGTCCATTTGAAGACAATTTTCCCATTTCCTTTAGTCAATTGATTCAAAGGCCATGCAATGTGATTAAAGCCAAGTATGAACCGATGATAAAAAATTTCCAAACCAAGAAAACTTCTCAGTTCATGAATGTTTTAAGGAATGGGCCAATCTTTGAGGATTTGTACTTTTTCTAGGTTGACATGAATGCCTGCAGAGTCAATTACATATCCAAAATATATGATGTTGGTCATCACAAATGAGCATTTGTCCATGTTCAAATATAGTCGATGTTGTTAGAGAGTGTCGAAGACTTGTCGAAGTTATTTGACATGTTCTTCCCATGATCGAATGAAAATCAAGATATCGTCCAGATAGACAATGACACATTTACAGATGAAAGGTCATAGAAGTTCATCCATATATCTCATGAATGTTGCAGGTGCATTGGTTAATCCATTCAAATAATCCTTCCTTGGTCTTGAAATTTGTTTTCCATACATTAGTGGACTCGATCAGTATTTTATGATATCCTGACTTAAGGTCAAGCTTTGTAAAGAACTCAGAACCTTTTAGACTATCGATGAGTTCATCTATATGTGGAAGAGGATACATGCTCTTTACTGAAAATCTTGTTGAGAGCCCAATAATCAATGCACATGCGCCAAGTCGCGTATTTCTTTGTAACTAGGATGACTAGCCTTCCACAAGGAGAGGAGATGGGGAGGATGTGACCTTTCATTCTCAAGAATGGATCTTCTATAAACAGATAAGCTAGGTAATGAAGAGCTAGGAACAAATTCAATGGAACGTTTTACCTGACAATCCATAGGTACTCCATCTAGTTATTTGAATATGTTATGATATTCTTCAAGAATATGGATAATATATTGTTGTTGTCAGGAGATGAGTTGGTCAGCGATTCGACTCGTTGCTAGAGTCTTTTGGGAATTTTGAGGCTTTATCATAATCAATTCAAACTTGTGAGCATGGTTGATCAGCTTCTTTGCTTGTTTGGCAGATATTATAACAATCGTAGATGTAGATTGTCCCTCTGGTATGGCCTACCATTGATTCTGAATTTTGACAATCACCTTCTGTGGTCGTGACTGATACGTACTATTTTGATCCCATAAGTAAGGTTTTCTGAACAGGGAGTCACTACAGAAAGCGGTGCCATGTCGCAAAGTACTTCATATTCAAAAGGCTTGATAAAGTAGGTGAGTTTGCATTGATGAGTGATCCTTAGTTCCTGTCCATCCTTCATCCAACCGATGTTGTAAGGCTGAGGATGTGGAGCGGTGACAAGACCTAATTTCTTCACAAGGTTTTAAAAAATGAAATTCTTTTCGCTACCATTATCCACAATCAAATGTAATGGATTTTTCTGAACCCATATATGTGTACGGAACAGAAGTTCTGGTTCCTCCTCGTCAACGATAGTCGAGGCTATCGGAGTGGTGATTTCAAAGCCAACAGGGTTGTTGCTTCTAGTTCAGATTCTACCAGGGCTTTGTCGGATAAGTCGTAGGTCGACAATTTTTCCAAAATGTCTTCCGAGATTTGCATTATGACATATAATGCCAGGCTGAATTGTGATAATCACACCATTTCCCGGTAGGAGTTTGTTTGATGCGATCCTTCTTGTCTTTCTGAAAGTTCTTCTTATGATAATCAGGCTTTGGCAGGGTTGGTTGAGAAGGGTTCCTTGACTTGTCGGAGTCAGCTAACGACTTCTTGTTGGATGTTAGACCTATCGGCTTGTTCATGAAACACGCTTTCCCTTTTTGTTTATCTTCAAGCTTGTTTGCGTAATGGAATGCATTTTCAAGTGCGATGACTATTAGAAACTCCATATCTTGTTGAATATACGGGGATAATCTACTAACGTACTTAAGGACAAGCAATTTCCCTTCTTCTTGGACACTAAGTGTAGCCATGAGTCAATAGAATTCATATGTGTAACTCTGCATGGACTGGTCTTTCCATTGCCTTAGTTGTTGCCACTTCTTATAATGTTTTTCAAGATACTTGGGTGGGTAGAATTCCTTTTAGATGTATTTGACAAATTTTACCCATGTGTCTATAGTGTTGCCTTCTTTTTCCATCTTTGTCGATAAATTTTCCCACCAGCAATGTATGGAGGTTGACATCTTTAAGGATGCAATGGTAATTTTTTTCGCTTCAGAGAGTTGATTCATGGATTAGTAAGATTCCAATTGGTGAACCCAATTGTCATCGGATTCCATATCAATCTTGCGTTCAATATTCGGTATGTCCAGATTCATTCGCACTTTGAAGGGCCTAATTTTATCGATGCGGGGTCTCGTCGAGGATTCTTCAGATTTCGAATCGGATATCATGAGAATATCGCTAAACTGGGCAAACATTTCGGTGCACTGATGAGCCAATGATTTTTCTATGAGTTTCTCTATCTACTTAGTTACATGTCTATTGTATGCTTCTTCAACTGTCTTTTCTAAAGTCGAATATAGTGTATGCGTGTGTTGTTAGGTTTGAGAGCGTGTTTGAATATGCATAAGTTAAATAACTTCGCTGGAAGTGCTTATGTAACTTAATCTCTGAACAAGATCTGACACCAATGGTCCAGGTCGTTCCCAGGTGCACGTTGGGGACAACAGTTTTACTGAAGAAGTTGAGCACTGTTATGGCGGAAGCATAAAAATAATAGATAAAGCAGGAAATACACTGTATAGACAGAAAGTATGCGCATAGACAATATGCAATAATTCGAACAATTTTTTGTTATTACTTCTTATCCATGAAGGTTGATCGATTGATTGATGTATACTACAATAGTGTACATGTTTATATAGAATGTTGAGATGCTTGGGTGACTACCCATTACGTTCAGTTAAAAAAGAAGTTATAACGGTTTGGAAGTTCAACTGTCACAAACGACTAGAAGAAAGAGATACATTCAGTCGATGATCGACGGTTGTCGATGTCGACAATACATGTTGAGATGTTGTATGTTGAGTGCTAAACCTGTCGAGGTTTTTGAAGTCGGTTGTGTCGAAGTAGTCAAAGTGCTGGACTTTGTCGATGTTCGACAACATGCCAACTGTCGAGTGGATCATATATGATCAGATATTTGTAGCTGACATATTTTTTCATAAACATTGGTATCTCTATCATAAATAAAAAACAAAGGAAAATACACCCTATAGAAACCTCAACATACCATGAGGCACCCATTTTTACATGGAATCCAAAAGAGTAATCTATATTGAAACGTCCACTAATTCTATTATGTGACTCTAGCAAAATGACCCAAACAAAATTTAATTTGGTAGAACCTATAAATGCATGTGAACATTCCACAACTAAAGGACACACATGGTCCAATGAAAAAAATGTAGATTCCATATATATATAAAATTATAAACCATATTAAAAAAAATGATCTAACCTTGAAAGAGGCATTCTGAAGGGCACGGATAATTGCTATCCCACCAAATCCACCAACAATGACAATCACTAAAGGAGAGGAAGAATGATCTATGTCGGAAGAGCAAACAACTTAAGAGAGAATTTGTTTTATAGTCAGCATTTTAGTTTGTTTGAACATAAATATCTTGGCTTACAAGTAAAATGAATGAGTTCCATAAGCCATACAAATTGATCTCCTAAATAATAATGTCTCACATTTTGTGAAAACTCTGTAACATAAATGAGAATCAAAGTGATTACATGTTTCTCATACTGGAGGATGTAATAAGTAGATAATAATTATATTTTCCTATGCATTATTTGACCTTGGGATATTGAATGCACTATATGTCCTCCTTGGACTGGTATTATATTAAATCAATTGGCTTTTAAAAGATCCACAGAACTCGAGACAAAATACATGATATGTAACTTTCAAGAGTTACAAAATCATTCATTTACATGGTGATTTCCCATTTGTAATGTAGTTATGATATCTGCAATCATATCAATATGTAAATTTCACAACTAAACATTAGAGTGGGAAAGAGTGGAAAGAGGCATATGAAGGAAAACAAGCTCTAGTGACTGATTGAGTGCTAGTGGAGATGTGCGGCGATTGCCATTAATATTTCTCTTGTTCTTGGTGTTTATGTAGCGAATAGAGGGCTAAGGGATAAGAATATTGAAAAGGTTAGTTGCATCGAGTGGGTTATGGTAATAGGTATCAGTCATAGTTATCCCCTACTCTATGTCATTTATTTTTTTAGTCATTCGTGTCTACAATATTTTTAGATTTAATTGCATAAGATATTTGAAACCCAGTGTTTTGGGTGAATTGTTACCCATCAATAGTGTAAAGGCATCTATGGCACTAGATTCCAAGAAGGTTGATTGATAAAATTAGTCATAGAACTTTAGCACATCAATATGTTTAGGGGAACTTTAGTACATTAATATACTCAAGGGAGAAGAAAATACCTTGAACCCTTGATTGACTTACCACAATCTAGCTTCCGATCATACCAACAAGCTAAAAAATGAATTTACAACCCAATTTTCAAGAAAAGTAAACTTAAAATGGAAAAAGATCCAATAATTAACAGGTACTTTGACATCACGGTTTCTTTTTCCCACTCTCTGGTCATAGGCTAATGAAATGTGTGGGGATGTCCACCTTGAAATGGATTGGAAGAGCTATAGTTTTACCCTAGAGTTGCCTCATACTCAACACCATCTAGAAAGTCATGCATTTGGAATCCAAACAAAGATGGAAACAATCCAAATCTTGTAGATAAGGTGAATTTCCCAACCCTGGCAGCTGCCATTAGAGTAGGAACACCACTCATAAATCCAAAAGGATATTGTTGGAAATCATGATCTCTTGGAGATGGAGTTGTTTCAGGGCATATCCTAGCAGGAATGTTGGGAATATTTAAGCCGAGAATATATTTGGAGCTTGTATCTGGAGAACTCACTTTCCCACACCCATACAAGGGAACAATCTTTTCCTCTTCCAACAAATACTTATAGAGAGGGCAGTCTTGAGACTTGGAATGAATGTGAATTCGTTTGTATATGCAAGGCCTGTAGAAGAGATGACCACAAAGTGTCACAATTGGGTTTGAGTCAATGTTTATGTATCTGTAACTTTAGAAGATATTTTGATGTATATTATCATTGTATGTTGTTGTACCCCCATCAAAGATGTGTTTTCCTCCTTTCAGGATGTCATTATTGTGTATGGACCTTGAGGTACAACCTTCATTGTAAGTCGAGGAAATAGTCCCCTATGTAACATCATGTAATGTATTTTTGGCTTCTCTCTAGGAGAAGTCAGCCATGTTACGGTAAGAGGTCGTTCCCAGTCATGTAATAGGTCAGTCACTTAAAAGGTATAAAAAGGGAGGCACCCTCCCTCATTTATACACATCACACACTCACTCAAGTTCGCATGAGAGAGAGAGGAGGAGGAGAGACATATAGTTGTTGAATACTTTTTATTACTGGGTTTTTTCATCTAATGATACACTCTTTGTGACTGTACTATTATGAGGAAGTTTGTGGGGTTTTCTCCTTTATGGTTTCCCTGGTGAAAATATTTGTGCCACGTGTATTTGTTCTATGTTATGCATCTTTTTGTGCTTGTTTTATTTTATATAAAGATCCTAACTAAGCTGAAAAGATTTAGAAAAAAACTAACATGGTATAAGAGCCTCTCTAAAAGAAGGCACTGTGTAGTAGTGGAAACTTAGGCTTTCTAGTTCAAGGTCTTCTCTCCACATATCATCAATTAAAGAGGGCTAGGATAACTCGCCCCAATAGGGAACATCTTTTGGTGGAAGCAGTTTCATATTTGAAGAAGTTTCAATTTTGACCGTCACTATGCCAGGAGAAACCAGGGCATCCAATTTCGGAGGCTTCCCACCTTAGTCTTCAAAAAAGGACCTTGCTGAGCAACTCACCTCAAGGAGGTGCATCTTTATATCCAAAAAGAATTCCCAAACTCCAAGTTCAGAAAATTAAGGTTTCTCTAACAAACCCTAGGTAAGCCAACTCTAGAAATAGGTAAGACACCTCAAATAGGTAAGATCTAAATCTTTGTTATTTCCATTTGAGGTTCTCATTTAAAAATACGGCTCACCATACTCATCTTGAGGACAAGCTTGGAGGGGATAATAACTTCTGAGCATGGAAGTATAGAATCTCCCTGATCCTTGAAGAGAATGATTTGGATCAGTACATCAATGGAGAAGTTCCAGAACCAGAGGGAGAAGAGGCTAAGGATACTCATAAGAAGTACTAGGTTAAAGCCAAGAGAATCATTGCATATTCAATAAAGGATCACCTCATCCCCCATGTTTCATCAATCAAGACACTGAAAGGAAGTATTTGATGCTTTAACAAAGATGTTCGAAGGAAAGAACATCAACCAAAAGATGACCATGAGGAACCAATTGAAGAATGTGAAGATACAGAACTCGGAGACTATATATTCCTACTTCACAAGGGTTTCTCAAATCAAGGAACAACTTGAAGCAGTTGAATATAATGACGAAGAAGGAGAAATTGTGATGACTACCTTTAATGGTCTCCCTAAATCTTGCACCTCTTCCTTCTCCTAATCTTACATCTCAATTTCATCTACCAACTCATTAATGTTATCAAGATGTAACTCAACATAGTAGTTAGACTTTAAAAGTTGGAATAGGAAGATTAGGTTGAACTTGAGTGTTCCAAGTTCAATAATTTATGATTCCATATATACCACCTTAGAAATCATGGTTATTCACACCAACCCTTGCATCCCAATACCAAAGCATGCAACTCCTATTGGGGTTAAGGAATAATGCATTTGAAGCTATATAACATCTGGTGTAGACAACCAATATCTCTTTAAAGATTTTAAACAACAAATGGAGTCTCACAAAATATTGATAACTACTTTTGTGGTGGCACAAGACGTTGTCCAAACTCTTTAAGTAGATGAGTATGATGCATGAATTTTAAGTCCATGTTTTATCAAGGTCAAGGTCATGCATGTAAATACCCATACCAAGAAATGGATGGACTAATCCGTACCCACATGAATGCACCTATGTTAATCCCAATTGGTGAAGATGTTGCTCTCAAGGGTGATGATCATTTTCCTAACATCCCCTCCCTTATTATATTTTAAACACTAATAAAAGCGTTGACACCCTTGATGAATGAATTGTTTACTTGTACCCCATTTTCACGCATTTCGACAGCCCCTTCGACACAAGGCAAGCAGGTTGTTTGTTTTGAAATAGAAAAAGAAAATGAAAGATGTTGAAAACAACATTAATATTTTTTCTATGAATATAGAGAGAGAGACAAGCACAAGATAAGAAGATAAGGTTGAAAGGTTTTTTATATATAATCAATGTTTAACATTTTGGTTATAGCTTAAGGCTAAAAGGTTTCTATATATATAATCAATGAATTTTTAACATTTTTGTTACCTTAGCATTTCTTGTAATGATGGTTAGCTAAGGACAATTGGAAAATGAATAAAGATTTCATTAAAAAGTGGTTATTGAATATTATTGAGAAGATAATTGTGTTGGAGGAGATTATGAAAGTCATTTATATTTAAATATGGTATGTTCAATTATGGATAGGTTTATACATGTAAATACCCAAATTGGGAAATATGTATCCACATGCATATATTTATGGAAAAATAAATAAAAATTGTTGAAAACAACTATATCTATATCTATATCTATATATAAGATAAAGTAGGTTTTCTTTGTATCTATATATAATCTATGAAGAAAGGATAAGGTTTCTTTATAATTATATACATCGTCAATGACTTTAAAAGATAAGGTTTCTCTATATCTATATATAATTAATGACTTTAATACGTTGGTTAATTTATTATGTCCCCGACGAGGGCCACTATAGTTTTCACAAAGGTGGTATTATTCATGTCGGTGAAAGTAATTTTTTTGTATTTCTAAAGTCAATATTATTGTATGTAATTTTTACATTATTTTATTAACTATTTTTCATAAATGGGATTGGTTCATACAGATGATTTCATCCTCCTAAAATGGTTCCCAAAACGTGGCGATGGGTTGAGATCATCATTATTAATATCATGGCAATGAAGGAGCTCATTAATTAAAACCACTTCCAGGTGTTGAGTAGGTCTCTAAGCAGGTCATGTCAGAGCAAGGCATTAGCAAGTCACCAAGCAGTTCATCTCAGGGTAAGGAGAGGGATACTTTATTGATATCAGTAAAGATCAAAATGTCCACTACGATCTAGGGTTAATGGTGGATCATTACGATACCACTGTTGCAATATCTAACACACTCCACACCTAAAACTCAAAACAAACCCTAATTTCCTTCCATGCAAAATATAGTCATGATAGCTCGACGCCTTTAACAACCTTCTCGCGATTAACTGCCCGATTATGCTTACACACTAAAAATAAATTATCTTGTAGATATTTGGCAGTGGATTTAATGTTGATTCTCACATGAATTTGTAGCTTAGATCAATTTAGTTTTGCTCTCCCCGACATGTGGTCATTTTCCTTTAAACCTTAGTCGACCCCTTGAAACCCTATTTTTTTCAAGGTTCGGTGCTAGAGGCTTGTAGGATCTAAGAAGATGTTTGAAGACATATCTAAGAAGAGAAAATAGAGTTAGAATTCAGACAATTTTAAACATGGTGATGAGACTGATGTCAGTGGACAGAAATTGAAACTATCAAGTATTGGTATTGAGCTTCACGTTGAGTCTCCACTGCCTCCTGAATGGCAGCAATATTTAGACCTTCAAGTTTTTTTCCTTATCATTTGTTTCCTTGATTACATAATGTGTTACTCTTTTATTCATGGTTTTTTTTTTTGTAATTGAATTCACCTTCGAGTTTGTTTCATTCTTCTAGTTTTTTCTTGATTACAACTTATGTTTTTCTTTATTAATGGTTTCTTTTGTTGGTCATTGAATCCATCAAGGATTGCAGACATGGCAAATATATTAATACAATTTAGCCACAAAAGTTAAGACCTGGCATAATCCAAGAGAAACGAGTCCAATTTCTGGCAGTCATCCTATGCAGTTGGACCTCCAATTGAATCTTTTAGAAAATGGTCAAATATGGAAGAAAAATCAAAAGGAAGAACTTCCAGCTAGAAGGAAGAACTTGTCTTATCTCTTGGATGAAAATAACGAAGATACTCATTGCAGTGGCCTGTGCACCGAGTCGTATGTTTGTGATGTTTTATAAAGCTTTTCCTTCATGCTCTGCAAGTATGTGCATCCTATCGACCTCAATTTGGCATTTAAAAAGAAGAATATTATGCCACACAGGCAGACAATTAGTTTGATTATTATCATGCCATTGTACAGGACACAAGGTAACAATGAATAAATGTGTTTTGGAGCTCTGTAGATTTGAATCTTATGTTGTTTTATGACAAAAAGTTATAGAATTTTACCTTTTGTGTAGCGAGCTTGAGCTGGGAAGAATAGGGTGACTAGTGCAATCAGCTATGGTTAGTTTATCGTTGTAGTTATCTATCGTATAAGATGGTTTTATTCACAAATATATTGAATACATAAATCTTGTTTTTCATTATTTCTACGCTATTGTGATTTGTTTCTAGGCGGTTGGTTCATCCAAGAAGAAATTTGATTACTGAAACTCTTTGTCTAATATTATTTCACCATCTTCGTTTAAAGTCACTAGCAGCGCTCCATTTCTTAAGATAACCAAGACTCCTGTATATACATACATATTTTAAAAATAATTGAAATTAAATTAATAAGTGTATAGTAGCTCAACTTTGAGTCCCGTAGCAATAAAAAGAGAAATTATCTTTGTCACTTTCAACAACAATTATAATGGAGTTAAAGTTGTAGTGTTGTATTTTGTCCTGTGAACATGCATGAGTACAACAACAAACCAACCTGTTGTTTCTATTACTCCATGTTTGGTATAAATTCCATAAGTGGGTTTCAATGCCAGGTTTTCTCTAAGTTCCAAGTTCACAACCTACAAACTAAAACCTAATCACCAAATGGTAAATTAATTAATAGTGTTAAATATGATTCAAATGAGATCGCTTTGAAATGCTCAGATTTTAGTTCTTGTTTAGACTTATCAGTTTGAGGCTAGTGTTTTGAAATGCTTTCATGGAATATTATGATGAGCTCAAACTGCTTGACCAAAATTCTTGGTTTCAGTGTCCATTAAACTATAACAATTTTTGCTAAGAAATGTTTTATTATGTAGGTATGTTGCAGTTGTTACAAAATAACAGTGCAAATTCATAAGTAAAGCCTAGCTATCCAACCCTGAAATCCGATTACAAACATAAAGAGAACATCTTATTTTAATCTGCATCATAGATTTACCCTGGCGTATCCAAATCCATCCATTTCTACATCGTATGTATAAAATGTTGAAATCCATTAATCTTTACTCTGAATTTAGGTCATAAATATTGAGAAAGTTCAAAACGAAAATTCCAAATTCATTTATTTAATTACAACATTTATTTTGTAACGAGCTTAGATTACAATTGTTGTACGTATATTTATTCTCATGTTTTTAAAACATAGAACATGTTAGTTATTATTGAGTGAAATTCCCTTAACAATGGTAATGTAAGGCTAGAAACATCAATATCTTTCAAAAATTAGAATTACCAACAAAATGAAGATACTTGGAAAATGGCTAAGGGGTGTCTATGAAAAAAATGGTTAGGGTTTGCAGCATGAGGAGCGGAGGGTGATCTCTGTGCAGACGCAGGCCTGACAACATCCAAGGATCTCGGTCTCAGGAGAAGGGATGGTGGCCTGAACATGGAGGTCTTCACTGTACTGGAGTCGGTCGCTTTCAGGCGGTTTGGTTTTTTACTGTAAGGTTTTTACCTAGGATTTTACCATGGAATTTGGAGACACAGTGGACTACACCAGCGACCACTTGGAGGATGCAGAGGTGTGGAAAATCGGGAAGGTTTGGACTGAGGTGGCAGTGTTGGACCCATTGTGGGCTTCAGGGGTTTTACCTAGACCTTTCGATCCTTTGTCGCTTGTGGTGGGCTTCTCTCCTTCGGAGGTCTTGGTTTATTCATCGACTACGGTTCAGCAAACTATTGAGGTGGGTGTGCTGCAGGAGAATGTTCATCTTTTTCCTAAGATCGAATGGGTTGATTCGTAGAATTCATTCTTACCGCTTCTGGGCTCGGAGACAGGGGAATTCCTTCACAGTGGAGCTAAGGTTGGAAGAACTTCGCGACATGGAAGGGCTAGTGACGGAACCTTTCATTCAGATCCACCGAGTTGGGTAGGTAAAAACCCCTTGCAGGGTCTAGGTTCCTTCTTGGGTTATTTGAGCACACCTGAGTAGCAGGGTTGTTCTAGCCTTAGCATGGACCGGTAGTTCTGATGGGAGAGGTAAGGGCACAAAGGGAGGAGTGGAGAACTCATAGAAAAGAGGGAGGAAGAGGTGGGTTAAATCGCGCCACTCGGCTTATAATTATTCCCTCAGTGAAGATATAGAGTGGAACCAGGTTGTGCATATGATGGATCTGACGCTAGTTGGGAAGGCTTTGGGTCGTTCTTTTGTGTAGAAGAGCATCTTGGATTGGGTGGAGGTATACTGGAAGACAAGCCTTGGCTATGTGCCAGAGGTAGAAGAGCTCTCGCAGAACTAGTTTTCCTTCAACTTCCGTAGGGTTGAAGATGCTCTGTGGGTGATAAATAGGAATTGGAATTGGGATCATTACCCGGTTATGTTGAAACCCTGGCACCGCTCTTTGACGCCAACAGGGAAAGGTTGGATGTGGTTCCTCTGTGGGTGCGGTTTCCTGGTCTCCCTTTGAATTACTGGTCAGAGAGGCACTTCAGAGGGATTGGGAGCATTCTGGGCTCGTATATAGAAGGGGATTTCTCCTTCATGTGCACTAAACAAAAAAAGGTGGCTCGTATAATGGTTAATATTAAAGTTAGAGAAGGTTTGGCGAAAGAAATGAAACAGAATTGGGGTCTCTACACCATTTATCAGAAGCTGGACTATGAAAACATGTCATTCAGATGTCACAGGTATCATGTTTGTGGGAATCTAGCATATGGATGTAAACTTTTGCTTCGCACTCAGCTAGGAGGTCGGCGTAGGTGGTCTGATGGGATCGACAACGAGGTGTCGGTCATTCATGTTTCATCGCCTCCCCTTTAGCAGGTACATACTAAATGTGTTGAATATATGAGGGGGAGTTCTTCGAGGGCGAAGGACCAGGCTCCAACAGATATTGTGCTTGTATCAGAAAGAACAGCCAAAGCACACCCCGAGTTGGGTTCACTGTTTTCGAGTACACCTCTCCCTTATCCTTCTCCTTCCAGTATTTTTTTTTAATAATGTTTGATTTCCTGGGCTTGATTGGGTGGAGGGCCTTAAAAATTTGTATATCTCTTCCCATGCCCTATCTTCCCTTCCTCCCCTTATTCTATTTTCCCCCTCCTGTCTGGAATAAGCTCCACTACCGATGGAACCTGTTGTGGTCACTTATGAGGAGGAAGCTTCCTCGACAAGGTCGAAGGCTTTGGATTCGGGCTACTTCCTCCACTCAGGGGAAAATTTGAGATTTGAGGGCCTTGGGAAAGGAAAGAAACATCTTTCGAAAGGTAGAGGGAGGACCTCTTTCATTTCCAAGGCCCGAAAAAAGGCTATCCTTGAAGGAAAACAACATTCCATTGAGCAGACGCTTAGAGCAGTGCGTACCCATAAGAAGGGTTGCTCATGAAAAAAATTTCTTTTAACTGTAGGGGTCTAGATGGTCCCCTCAAAATATCATCACTGAAGAGGATGGTGTTTCTTGAGTGCCCAGATATCATCCAGCTTCTACAATAAACTATGGTCGTTGGCGAGGTGATGAATACTAGACTGGAAAGCTAGTTTGCAGGGTGGGATTTTGAAGCCCTAGGTGTTCGAGGATGTTATGGTGGATTGGCTATTGGATGGAAAAATAGGAATGTGAGGATTATAAACCTGTGGGGACTGGAGTGTGTTATTGGGATCTCTTGCATGGCCCTAGACATTGGGGTTGAGTTTACTATTCGCAATGTTTATGGCCCTTACCTAAATATAATCCCCTTCTGGGATGCTCTGGTAAACATTCCCTTTCTTAGTGGGGACTCGGTAATTTTGGGTGGAGATTTGAATTTCTCATTGGGTCAAGTAGAATTTTGCAGCCCCCGTGCTCATCTCAACCTATTAATAGGTTTTTTCACTCGGAGGCTAGCAAAGAAAAATTTGATAGACATTGAGCCCATAAAACTCAAACCGACTTAGAGGAACAAACGCTCGAGGGAGAGTAGGGTCGCTAAGCGTTTGGACAGGTTTTTCGTCTCTAAAACTGTGGTGGACAGGTTCTTTCTGTTGAGGTTGTGGGTTGGGGTAGGGGGTGGTTCTGATCATTTCCCAATTTTCTTGAAACTGCGGAATGGGCCACAAAATCCTTCGGGCCACTAAAATTTAATAAGGTCTGGTTGATATATGAGTCCTTTACTAATTTGGTCTCTTCTTTCTGGGTACCTCACAATCCTCGAGGACAACTTTCTGCAGCCTTCCATTTTGTAGAAAATATCAAGATATTAAAAGGGCCTATTAAGGATTGGGCTCATGCAAAGAGAATCAGGGAGGACTTAGAGTTGGTACAGGTTGAAGCAGAGCTGTGTAGGATCTATGATGGTGATGGAGGGGGTTTGAGGACTTTGGAATCCAAAGAAATTTTGGTTAGATTGGAAGGTAGAAGGAATACACTACTGTTAGAAAGGGAAGAAACCATGAGACTTAAGAGCAAGGCAACTTGGCTGGAGGTTGGGGACGATAATACCAAGTTTTTTCATGCTTATGAAAAGGGGAGGAAGGCTGTGAATACTATCTGGAGTCTTGTTGACTCCTAGGGGGAAGCACAAACCTCTTTTGATGGGATGGCCAAGGCTAGGGTGGAACATTTTCAGTCTCTCTTCATAGAAAACAATCAGGCCACTATTGCAGAAGTGGTCGCACAATTTTTCCCTTGTTTTGTGGAAGAGGAAGACAACAGATCGTTGATGGAGGTAGCCACTGAGAAAGAATTGAAGGCTTCTTTGCCAAGTTTCCAAAAGGATAAGACCTCGGGCCTTGATGGCTGATCAATTGAATTATTTCTAGGACTTTATGATCTCCTGGGAGAATATCTTCTTAGTATGGTAGAGGACACAAGGAGGTCAAGGAGGATTCCGGTGAGCTTCAATTCTACCTTCATTGCTTTGATTACCAATACCGACAATCCATCCTCGTTAAACGATTTCAGGCCTATCTCTATTTGCAACTGTGTCTATAAGATAGTGTCTAACGGTCATTGATAGAAGACTAAAAGGGATCCTCTCTCAACATATCTCAGATGAACAGCTTGGGTTCTTAAAAGGAAGGAAGATCCACAAGGCTGTGGGTGTTACACAGGAAGGACTACACAGCATTAAAACCAAAAAAATCAAAGGAGTTGTGCTAAAAAATTACCTTTCAAAGGACTATGATAAAGTAAGTTGGCTCTATATCCGTATGCTTATTACTCATCTGGGTTTTTCTATTGGTTTTATCAGGTGGATTATGAGTTGCATTACAACGGTTTCTTTTTCGATCTTTGTTAATGGGGTGACCTCCCCCTTTTCCAAGCTGAGAGAGGTCTTAGACAGGGGTTCCCTCTCCCCCATTTATTGTTTCTCTTGGTAGAAGAAGGACTGAGCCGGGCGTTGCGGGAAACAAAAATACTGGGTACACTGAGGGGAATCCAGGTTGCTCATAATCTCTTCATTACAAATCTGCATTTTTTAAATGATATCCTAATCTTTTGTATAGGATATGTAAGGGATGTTGAACCCCTTTGGTGGATTATTGATCTTTTCTCCAAAGCTACAGGGATGGAAATAAAATCGAGGAAGTCCACTCTTTCTATCAACTTGCTAAGGGCAGATGAATTACAAGATTTTTTAGGGTGTTTTCCCTTCACTCTGCTAGAGGTGGATATGGGATTTAAATACCTAGGGTTTCAGCTAAAATTGAATGATTATAAGAAGCGGGATTGGAAGTGGCTTCTAAATAATATGGAAAAAAGATTGATAGGATGGAGCCACAAATGGCTCTCTAGAGTTGTTCGACTGGTATTGGTGAAGTGAGTTTTGGAGGCTATTCTAGTTTACTGGATGTCCCTATCCTGGATCCTAAAGGGGACGCTAGAAGTTGCTAGGGAAATATTCTCTCGATTCCTGTGGAGTGGGAAAGAAGAAGCTTTTGTACATCCTTGGGTGAGGTGGGAAAGAATCGCCCGACCTAAGGTGTTGGGTAGTTGGGGGCTGAAGAACATTATGCATTTTTCCAAAGCACTGGCGGCTAAGGGAGGATGGAGACTATTGAAGACAGACAGCCTATGGACCTAAGTGGTCATATAGAAATACATAGCTCTGGATTCTTTTGAATAATGGGTTTGATTGCCGGTAAAATTGCATGTTGGAGGATCGGTGATTTGGAAGGATGTACTAAAATATTTCCCACTGATCGAGACAAATCTGACCTGGAACATCGGTAATGGGAGGAGGTTGAGGATTGGGGAAGACTCCTAGATAGGGTCTTCTCAAGGACACCTCCTTCCTGATCGTACGGTGGATGCACTAAGGGAGGGGGGGTTTGTTTCTATCTCACATTTGGCAGATCCGTTACTGGAAAGGGGTTGGGTACAATCTTGGAGACAGGTAAATACTTTGGGACTGTAGGAACCTGATCAAGTTGCAGTGACTCATTTTTATCATGAACTTAACAAGGGGCATATTATTCTTCGGGGCAGGGATGATGAACTGTTTTGGGAAGGATATTCGGGTTGTCTCTATTCCCCAAAAGTTGAGCATATTGGTCTTAGTGCAAGGGAATTTATAGGAGATCCAGTGTGGTGATGGAATAAGTTGTGGAAGATCAAGAGCCCTCCAAAAACTCGATTGTTTATGTGGAAAACCCTGGAAAACAAGGTCCCTACATGGGACAACTTGCAAAAAAGAAACAAACATGGACCTGGGTGTTGTGTGATGTGTAATTCTGATGAAGAAACAGTCCTACATCTCTTTCAGAGATGTCCATATAGCAGATAAGTATGGACAGAATGCTCTCGAATTTCAAGCACACTTTGCACCTGGGAAGGGCGGTCAATGGTTCAGGCTTGGGAGTTTTTGAATGCATCAGCACATCTTAAATCCTTGTTGGCATTACTTGTACTAGTCATTTGGGGTATCTGGCTGGCAAGAAACAACTACATATTCTCAAAAAAGGCTAGTATGCCTGAGATCACAACATCTTTATCTTATGGCATTTTAGAGGCTTTCACGTGGCACATTAGAGAATCAAAACAAAGGGAGACTCTGGTAGTTGATATTGATAGGAGTGTACCGTGGGTTTTTTTACGGTGCTGCCCAAAATAATGTCTATGGGGGAGGGGCCCTACTTTTCCTTTCTGAATCACACTACTTTGTGCTCATCATGGGGTTGGGTGAGGGTAGCAATAACTATGCAGAACTGTTAAGCCTAAAACTGCTTCTAATTTTTACAGCTGAAAAGGGGTGCCAAAATTTAAATTTATTTAGCGATTCACTAAATGTCATAAATTGGATAAAAGGGACTCAATAGTGCAGGCAGTTAAGACTAGAAAACATACTTATGTCTATTCGGGACGTTCAACATCTTTTTGATTTTTTCTCATGTCATCGTGTTTACAGGGAAAACAACTAAGAGGCAGACAAGTCCTTGAAGGAGGGATTTCAACTGGATATGGGGCTTTGGAAGATAAAAAAAGTACAGGAAGGGGCGACATATGAGTTCTACCACCGATCGTTCATAGATTGAACATCCCCTGGTTTGGGGGTATGGTTCTGCAGCATACAGTATTTATTTTTTATGTCTTGAGAACTTGTTAATGGATCTTTCTTGGTTTTTAGTTGTATATATCACGGAGAAAAAACTATTTGGATGACAAGCCATATGATTTTTGCCTATTTACAACAGAATTAGATGTTTTAGATATAATTTTGCAATAACTCTTAAAAACAGAGTTCTGGTATGAAGACAATATGTCTTGGAACAGTATATTACCAAGAAATGCACATAGATGTGCATCTATAGAATGTAATTTTGTACACACCTAATGATATAAAATTACGCTTTTTTTCCCAGGGAAAAAAAAGAACATGTTAGTTATTCATCAGTTTCAATTATTAAATACTAATAGTGTATGTATATCCATTGATATCTATGTTTCTGCACCATATTAACATGTTAGTTATTCGTCATATTAACATGTTAGGTATTCATCACTTTTAATTATTAAATACTAATAGTGTATGCATATCCATTGATCTATATGTTTTTGCAACATATTTTTTTCCTGTGAATTATATGAAGTTCTAATAAACAATGGAAGAATCATAATGAATATTTATTCATCACTAAGAAGCATGGAGAGGAGAATGAAAAATTGGAGCCTCCTATAAAAATGAATGTTGATCAATAAAATAATTTGAAAAGAATGTCGATTAATAAAATAATTTGAAAATAATGTTGATTAATAAAATAATTTATTTTATCAAGCATTAAATAGGTAAATAAATGTTGGTTGATAAAATAAAATAAAATCCAGATAAATGAATGTTGAAATCTTCTTGTCGATTAAGTGATCCATTGAAAATCCTCACTAATACAAAATTGCTAGTTTACTATCAAGTTATTGCCACCACGTAGCTCTTGTTATATAATCAATGACTTTAACATGTTGATTAGCTTATTATATAATCAATAAGTTTAACATATTGGTTATCTTATTATATAATCAATAACTTTAAGGTGTTGGTTAGCTTAATATTGTTTGTAATGGTTGTTAGTAAAAGACAATTATAAAAAGAATAAAGTGAAAAAAATTGTAGTTTTTAAATATTATTTGAGAAGATACGATGAAGTGAAAGTTCTATTTAAAATTTAATATAGTATATGTGTGTGTGTATATATATATATTAGTATGAAAAAAAGTATATATAATGTAGAACAAGATGCATTATTGTCCAAATGTAATTTATAACATCTTATAAATGATCACCCTAAAATAACTAGCATACCCCCAAAACGGGGGAAATGAAATGCCGAGAAGAATTGCTATATGTTGTGAAATGAGAGAAGGTGAAGAAAATGATAGTTCAGAGTGGTTAATAAGTCAATCAAAAGTCCAAAATACCTTCCAATTCTCAGTTTCTGACTCCTCCTTACCTCTCCCAATAAAGGTTGCAAATCACCATCAATAACATTAAATAAAGTATATTTCCTTGCTCGAGTGGGCCTGATAATTACATCTCATGTTCCTATGTCAATACCCGCATCGAAATTAATAAGTCAGAAAACCTCTCTCCCATGATAGCTAAAAGTAACTTCAATAAGCTAAAGAAGAGGTGGCATGAGTTTAGTAGGTTCTGGGAAGTGAACTCCACACAATAATCTCTCCATTTTTGTATGTTTCTACAGGCTCTTTATCATTATCTATCATTTTCCCCTTCCCCTTACTCTTTGATGTCTCTTTGTCTGCAACAAAATTTGCTTGGTCCTTGGATTTTTTCTGTTGAGCCTTACTTCCAGTACACTTAGCAGCTTCTAGTTGTTTCTCATATACCTGAAACATTTTATTGGTCTCCTTGCGTTTTTGCTCGTATATGCTCTAAAAAGCATCAAAATTACCTCTGTAGAAATGAATTTTCTCATCATGGAAATGAATGATATCAGTTGAAACAAAGTTCAAGAACTCATGATCATGTGACATGAAAACAAAAGTTTTATTCCACCTACCCAAATATTATTCTAGCCACAAAATGACTCTAAGATCCAGATGGTTAGTGGATGCATCCAATAATAAAAGGATAGACTAAGCAAACAAATCTCTTGCCAAAGAGATCCTCATACACCAACCTCCACTGAAATATTATGGGGAGTCCTTGCATAGATTTCGTGAACCCCAAACCAGCCAAGATCTTCTAAGCTTGTTCCCCTACCACATCAAATCCAATCTCTTGCAGTTTCTGATAAAAATCAGCAAGATTTTCACCATTGTCCATCTCATCATCCATGCCATCTTCCAAAAACAAATCTTGCAACTGTTGAGCATCTTTCCAGAGTTTCACCAACTCCCCAACCTGGTGACAATGCTAAACAGACAGCTAGACCCACACTATTTGCAGCCTGGGCAGGAATCCGTAAGAGTTCAGGGAGGATAGATCGGTGGGGAAGAAAAGCAGGATACATGTTAGAATTGTGGAGTGTAAAAGGAGTATGAGTTGGAGAAGGAGATGAAAGGGGCATTTACGCGTGACATGGGTATTGATAAGCTACTTTAGCACTCCCATGATATCCCATCGAATCCTTGAATAGCCATAGATGAAGCTATTCATTCTCATAAACATGGCGCATCCAGTGGGGGTAGGGGAGAGCTCACCCAGTGATGAAGAAGTTGGGCCAGTGAATAATCCAATTACGAGGCATCGAACTAAAGCCTCTTGCAACACACTCAGCTGGTTAGTTCTCTTGCTTAAACAAGCATTGAATACATTGTTCACACCATAGATACCTATGCCTTTTTGGCTTTCTCACGCACCCACAATGAACATCTCTCAACACGATCTCTATAATGCCCACCATGATCATCTAGAGGCACTTTGACTTGGGGTCTCTGTGTTATGGCCTTATCGATCCAAATGGTAAGGGGAAGTGTTATCACTCCAAGAAAATACTTAATGGTTATGGATCAATGGGATACCAAGAAAGCACAATGAAGAGATTAACTTATCAGAATATCTTAATGAACCAGTGCTTTTAGAAACTGTCAATCAGATGCAATATAAC
>LPNX011166658.1:106924-125182 GCA_001517045.1 Pseudotsuga menziesii
GCCACCTGTACATTTACTCCTCCTACTGGAAAACTAGACTAAAAAGGTGGATTGAACCCTTAGCAGGCTGCATAACATCTGGAACCAATTGCTCCTTGAAATATGGGATTGATCTCTTCATGTGATGATTTCCTTGCCACCTGTGATCCTTTAGTACTCTGTTAGAAAACTGCCCCTTTTATTGTTACCTTGATTATTCTGAAATAGTATTGGTGTACCTTTCCACCTGCCTGATAGAAGCTGTCCATTTGATTCATCGAACTATTTTCCAGGTCTTTGCTAAGCATCCTGTTTGTTTCCAAGAACAACACGCAGCCTTTTGACGAGTTCTAAGTCATCCTGGTGACTCGCATCAACCTACAGAAGGGTTAGCACGTCTTGCATGGCCAAGTCTAGCCTGCCTGTAGCTTCATATACATATTCTAAATGCCTCTCCATAGATTTTACAGGTGCAAAATGTTTTAGTTTTCAAACAATACTGTGGTGAGACTAGATTCTGCCTTTTACTTTGGCATAGTCCAGGCCCACTGTTTCCATCCTTCACACAATAGTCAGATGACAATAAAAAACATCATCTGGAGATTCCAACAATTTATTATACTTCTTAGCTAATGAACCAGGTGTTATAAAAATATCATGAGCTTTCATTCTATCTACTGCTTTTTCATTCTGGTTGGCATACACAGGAGTTGAAACATCACGTGGCTGTTTCCTTAATATAGAGGGAGTATTCGTAAAGCTCTTGGCAGCACTCTTCAGTATAGACTCTGGGCTCTTCTCATTTAAACCAGATTCCCATGGGTTGCAAGGAGGAGAAAAGCAATCGACTGATGACATTATCATTTGCCGGACACCAAGTGGACTATATGCATGATGAAGATAGGTGCGTGGACTTATCAGATCGCAATTAACAAATGGAATATCCCAATTTGACAGACGGGGTGGCTCATAAAACAATGACTCAGAATTTAGATTTTCTAATTCAACATCAGGATTACTACCAGCATCCACCATTTTACAAACCACCTTCCTATTAACATCAGCTGTCATTGACAGCACAGTTGATCTAGGACTTTCACCCGGATTAGCAAGCTTTAACCTCCGACTGCTGAGTTTTATGCCCTGCACTAAACAATCACCCAGGTAAATCGATATACAATTTATCGTTCCTCCACTAGCAAATGGTTCCAAAACACTCGCACAGGAAATGATACAGAGCTTTCAATAGAGGACCCTCTTAGTCAATGCATGGTCTGCACATCTCGATTTTCTGCCATGCAATCATCTGTGACAAACAATCCCCACTCATTTTTGCAAGATTCATCTGAAGCCCTAATCTCGATTGGCCCTACAAACTTGACTCGGCCATCATTTTTGTACTCTTCGGCATAGAAAAATACCGCTTGAATTTCTGGCAATGTTTCACTATATACGGATCTCTGCATCTCTCCATGTCGGGACGGTGGCGATCTTTGATGTCTGGTTCTGTAGAAAGAAGGATGAAAAACTGTGAACCCTATTCCTCGAAAGGACACTCGGCATGAGAACAGAATGTGACTAGAAGATGCCAGCTGGTTGATGTTGTGGCAAAGTGAGATCCGAGAATGGTGATGAGCACCCCATTGTTGTACTAGATTAACATAACCCTCCCCGTGTCCTTCCATGCAGAATAAAAAGAATAGCCTTTAAATGAAAACCACAACTCATTCCTTTTGGATGAACATTTGACGCATAAGGATTTTAAATTTGCATGTGGAAACATTTTCGGCAGCTAAAATCTTTTTGGTAGGCCACTTTAGCTGCCAAAACTGGCCTGTTTCGGCAGTTAAGTAAACATCCACAGACTTAGTTAATTACCGAAAGCTGAGACTTTGAATTTTGAAGGCCATGACTCAAAGAGAGAAAAATTTCAACCCATTCTATCACCCAAAATGACGGTGTACTTTTTGGGAGATAACATCTGGCTCCTACTCGGGGATGGAATCCTCCCAGTGAGGTTCCGAAGAATCCCAGAACCAAGTAGTTCCAGTAGCCTTTAGCATTGGGCATGGAGTCATCAAGCCATCAGCACTAATCCCTCTGCAAACCTGTATCTCATCTGTAGCTCACATGCAGCCTGCTTTGCTTATTCATGAACTGAACAAAACTGAAAAATATCTAACTGCTCGTATGGCGAGCTTATTTCTCTACCTACCCCTACACTAACCAACTGTACTGCCTCTTATCAAATGAAGTGATGCTTCCAATGAAGCCATGTAAGGAACTTTTTTAATGCCATCATGCTAGATCTTGACCCGAGAAACAATGGAAACCATTTCATGCAGAAAAGAGGTTTGAACAGATGATAAAGACAATCTTCTTCTGGCAGAAAAATTTTAAGATCTATACTGCTCATAGACTTTAAATAGTCAGCAAAAGGATCATCAAAATCACAATGAAATACCTCTTGGAGCTGCTGCTCCAATTGACTATATTGCAGCTGCTCTTCGTTTCCTCCACAAAACTCATTGCTGAACGTAGACTGCTTGAGATCTGCTGGAGAAACATATGAACTGAATTTCTGATCCAAACCATTTTGCTGCCCTTCCTGCAAAAGTCTGTTGCAATCTGTCTTTTTCAGCAAGTCTGGAAGATGTGGGCTGCTCATAACATATGTTGCTGCAACATCAACACATTTGGGATCATGATTCACATGTTCTAGTTGAATATTAGACAGCCCCTGCAAATCTGGAAATTGTAGGTTGTCCTCTTCAAGCTCTGCAGATCTGAAACTATCACTTGCCGATATGTCACTCTGCTCAACATCTTCGAACTTTTCATAGGGAACAATCTCATCTTCATGACAACATACATCAGTAGGTGCATTTGATATGATGTCAAAAGCATCACTAAGGTTATCATGGGGTGAATCAATGATCTCCTTATCATGATGAAGAGTATTTTCTTCAGCAACATACTCTCCCTGAAGTTCTAATTTCGAAAAATTAAACTCATGACAACACTCAGGAAAAAGAAGATCAGCTGAAAAAAATTTCTCGTAATATGAATTGAAAGCCACATGGAAATCCTTCAGAGAATGGATACTAACAGCAGGAAGGGATTGACACCATTCACGAGCATTTCCTTCTAAAGAAAATTTGAACAGCTTGATCAAGGCATCTTCGTGAACAAAGCCATGTTCAAGCATGCATTGATGAAAATTGAATAAGTGCTCACCGGGATGATCATACTTACTTCCTCTGAATCTAGGAAGATAATCATCCCATTCATTTATAGTTGGCACTGGATGCGGAAAACCAGCTATATCTGAAAAATCACAGAAAGCATACCTCTTAGCTAAGATCTTTTCCATTTCATACCAGTGGAATCAGCAACAGAATTCTGAACAATGGAGTCGCCACTGAGTTCGTCCTTCATGGAGTCACCAGATAGATGATTATAACCAATAAGTGTCTACCCCTTGTCTATCATCAAAGAGTAGATCTATGTCGTCTCCTAGGAAGATCAGCTTCTCAACTCGCTCCCCGGCAACGGCGCCAATTTGTTATCACTCCAAGAAACTACTTAGTGGTTATGGCTAAGTATGCTTGGTAACTTAAGAAATGAATGTTTTTCAGTAGGTGGATCAATGGGATACCAAGAAAGCACAATGAAGAGATTAACTTATTAGAATATCTTAATGAACCAGTGCTTTTAGAAACTGTCAATCAGATGCAATATAACAAGAAAGGTATGGAGAATATTATTCAGATAACCAAGTACATTTGGAATGCAGGGTCAGATAACCAAGTACATTTGGCATGCAGGGTCATACTAAACAGTAAATAATTCCTTCATTCAAGTTCATGAGCATAAAGCTGAGCTAAACTTAAACCAAGTACAGAACCATTCAAGTTCATGAGCATAAAGCTGAGCTAAACTTAAACAGAGTACAGAAAAGAAAGATGGATGAAAAGTCTGATAACAGTAGCAAAAGAAGACTGTGATTTTGTATTAGGATAAGCAATCAGTACACAGGCCAAATTCTCTCCAAGATTGAACCCCTCAATAGTCTTCGTTCTGAGGCTTTATAGCCTTTACAAAGTAGTTTCAGGATCCTAAAAACATGGATCTTGTTATCCTAACTAGAACAACAAATTGCAAAAAGATAGGAATGATTCCTTAAATCAAGGAAATGATGATGTGTCGGTCTCCTTTCTTGTGCTCGATGGTTGTTGAAGTGAAGTTAGCCTCCCAAGGCTCGGTGGGTTTGATTAGGTGCATAACAGAATCGATCCCTAGAAATCTGGAGATGATTCTTTGATTGTTTATATTTAGCTTGATTGATGGATTCACTGCCACCTGTACATGTACTCCTCCTACTGGAAAACTAGACTAAAAAGGTGGATCGAACCCTTAGCTGGCTGCATAACATCTGGAACCAATTGCTCCTTGAAATATGGGATTGATCTCTTCATGTGATGATTTCCTTGCCACCTGTGATCCTTTAGTACTCTGTTAGAAAACTGCCCCTTTTCTTGTTACCTTGATTATTCTGAAATAGTATTGGTGTACCTTTCCACCTGCCTGATAGAAGCTGTCCATTTGATTCATCGAACTATTTTGCAGGTCTTTGCTAAGCATCCTGTTTGTTTCCAAGAACAACACGTAGCCTTTTGACGAGTTCTAAGTCATCCTGGTGACTCGCATCAACCTGCAGAAGGGTTAGCACGTATTGCATGGCCAAGTCTAGCCTGCCTGTAGCTTCACATGCATATTATAAATGCCTCTCCATAGATTTTACAGGTGCAAAATGTTTTAGTTTTCAAACAATACTATGGTGAGACTAGAGTTTGCCTTTTACTTTGGCATAGTCCAGGTCCACTGTTTCCATCCTTCACACAATAGTCAGATGACAATAAAAAACATCATCTGGAGATTCCAACAATTTATTATACTTCTTAGCTAATGAACCAGGTGTTATAAAAATATCATGAGCTTTCATTCTATCTGTTGCTTTTTCATTCTGGTTGGCATACACAGGAGTTGAAACATCACGTGGCTGTTTCCTTAATATAGAGGGAGTATTCGTAAAGCTCTTGGCAGCACTCTTCAGTATAGACTCTGGGCTCTTCTCATTTAAACCAGATTCCCATGGGTTGCAAGGAGGAGAAAAGCAATCGACTGATGACATTATCATTTTCCGGACACCAAGTGGACTATATGCATGATGAAGATAGGTGCGTGGACTTATCAGATCGCAATTAACAAATGGAATATCCCAATTTGATAGACGGGGTGGCTCATAAAACAATGACTCAGAATTTAGATTTTCTAATTCAACATCAGGATTACTACCAGCATCCACCATTTTACAAACCACCTTCCTATTAACATCAGTTGTCATTGACAGCATAGTTGATCTAGTCCTTTCACCCGGATTAGCAAGATTTAACCTCCGACTGCTGAGTTTTATGCCCTGCACTAAACAATCACCCAGGTAAATTGATATACAATTTATCGTTCCTCCACTAGCAAATGGTTCCAAAACACTCGCACAGGAAATGATACAGAGCTTTCAATAGAAGACCCTCTTAGTCAATGCATGGTCTGCACATCTCGATTTTCTGCCATGCAATCATCTGTGACAAACAATCCCCACTCATTTTTGCAAGATTCATCTGAAGCCCTAATCTCGATTGGCCCTACAAACTTGACTCGGCCATCATTTTTGTACTCTTCGGCATAGAAAAATACCGCTTGAATTTTTGGCAATGTTTCACTATATACGGATCTCTGCATCTCTCCATGTCGGGACGGTGGCGATCTTTGATGTCTGGTTCTGTAGAAAGAAGGATGAAAAACTGTGAACCCTATTCCTCGAAAGGACACTCGGCATGAGAACAGAATGTGACTAGAAGATGCCAGCTGGTTGATGTTGTGGCGAAGTGAGATCCGAGAATGGTGATGAGCACCCCGTTGCTGTACTAGATTAACATAACCCTCCCCGTGTCCTTCCATGTAGAATAAAAAGAATAGCCTTTAAATGAAAACCACAACTCATTCCTTTTGGATGAATATTTGACGCATAAGGATTTTAAATTTGCATGTGGAAACATTTTCGGCATCTAAAATCTTTTTGGTAGGCCACTTTAGCTGCCGAAACTGGCCTGTTTCGGCAGTTAAGTAAACATCCACAGACTTAGTTAATTACCGAAAGCTGAGACTTTGAATTTTGAAGGCCATGACTCAAAGAGAGAAAAATTTCAACCCATTCTATCACCCAAAATGACGGTGTACTTTTTGGGAGATAACAGGAAGTCTACTTTGTTGAAACTTTCAAATAGGCGTTCTTCAGAAGCTCCTTACCTCAAAATGAAAAGGAAAAGGAAACAATTTTAATGTCTTTAACATTGGCATCAACCATATAATCTCCATCAAGAACCATGCTCCTTCTACTTATAACAACATTGAATGTATCCAAAGTTGTAGAACAGATGCATGTTGGGCATGCAAGCTCACCACAACATGAAACACCGACGAATAATAAGCGATATTGGGAATGGCATGGAGACTTGGAAGTTAAGATTAGTAATAAGCTTCGATTTTGATCTGGAAAATACGAATTTATTTTTTAAATTTAACAAATACATGGGGTGGCTCCTCATTCGCCATCGACAGGCGACAAAAGATTGAGTAGAACCGTCCCCTTAATAACACCTTCGGTGTAATTAACTAATTTGATATTTTTTTTTAAATAAACCTTTTATGAGGTCAGGATAACGAGTAAACTACCTATAATGGATGGCATCGAAGTAGGTTCGTGAGATATTAAATATAAGGGCTATGGACTGCACGATATTACTATTGAGTGAGGCATAGCAAGAGACAACCTAAATATAAGACTGCATAATAGATCATTCGCAGGCATACAAATCCTTAACAAGAAAAAGGCATGTATTATGCCAAGACACCTTCAAGCCCTACCTAAAAGCTATTCAGATCAGAGAAAAAAAAGACACCTTGGAACGACCTATCCAACAAGACTAATGACAGGGGTAGGAGCCAATGAACAAAACAAACACAACGATTAACCAATCACAATAGCTATTGATCGACTACCCAAGACAGTAAGCCAGATAACATAACACATTACACCAATCTACTAACCAAGGAACGGGGCCTACAGATAGAACTTTAGAAGTAAATAATAAAAATATATATATATAAGAAAATTTAAATAGGTTACAATATTTAAATAATTAACAATTTTTTTTCTTTACCATTTAAATTATCTGAACAATCTAAAGGAATTAGATTAAATATAACCATTCACTTGGTTAACCCTAATCTTTACACAATCAACTGCCCTTGCATGTTGGCCATGCCGCCCTTCTGGGTAATCCCACCACCACGCATGTGAAATTAATGAAAAACAAAATAGTTAAAAAAAATTAATGAAAACAAAAGGGGTAAATGTATCTTCCCCAGTTTCATTCTCCCAATTTTTCACGAGCTCAACAACTAAGGAGCTCTGCAAATTGACGACGCACCTGGTAAGATCTCTGTTTTTTGGGGATTCCATTAGTGATATCATGTTTCAGCTCTGCTACTAATGGAATTTAAGGTTTGAAGACCTAGGGACTACCACAACTCGTGCATCTATTTATTTGCAAACAGAATAGCTTTGTCAATTGTTTATGGAGCTGCAGCCTCTACACTAGCTCCTTCCTGCTATAGTCGAGCTTCCTCAGGAAGATTATGGTCAGTCAGCTCTAGCATAGCATTCAAGCTTGGTGTATGGCCTTAATAATCTGGTGTATGACATGTTGAGCACACTATGTGAGTCCTGGATCTTATGATCGTTCGATGTTGGTCTTCATAACTATGATGCATGGAGTATTCACACATAAACTGGTTGATCCCTATGGATCTCATGATCGTTCGATGTTGGTCTTCATAACTATGATGCATGGGGTATTCACACACAAACTGGCTAATCCCTATGAACTGCAACAAGAAAATCCAAGGGCTTTGGGCTGGTGGGTTCTTATATATATATAGTCATCATATCCCTAAGAGATATGCTCTCTTGCGGCTCATCCATGCTCCCCCCACTTGTTGGGCACAACACAACGTTGAACAATTTCATAGGAGACGAGCTGCCATGTAACTGAAACATTAGTATCTTTGATAGGGATTTAGACCCAACATACAATAATATTGTTAGTTATTTAACGTTGAGATATATTATATTCATTAATTAATATAGGTGGCAGCAGGAATAGAGGAAAATTCATTTCTAGTTGCGTCCTTTCCAAGGTTTAATCTTCTGGTTGTTGCTTTTCTTTCTTATATTTTGACAGCCAAAGTATTCAAACCAGCACAAAATAACTTCTGGAAAATCTCTCTTGTGGCTACAATTTGTAAATTACTGGGTTAGGTTTGCATTGCTTTCTAATCTATGGATTTTATAATTAAACACATGAAAGAAGAAATCCATAACATTTGGCAGTCCCTGGTCTAGGTGTCTGTGATTCAATATAAGTTCGATTTCGAAGTTTAGAATGTGTTGTTTTTACGTTAACCAGCTCAAAAACTCATGAAAATTGTATCGATGGAGTCTATTTTCCTAATGGTTAGGTTATTCCATCATTTTGCAGAGCTTAGCACACCATGAATACGCTTTCTCTGAGATGATTTGCAGTTTTCTCATCAATTTTCTATAGTTACATCAATTCATGTAGGCTATTCCATCATTTTGCGGAGATTAGCACACCATGAATACACTTTCTCTGAGGTGATTTGTAGTTTTCTCATCAATTATGTGTAGTTACATCACTTCATGTAGGCTATTCCATCATTTTGCAGAGCTTAGCACACCATGAATACACGTTCTCTAAGGTGATTTGCAGTTTTCTCATCAATTTTGTGTAGTTACATCAATTCAGGTAGGTTATTCCATCATTTTGCAAAGCTTGTAGGATCTAAGAATATGTTTGAAGACATATCTAAGAATAGAAAATAGAGTTAGAATTCAGACAATTTTAAACATGGTGATGAGATTGATGTCGGAGGACAGAAATTGAAACTATCAAGTATTGGTATTGAGCTTCACGTTGAGTCTCCACTGCCTCCACAATGGCAGCAATCTTTAGACCTTCAACTTTTTTTCCTTATCGTTTGTTTCCTTGATTACATAATGTGTTACTCTTTTATCCATGGTTTTTTTTTGTTGTAATTGAATTCACCTTCGAGTTTGTTTCATTCTTCTAGTTTTTTCTTGATTACAAATTATGTTTTTCTTTATTAATGGTTTCTTTTGTTGGTCATTGAATTCATCAAGCATTGCAGACATGGAAAATATATTATTACAATTTAGCCACAAAAGTTAAGACCTGGCATCATCCAAGAGAAACGAGTCCAATTTCTGGCAGTCATCCTATGCAGTTGGACCCCCAACTGAATCTTTTAGAAAATGGTCAAATATGGAAGAAAAATCAAAAGGAAGAACTTCCAGCTAGAAGGAAGAACTTGTCTTATCTCTTGGATGAAAATAACGAAGAGACTCATTACAGTGGCCTATGCACCGAGTCGTATGTTTGTGATGTTTTATAAAGCTTTTCCTTCATGCCCTGCAAGTATGTGCATCCTATCGACCTCAATTTGGCATTTAAAAAGAAGAATATTATGCCACATAGGCAGACAATTAGTTTGATTATTATCATGCCATTGTACACAACACAAAGTAACAATGAATAAATGTGTTTTAGAGCTCTGTAGATTTGAATCTTATGTTGTTTTATGACAAAAATTTATAGAATTTTACCTTTTGTGTAGCGAGCTTGAGCTGGGAAGAATAGGGGACTGGTGCAATCAGCTATGGTTAGTTTATCGTTGTAGTTATCTATTGTATAAGATGGTTTTCTTCACAAATATATCGAATACATAAATCTTCTTTGTCATTATTTCTACGCTATTCTGATTTGTTTCTAGGCGGTTGGTTCATCCAAGAAGAAATTTGATTACTGAAACTCTTTGTCTAATATTATTTCACCAGCTTCGTTTAAAGTCACTAACAGTGCTCCATTTCTTAAGATAACCAAGACTCCTGTATATACATACATATTTTAAAAACAATTGAAATTAAATTAATAAGTGTATAGTAGCTCAACTTTGAGTCCCGTAGCAATAAAAAGAGAAATTAGCTTTGTCACTTTCAACAATAGTTATAATGGAGTTAAGGTTGTAGCGTTGTATTTTGTCCTGTGAGCATGCATGAGTACAACAACAAACCAACCTGTTGTTGCTATTATTCCATGTTCGATATAAATTCCATAAGTGGGTTTCAATGCCAGGTTTTCTGTAAGTTCCAAGTTCACAACCTACAAACTAAAACCTAATCACCAAATGGTAACTTAATTAATAGTGTTAAATATGATTCAAACGAGATCGCTTTGAAATGCTAAGATTTTAGTTCTTGTTTAGACTTATCAGTTTGAGGCTAGTGTTTTGAAATGCTTTCATGGAATATTATGATGAGCTCAAACTGCTTGACCAAAATTCTCGGTTTCGGTGTCCATTAAACTATAACAATTTTCGCTAAGAAATTTTTTATTATGTAGGTATGTTGCAATTGTTACAAAATAACAGTGCAAATTCATAAGTAAAGCCCAGCTATCCAGCCCTGATATCCGATCAGAAACATAAAGAGAACATCTTATTTTAATCTGCATCATAGATTTACCCTGGCGTATCCAAATCCATCCATTTCTACATCGTATGTATAAAATGTTGAAATCCATTAATCTTTACTCTGAATTTAGGTCATAAATATTGAGAAAGTTCAAAACCAAAATTCCAAATTCATTTACTTTGTAACCAACTTAGATTACAATTGTTGTACGTATATTTATTCTCATGTTTTTAAAACATAGAACATGTTAGTTATTATTGAGTGAAATTCCCTTAACAATGGTAATGTAAGGCTAGAAACGTCAATATCTTTCAAATATTAGAATTACCAACAAAATGAAGATACTTGGAAAATGGCTAAGGGGTCCCTTCTCCTAGAGACCGATATCTCTAGGGATCTCGGTCTCAGGAGAAGGGATGGTGGCCTGACATGGAGGTCTTCACTGTTCTGGGGGTCACAGTACCGGAGGCGGCTGCTTTCAGGCGGTTTGGTTTTTTACCATTTTTTACTGTAAGGTTTTTACCTAGGTTTTTACGATGGAGTTTGGAGACACAGTGGACTACACCAGCGACCACCTGGAGGATGCAGAGGTGTGGACAACTGGGAAGGTTTGGAGTGAGGTGGCAGCGTTGGCCCATTGTGGGCTTCAGGGGTTTTACCTGGACCTTTCGAGCCTTTCTCGCTTGTGGTGGGCTTCTCGCCTTCAGAGGCCTTGGTTTATTCATCGACTATGGTTCAACAAACTGTTGAGGTGGGTGTGCCATAGGAGAATGTTCATCTTTTTCTCGAGATCGAATGGGTTGATTCGTAGAATTCAATCTTACCGCTTCTGGGCTCGGAGACCGGTGAATTCCTTCACGGTGGAGCTAAGTTTGGAGGAACTTCGCGGCAAGGAAGGGATGGTGATGGAACCTTTCATCCGGATCCACTGAGTTGGGTAGGAAAAAACCCCTTGCGGGATCTAGGTTCCTTCTTGGGTTATCTGAGCACACCCGAGTAGCAGGGTTGTTCTATCATTAGCACGGGCACGGGGACTGGTAGCAGTTCTGAGGGGAGAGGTAAGGGCACAAAGGCAGGAGTGGAGAACTTGTGGAAAAGAGGGGGGAAGAGGTGGGTTAAATTGCGGCGCTCGGCTTATAATTATGCCCTCAGTGAAGATATAGAGTGGAACCAGGTTGTGCATATGACGGATCTAACGCTAGTTGGGAAGGCTTTGGGTCATTCTTTTGCGTAGCAGAGCATCTTGGATTGGGTGGAGGTACACTGGAAGACAATCCTTGTCTATGTGACAACTTGTATTCTTATAGAAACCTATGCATGATTCCACCACTGGATCCATGACTCCTGGTAGAGAGCATCTCATACTCCACACTCCTGCCTATAATGCTAATGTGCCTCCATGCTAGGAAGAACCACATGAAGGGCATCTCGAGATACCTCTATCTCTAACAATTTATAAATTATAAGGATTCTCTTATGGCAAATATGTTTTGGGGAGAAATTGTATCTCAGGTCCAAGATTTAATAGAAGTAGACACTGTATTTCTTGTTTATCAAATTGAAAGGTCCAGTTAATTTGTTGGTCTCATGGTTATTATCTCCTCTTGGACATTGGCAAATCTGTTTTGAGGAGAAATTGTATCTCAAGTCTAAGATTTGATAGAAGTAGATACTATCTATTTCTTGCATATCAAATGGGAAGGTCCAGTTAATCTGTTGGTCATGAATATTATCTCATGTTGGATATATAGAATGCATATTATTCTCTTGAACTTGTGTAGATTACAATGACTTATGTAAGAATTTTAATTTCCTATAGTGGGATTCACAATTTTAGTATAGAACTGTGATTCCTGTTGAATCTTTTCAACAATTGGTACTGCTGGATACTTGCAGCTGCATAGTCATATAGTATAAAGCTGGAACATGTCACTAGTGTGAGTTTTTTCAAGAAATTTCATCTTGAAAGTTCATGTATCTGTATCGTGCATCTCTTGGAAAATCACTGACTATGCTATTTCACAGGCAACTTATCAACTAGGGAAAAGGATTTGAGGACACTTACTAGGAGCTTGTAATAAAAGATATCCAAAATGCATGTGAATTACTTGAACCCATCTATAATGCAACTAGAGGAGCAGATGGTTGTGTTTCTGTTCAAGTCTCCCCCAGACTTGTGCTTGATACAGAAGGGATTGTTGAAGCTGCTAAGTGGCTGCACAAAACAATCAATCGCTGCAATGTCTACATTAAGATTCCAGCAACTGTAGAATGTATTCCATCTATAAAGCAAGTTGTTTCACTTGGTATCAATGTGACTGTTACTATAAGTCTATTATTTTCTCTGAAGTTTTCTTCTTCAATAAAAGCAGGCATTGTTTTCAATTGCCAATTATTGCTTCATTTGTCCAAATCTTGGAGCCCAACATGGTATGGTAGAAATTGTATTTGCTTCAAATTTAAGCTAAAACATTTGCAAACTAGGAGGCAATTTTTGTGTCTTGGTTGCACATTTTAGATGCTAAAGGCACATCGCATTATAAATGGTGTTCAAGATGTAGTTTGTACTATTAAGGCACTGGATAACGAGAAAGCCAGTTGTCATGCATGACATTTTTAGGAGTTATAGCTTCCCCCAGTATGGCCATTTACTGTGTGAGCTGGCTTTCAATCTTTTCTTTTTAAGACCACACTGACTTCATATTCTCTACCAAATATGGAATGCGGATCTCCAGATCAATGAAGAAGGAAAAATCACAGGATAACTTCCTAGAAAAATGATCTCTCTTGTACAATGGGGCTTCTAAATATACTGCTGGGAATTTGGGAGGAGGAACTATTTATAGGACCAATTATTCTATAATAACCTATTGTATGTCCCTTGGAAAAACATCAAATAACTTTGCTGAATTTAGTGCACTACTCTGAGGTTTCAAGTTGTGTCTAGATAGAAAGAGAGAAACTAGGAATCTAAGAAGAGTTCCTCCCAGTAACTAACTTGTTAAAGAGCAATTGGTTCAGTTTCCATATGGGGACAAAGGGTCTAAAATCTAACAGGAACGGAGTCATCCTGTACTCTTTCAAAATGACTATTAGAGCCTTTCCTCCTAGAGCAGGAGAAGAACAATTTTCTCACTGACAAATTTTTAGAAGAAAGCCACCGATGACTGGTGATGGCCTGTGATGTTCTTTGTTCTCAGGATATTATGTTGGAATAGTGAACACTACCAGAAAAATGAGGGTCTCTCTATCTCCTTTTATTAACTTTTAAGAGAAGATAGGATTAAAGGGGGTCTCTCCTTATCAAATAGTAGAAATAATTCAAATCTAGGAGAGAGTAAACAAGCAGAAGAAGCTAGCAATCAGGGAGGATGGTAAACAAGAGATGGGACACTAGTTGTGGGATTCTACAAGAATGTGTCTTCATCTAGATTGGTTAGTTGTCTCTGTGTGCAGATGTGAAGGATTGCATCTTTATATTAAGTTTAAATGATGATATCACGATAATCAGGGTCATGATATTCATTTATGCTTTGCATTGGCAAAGCATTGAAATTTTGTATTTAATAAAAAACAAATCACTGCATTGATTTGCTTAGTGTACTAGCACAGCCACTTAACTTGTGGCTGGTGAACACCAATAGGTCACAAGTTAAGTGTCACGAATAAGTTATCAGTTACTTGTTACTTGTTCCAAAACCCTAATTTATTTTTCATGCATAAATTCACTTTTTGCACTAAAAGAAATTTCATTGTTGCATGCAAATTGCGCATGCAAAACTAATGCACATTCAATGTGCAAATCTTATGCACACCTTGCTTTCAACTGTCATAGGTAACTGAAACCTATGCATGATTCCACCACTGGATCCATGACTCCTGGTAGAGAGCATCTCATACTCCACACTCCTGCCTATAATGCTAATGTGCCTACATGCTAGGAAGAACCACATGAAGGGCATCCCGAGATACCTCTATCTCTAACAATTTATAAATTATAAGGATTCTCTTATGGAAAATATGTTTTGGGGAGAAATTGTATCTCAGGTCCAAGATTTAATAGAAGTAGACACTGTATTTCTTGTTTATCAAATTGAAAGGTCCAGTTAATATGTTGGTCTCATGGGTATTATCTCCTCTTGGACATTGGCAAATCTGTTTTGAGGAGAAATTGTATCTCAGGTCTAAGATTTGATGGAAGTAGATACTATCTATTTCTTGCATATCAAATGGGAAGGTCCAGTTAATCTGTTGGTCATGAATATTATCTCATGTTGGATATATAGAATGCATATTATTCTCTTGAACTTGTGCAGATTACAATGACTTATGTAAGAATTTTAATTTCCTATAGTGGGATTCACAAATTTAGTAAAGAACTGTCATTCCTGTTGAATCTTTTCAACAATTGGTACTGCTGGCTACTTGCAGCTGCATAGTCATATAGTATAAAGCTGGAACATGTCACTGGTGTGAGTCTTTTCAAGAAATTTCATCTTGAAAGTTCATGTATCTGTATCATGCATCTCTTGGAAAATCACTGACTATGCTATTTCACAGGCAACTTATCAATGAGGGAAAAGGAGTTGAGGACACTTACTGGGAGCTTGTAATAAAAGATATCCAAGATGCATGTGAATTACTTGAACCCATTTATAATGCAACTGGATGAGCAGATGGTTGTGTTTCTGTTCAAGTCTCCCCCAGACTTGTGCTTGATACAAAAGGGACTGTTGAAGCTGCTAAGTGGCTGCACAAAACAATCAATCACTGCAATGTCTACATTAAGATTCCGGCAACTGTAGAATGTATTCCATCTATAAAGCAAGTTGTTTCACTTGGTATCAGTGTGACTGTTACTGTAAGTCTATTATTTTCTCTGAAGTTTTATTCTTAAATAAAAGCAGGCATTATTTTCAATTGCCAATTATTGCTTCATTTGTCCAAATCTTGGAGCCCAACATGGTATGGTAGAAATTGTATTTGCTTCAAATTTAAGCTAAAACATTCGCAAACTAGGAGGCAATTTTTGTGTCTTGGTTGCACATTTTAGATGCTAAAGGCACATCGCATTATAAATGGTGTTCAAGATGTAGTTTGTACTATTAAGGCACTGGATAACGAGAAAGCCAGTTGTCATGCATGACATTTTTAGAAGTTATAGCTTCCCCCAGTATAGCCATTTACTGTGTGAGCTGGCTTTCAATCTTTTCTTTTTAAGACCACACTGACTTCATATTCTCTGCCAAATATGGAATGTGGATCTCCAGATCAATGAAGAAGGAAAAATCACAGGATAACTTCGTAGAAAAATTATCTCTCTTGTACAATGGGGCTTCTAAATATACTGTTGGGAATTTGGGAGGAGGAACTATTTATAGGACCAATTATTCTATAATAACCTATTGTCTGTCCCTTGGAAAAAAATCAAATAACTTTGCTGAATTTAGTGCACTACTCTGAGATTTCAAGTTGTGTCTAGATAGAAAGAGAGAAACTAGGAATCTAAGAAGAGTTCCTCCCAGTAACTAACTTGTTAAAGAGCAATTGGTTCAGTTTCCATATGGGGACAAAGGGTCTAAAATCTGACAGGAACGGAGTCATCCTGTACTCTTTCAAAATGACTATCAGAGCCTTTCCTCCCAGAGTAGGAGAAGAACAATTTACTCACTGAAAAAGTTTTAGAAGAAAGCCACCGATGACTGGTGATGGCCTGTGATGTTCTTTGTTCTCAGGATATTATGTTGGAATACTGAACACTACCAGAAAAATGAGGGTCACTCTGTCTCTTTTTAGTAACTTTTAAGAGGAGATAGGATTAAAGGGGGTCTCTCCTTATCAAACAGTAGAAATAATTCAAATCTAGGAGAGAGTAAACAAGCAGAAGAAGCTAGCAATCAGGGAGGATGGTAAACAAGAGATGGGACACTAGTTGTGGGATTCTACAAGAATGTGTCTTCATCTGGATTGGTTAGTTGTCTCTGTGTGTAGATGTGAAGGATTGCATCTTTATATTAAGTTTAAATGATGATATCACGATAATCAGGGTCATGATATTCATTTATGCGTCGCATTGGCAAAGCATTGAAATTTTGTATTTAATAAAAAACAAATCACTGCATTGATTTTCTTAGTGTACTAGCACAGCCACTTAACTTATGGTTGGTGAACACCAATAGGTCACAAGTTAAGTGTCACGTATAAGTTATCGATTACTTGTTTTTTCTTTCTTCTAGTTAAATGAGTTGTTTGTCAGAAACTGCCCATTATCCACGTATTAGCTAAGAGTGCATCAGCTACCAATTAGCTATCTCTGGAAAAGAACTTTTGTGCTTAAGCAAGACCATAAGCTCAGTGTTGTAGGTATTCTTAGGTTTAAATCTAGGCTCCAATACATTCCTGGGGTTTGACAGTTAAAACCTATTTTTGTCCTTCCTAGAATGTGCTTTTAGATTCCAGGTAATGGCTACATTTGTTATTCTATTAAACGAGCATTTAACACCTGTCCTTGTAAGTATTCTTTTATTGGGTTTTTTTCCTTTAGAAGACTAATATCATGCCAAATTCTAAATTGGATATCAATCTTGCAATGGATATGTTACAAAGTGCATTGTGGTTGTAGGATTCGTTTGAACTAAAATGTCAGTGTGGCTGACTATGAAAAATTTAAACTTGCACTGCTATTAAGCTGAAGTACATGGTCTGTTTGTTTGTCCTAATTTTTTGACATGTAGAAATCCGGAGAACTGCTTTGTTACAATTGATAGAATGGTCGTTGATCTATTATAATTTGTGATTTTAATTGTGAATGCTACAAGATTCAAGGGATTATCAACTTTATATCCTGAATCAACTTTATATCCTAAATACAAGTCAGAGATACATTTTGATTTCATCATTTCTATGTGAGTTTTGAATTTTCCTATCTGCTTTTACATTTTAATGGCCATGCATGAATTGATCTTGTGCTGCAGACAGGTTTAAGTTTAACTGTCTAAATCTTAAAAAATTTCAAGCATGTTTGCATAATTGGCTTCATATTTCATTATAGTACAAGAAGAGTTTGCTTTGACAGTGCCCTAGTTTTACTCAAATGGCCTGGTTTTACTCAGATGATTGAAATTTTATGCTTATCTGATAATGTCTATAAAATCTGTGGACCCCCCAGGCATAAGAGAATGCAAAGATGCACTACGCAAATGCCTAAAGTCAGTGATGCTAATGATGTGTCTAGAGGGATTTTGGAGAAGTTCCCAAAGCGCATGAATGTTGTTCCTCCTAGAGTTCTCAGTGGTTCATTATCAAGTGTTACTACTGAGACATATAATGCTGATACACAGTTGTGGAGAAAGCACGTGAAACGCTACAAAAGAATGAACAAATATATTGGGGAGAGTAGATATCGCAATGTTATGGACATGAATGCAGGTCTTGGTGGCTTTGCAGCAGCACTTACATCTGACAAAGTTTGGGTTATGAATGTTGTCCCGACCATTGCAAAAAAGAATACACTTGGTGTGATATATGAAAGAGGCCTTATTGGAATTTATCATGACTGGTATGGTTACCCTTCATTTCTCTTT
>LPNX011166658.1:125605-197748 GCA_001517045.1 Pseudotsuga menziesii
CCTCTCTAGCAAGTTTACAAAGGATAATGGTGAATATTAATTGTGAAATACCTCCCTGAGCTGGCTAAGATTATTAATGACAACTATATATATGCACGGGTGGCAAAGTTTGGTGATAAGTCATGTATTTTGTTTTTTCAATGATTTATGGAGTTTGAGGATATGCCCTTATCTGAAATCCTTATGGCATGCTTAGGTGGCAAGTTGGGGTGCATAACTTTTGAAGAGAAATGTTTTGACCATGTCATTTGCACCAAGGGATTCACATGAAGCCCAAGTGCAGTTTTTTTTGGAGCAAGTTGTGCCTGCTGTGATTGGTGTAATGGGGACACAGCAGCTTCCTTACCCTTCCCATAGTAGGGATCAAAACGTCGAGATTTGTGAAATCATCCAACGCAGCTCCTTCTTATTTACAATTCTCCACTGCTTAAATGACTACTTTCATAAATACTAGTTACTGGTAAGTTGTAATAGTAATAATTATGTAGTTTGTAGATTGATATCTATCATAAATTTGTTTGAATATCATCATTGTCAAGCAATAACAACTTATTAAAGGGTGCTAGCTCAATGGTAGAGTGCCTGCCTAATTATAGGCAAGAGGTTGGTGGTTCGATTCCTCCTTGCCCTATCATAAATTTGTGACTACAAAAATGACTAAATTCACATATATACGACTATTAGTAGCTAATTTCTCGTATCTTAGTCGTATTTAGCTTAGTCATTAATATGTTAACATCTGGTAGTTTATTTAGTCGTATATTTGGTCATTAATGGTTGCAATCAATGACTAAATCAGCGACTAAATCAATGATTAACTCAGTGACTAAATCATTAACTATCAATGACTAAAACAATGACTAAATCATTAACTATCAATGACTAAAACATTGTCTATCAATGACCAAATCAATGACTAAATCAATGACTACTAAGTCAAGCTATTAATGACTAGTGAAATACGACTAGCTATAAGATAGTGGTAATTTGCTACTATTAGTCACCGACTCAAAAATAGTCGTTTGTAGCCTGATTTTAGTCATTTTTTTAGTCATTAATTTCTCATTTTCTACTAGTGTACTGAAGACGGACAGCCTATGGACCCAAGTGGTCATATAGAAATACATAGCTCTGGATTCTTTTGAAGAATGGGTTTGATTGCCGGTAAAATCGCATGTTGGAGGATCAATGATTTGGAAGGATGTACTAAAATATTTCCTGATGATCAAGACAAATCTGACCTGGAACATTGGTAATGGGAGGAGGTTGAGGATTGGGGAACACTCCTTGATAGGGTCTTCTCAAGGACACCTCCTTCCTGATATCACGGTGGATGCACTAAGGGAGGGGGGGGTTGTTTCTATGTCACAATTTGGCAGATCCGTTACAGGAAAGGAGTTGGGTACAATCTTGGAGACAGGTAAATACTTTGGGACTATAGGAACCTGATCAAGCTGTGGTGACTCGTTTTTATCAGGAACTTAAAAGGGGGCATATTATTCTTCGAGACAGGGATGATGAACTATTTTGGGAAGGATATCCGGGTGGTCTCTATTCCCCAAAATTTGGGTATATCAGTCTCAGTGCACGGGAATTTAAAGGAGATCCAGTGTGGTGATGAAATAAGTTGTGGAAGATCAAGAGCCCTCCAAAAACTCGATTGTTTATGTGGAACACCCTAGAAAACAAGGTCCCTACATGGGACAACTTGCAAAAAAGAAACAAACATGGACCTGGGTGGTGTGTGATGTGTAATTTTGATGAAGAAATAGTCATACATCTCTTTCTGAGATGTCCATATAGCAGATAAGTATGGACATAATGCTCTCGTATTTCAGGTACACTTTGCACCTGGGAAGGGCGGTCGATGGTTCAGGCTTGGGAGTTTTTGAACGCATCAGCACATCTTAAATCCTTGTTGGCATTACCTGTACTAGTCATTTGGGGTATCTGGCTGGCAAGAAACAACTACATCTTCTCGGAAAAGGCTAGTACGCCTAAGATCACAGCATCTTTATCTTATGGCATTTTAGAGGCTTTCTCGTGGCACATTAGAGAAGCAAAACAAATGGAGACCCTGGTAGTTGATATTGACAGGAGTGTACCGTGGGTTTTTTTTATGGTGCTGCCCAAAACAATGTCTATGGGGGAGGGGCCCTACTTTTCCTTTCTGAATCGCACTACTTTGAGCTCATCATGTGGTTGGGTGAGGGTAGCAATAACTATGCAGAACTGTTAAGCCTAAAACTGCTTTTGATTTTTGCAGCTGAAAAGGGTGCCAAAATTTAAATTTATTTGGCGATTCACTAAATGTCATAAATTGGATAAAAGGGACTCAACATTGCAGGTAGTTAAGACTAGAAAACATACTTATGTCTATTCGGGACGTTCAACATCTTTTTTATTTTTTCTCTTGTCGTCGTGTTTACAGGGAAAACAACCAAGAGGCAGACAAGTCCTCGAAGGAGGGCTTGCTGCTGGATATGGGGATTTGGAAGATAAAATAAGTACAGCAAGGGGCGGCATATGAATTCTACAACCAGTCATTCATAGATTGAACATCCCTCGGTTTGGGGGTATGGTTCTGCAGCATACAGTATTTATTTTTGATGTCTTGAGAACTTGTTAACAGATCTTTCTTGGTTTTTGGTTGTATATATCACGGAGAAAAAACTAACTGGATGACAAGCCATATGATTTTTGCCTATTTACAACAGAATTAGATGTTTTTAATATAATTTTGTAATAACTCTTAAAAAACAGATTTCTGGTATGAAGACAATAGGAACAGTATATTACCAAGCAATGCACATAGATGTGCATCTACAGAATGTAATTTTGTACACACCTGATGATATAAAATTACGCTTTTTTTCCTAGGGAAAAAAAAAAGAACATCTTAGTTATTCATCAGTTTTAATTATTAAATACTAATAGTGTATGTATATCCATTGATCTCTATGTTTCTGCGCCAAATTAACATGTTAGTTATTCGTCATATTAACATGTTAGGTATTCATCACTTTTAATTATTAAATACTAATAGTGTATGCATATCCATTGATCTATATGTTTCTGCAACATATTTTTTTCATGTGAATTATATGAAGTTCTAATAAACAATGGAAGAATCATAATGAATATTTATTCATCACTAAGAAGCATGGAGAGGAGAATGAAAAATTGGAGCCTCCTATAAAAATGAATGTTGATCAATAAAATAATTTGAAAAGAATGTTGATTAATAAAATAATTTATTTTATCAAGCATTAAAGAGGTAAATAAATGTTGATTGATAAAATAAAATAAAATCCAGATAAATGAATGTTGAAATCTTCTTGTCAATTAAGTGATCCGTTGAAAATCCTCACTAATACAAAATTGCTAGTTTACTATCAAGTTATTGCCACCACGTAGCTCTTGCTATATAATCAATGACTTTAACATATTGATTAGCTTATTATATAATCAATAAGTTTAACATATTGGTTAGCTTATTATATAATCAATAACTTTAACATGTTGGTTAGCTTAATATTGTTTGTATTGGTTGTTAGTAAAAGACAATTATATAACGAATAAAGTGAAAAAAATTGTAGTTTTTAAATATTATTTGAGGAGATACGATGAAGTGAAAGTTCTATTTAAAATATATATATATATATATAACTTTTTTTAGTATGAATAAAAGTTTATATACTAAAAAAAGGTTTATATATATATAAAGTTATATATATAAAAAAAAATGTTATATATATATATATATATATACTAAAAAAAAGATATATATATATATATATATATATATATATATAAGAACAAGTATAAATGTAGAACAAGATGCATTATTGTCCAAATATAATTTATAACATCATATAAATGATCACCCTAAAATAACTAGCATTCCCCAAAACGGGGAAATGAAACGTCGAGAAGAATTGCTATATGTCGTGAAATGAGAGAAGGTGAAGAAAATGATAGTTCGGAGTGGTTAATAAGTCAATCAAAAGTCCAAAATACCTTCCAGTTCTCAGTTTCTGACTCCTCCTTACCTCTCCCAATAAAGGTTGCAAATCACCATCAATAAGATTAAATAAAGTAGATTTCCTTGCTCGAATGGGCCTGATAATTATAACTCATGTTCCTATGTCAATACCCGTGTCGACATTAATAAGTCAGAAAACCTCTCTCCCATGATAGCTGAAAGTAACTTCAATAAGCTAAAGAAGAGGTGGCGTGAGTTTAGTAGGTTCTGGGAAGTGAACTCCACACTATAATCTCTCCATTTTTGTATGCTTCTATAGGCTCTTTATCATTATCTATCATTTTCCCCTTCCCCTTACTCTTTGATGTCTCTTTGTCTGCAGCAAAATTTGCTCGGTCCTTGACTTTTTTCTGTTGAGCCCTACTTCCAGTACACTTAGCAGCTTTTAGTTGTCTCTCATATACCTAAAACATCTTATTGGTCTCCTTGCGTTTTTGCTCATATATGCTCTAAAAGGCATAGAAATTACCTCTGTAGAAATGAAGTTTCTCATCGTGGAAATGAATGATATCAGTTGAAACAAAGTTCAAGAACTCATGATCATGTGACACAAAAACAAGTGTTTTATTCCACCTACCCAAATATTATTCTAGCCACACAGTGACTCTAAGATCCATATGGTTAGTGGATGCATCCAATAATAAAAGGATCGAATGAACAAAAAAATATCTTGCCAAGGAGATCCTCATACGCCAACCTCAACTGAAATATTTTGTGGGGAGTCCTTGCATAGATTTCGTGAACCCCAAACCAGCCAAGATCTTCTAAGTTTGTTCCCCTACCACATCAAATCCAATCTCTTGCAGTTTCTCATAAAAGTCAGCAATCTTTTCACCATTGTCCATCTCATCATCCATGCCATCTTCCAAAAACAAATCTTGCAACCGTTGAGCATCTTTCCATAGTTTCACCAACTCCCCAACCTGACGACGACGCTAAACAGACAGCTAAACCTGCACTATTTGCAGGCTGGGTCGGAACCCGTAAGAGTTCAGGGAGGATAGATCGACGGGGAAGCAAAGTAGGATACATGTTAGAAGTGTGGAGTGTAAAAGGAGTATGAGTTGGAGAAGGAGATGAAAGGGGCATTTAGGAATGGCATGGGTATTGATAAGCTGCTTTAGCGCTTCCATGATATCCCATCGAATCCTTGAATAGCCATAGATGAAGCTATTCATTCTCATAAACATGGCGCATCGAGTGGGGGTAGGGGAGAGCTCCCCGGTGATGAAGAAGTTGGGCCAGTGAATAATCCAATTGCGAGGCATCGAACTAAAGCCTCTTGCAACACACTCAGCTAGTTAGTTCTCTTTCTTAAATAAGCATTGAATATAGTGTTCACACCATAGATATATGCGCCTTTTTGGCTTTCTCACGCACCCACAACGAACATCTCTCAACACGATCTCTACAATTCCCACCATGATCATCTAGAGGCACTTTCACTTGGGGTCTCTGTGTTATGGCCTTATCGATCCAAATGGTAAGGGGAATCTACTTTGTTGAAACTTTCAAAGAGGCGTTCTTCAGAAGCTCCTTACCTCGAAATGAAAAGGAAAAGGAAACAATTTTAATGTCTTTAACATTGGCATCGACCATATAATCTCCATCAAGAACCGTGCTCCTTCTACTTATAACAACAATGAATGCATGCAAAGTTGCAGAACAGATGCATGTTGGGCATGCAAGCTTACCACAACATGAAACACTGACGAATAATAAGTGATATTGGCAATGGGGTGGAAACTTGGAAGTTAAGATTAGTAATAAGCTTCAATTGCGATCTGGAAAATACGAATTTATTTTTTAAATTTAACAAATACATGGGGTGGCTCCTCATTCACCATCGACATTCGACGAAAGATTGAGTAGAATCGTCCCCTTAATAACACCTTTGGTGTAATTAACCAATTTGATATTTTTAATTTTTCTTTAAATAAACCTTTAATGAGGTTAGGATAACAAGTAAACTACTTATAAGGGATGGCGTCGAAGTAGGTTCGTGAGATATTAAATATAAGGGCTATGGACTGCACGATATTACTATTGAGTGAGGCATAGCAAGAGACAACCTAAATATAAGACTGCGTAATAGATCATTCCCAAGCATACAAATCCTTTACAAGAAAAAGGCATGTATTATGCCAAGACACCTTCAAGCCCTACCTAAAAGCTATTCAAATCAGAGGAAAAAAAGACACCTTGAAACGACCTATCCAACAAGACTAATGACAGGGGTAGGAGCCAATGAACAGAACAAACACAACGATTAGCCAATCACAATAGCTACTGACCGACTACCCAAGACAGTAATCCAAAAAACATAACACATTACACCAATCTACTAACCAAGGAACAAGGCCTACAGATAGAACTTTAGAAGGAAATAATAAAAAATATATGTATAAGAAAATTTAAATAGGTTACAATATTTAAATAATTAACAATTTTGTTTTTCTTTACCATTTAAATTATCTGAACAATCTAAAGGAATTAGATTAAATATAACCTTTCACTTGGTTAACCCTAATCTTTACACAATCAACTGTCCTTGTATGCTGGCCACGCCGCCCTTCCAAGTAATCCCACCACCACGCATTCGAAATTAATGAAAAATAAAATAGTTAAAAAAAAATTAATGAAAACAAAAGGGGTAAATGTATCTTCCCTAGTTTCATTCTCCCAATTTTTTACGAGCTCAACAGATGAGGAGCTCTGCAAATTGACGACGCACCTGGTAAGGTCTCTGCTTTTGGGGGATTCCATTAGTGATATCATGTTTCAGCTCTGCTACTAATGGAATTTAAGGTTTGAAGACCCAGGGACTACCACAACTCGTGCATCTGTTTATTTGCAAACGGAATAGCTTTGTCAATTGTTTATGGAGCTGCAGCCTCTACGCTAGCTCCTTCCTCCTATAGTCGAGCTTCCTCAGGAAGATTATGGTCGGTCAGCTCTAGCGCAGCATTCGAGCTTGGTGTATGGCCTTAATAATCTGGTGTATGACATGTTGAGCACACTATGTAAGTCCTAGATCTTATGATCGTTCGTTGTTGGTCTTCATAACTATGATGCATGGTGTATTCACACACAAACTGGTCGATCCCTATGGATCTTATGATCGTTCGATGTTGGTCTTCATAACTATGATGCATGGGGTATTCACACACAAACTGGCTGATCCCTATGAACTGCAGCAAGAAAATCCAAGGGCTTTGGTCCGGTGGGTTCTTATATATATATATATATATTCATCATATCCCAAAGAGATATGCTCTCTTGCGGCTCATCCACGCTCCCCCCACTTGTTGGCCACAACACAACGTTGAACAATTTCATAGGAGATGAGCTGCCATGTAACTGAAACATTGGTATCTTTGATAGGGATTTAGACCCAACATACAATAATATTGTTAGTTATTTAACGTTGACATAGGTTATATTCATTAATTAATATAAGTGTCAGCAGGAATAGAGGAAAATTCATTGCTAGTTCCGTCCTTTCCAAGGTTTAATCTTCCAGTTGTTGCTTTTCTTTCTTATATTTTGATAGCTAAAGTATTCAAACCAGCACAAAATAGCTTATGGAAAATCTCTCTTGTGGCTACAAATTGGAAATTACTGGGTTAGGTTCGCATTGCTTTCTAATCTAGGGATTTTATAATTAAAAACATGAAAGAAGAAATCCATAACATTTGGCAGTCCCTGGGCTAGGCATCTATGATATTGAAAGAAGAAATCCATAACATTTGGCAGTCCCTGGGCTAGGTGTCTGTGATTCAATATAAGTTCGATTTCGAAGTTTATAATGTGTTGTTTTTACGTTAACCAGCTCAAAAACTCATGAAAATTGTATCGATGGAGTCTATTTTCCTAATGGTTAGGTTATTCCATCATTTTGCAGAGCTTAGCACACCATGAATACGCTTTCTCTGAGATGATTTGCAGTTTTCTCATCAATTTTCTGTAGTTACATCAATTCATGTAGGCTATTCCATCATTTTGCAGAGATTAGCACACCATGAATACACTTTCTCTGAGGCGATTTGCAGTTTTCTCATCAATTATGTGTAGTTACATCACTTCATGTAGGCTATTCCATCATTTTGCAGAGCTTAGCACACCATGAATACACGTTCTCTGAGGTGATTTGCATTTTTCTCATCAATTTTGTGTAGTTACATCAATTCAGGTAGGTTATTCCATCATTTTGCAAAGCTTATCAGACCATGAATACGCTTTCTATGAGGCGATTTGCAGTTTTCTCATCAATTTTGTGTAGTTACATCAATTCATGTAATTCACGTAGGTTATTCCTCTGTCTTTTTCTTGCTCAAAAAAGTAAAATATAAATCCCTCATCTTCTTATTGTGATTATTGGTTTGGCAAGATGAAAGTTACAGTCGGCAGGATGACGAATTAAATGGAAAATCGAAGAAGGGGTCGCAACGTCGACTCTAGTATGCTTTCTCTGAGGCAATTTGTAGTTTTCTCATCAATTTTCTGTAGTTACATCAATTAACGTAGGCTATTCCATCATTTTGCAAATCTTAGCACACCATGAATACGCTTTCTCTGAGGTGATTTGCAATTTTCTCATCAATGTTTGCACTTTCACCTGTTAGAGATAATTACTAAAACAGTAGCAAACATTCTATGGGGGATTACAGGCATGCAGGTTTGAGGTTTGACAAGAGTAAGAAGGGGAGCCCGATTCCTCCACTTATCAGAGATAGCTGGGAGAACGGGATCATCAACCAGATTTCAATCCAGGACAAGTTCGATGTTCGTGAAGAGATCGTTCGCTGTATTTACATCTAGCAGGCTTGCCTATTGACGGTAGCCACTAGAAGACATGATCTAGATCCTTTCAACTCGGCATTACCATCCACCACGATCTAGATCCTTTCAACCTTTCATTACCATCCACCAAAAAGAATATTCTCATTAATGTTTCCAACACACATTAATGTTTTGGTTACACATGGCACGCAAGTTTTCATTGGTTCTTGACAGATCGACAAAACTGCGAGACAAACAGCCCCTAAAAAATGCCTTCCGCATAAAAATTGTCAGTAAATTCCTCATCTTTTTGAAAAGAAAAAAAGGGAATGGAAGTTGTAGAAAACAATATATAAAATGTTGGTATATATATATATATATATATATATAATGTTTCTTTGTGAAATGTTTGGTTAGCTTAACATTCTTTGCAAGGGAAGACAATTGGAAAATGGATGAAGTTTTCTTAATAATGTATTTTTCGGATATTCTTTAAAAATATAATTGCATTGTTTAGGGATAAAGGAAACATAATTAAGTGTAAGTATCATTCAAATTTAGATATGGTATATTTTTTTTAGTATTAAAAAATATGCTAACATTGATATGTTATAATCAATAATATAAATTTGATATTATTCATTAATTAAAGGAAAAGGAAGATGAAAAGTGTTATAGCTGATTTTACCACACATGGTTGATCACATGTTTATGGCCTTCCCTGTCCCTCTGCAGACTCTTTAGACCCCATGGACTGATATTGTACTTTGATGTTTCCAATTTCGTCCCTAAAAAACACATGTTTATTGTTGTACGTGACTTTTAAACCCATACTCGCGTGTATACGCGACTTTTGACCTTAAACCCACATACATCAAGATGTGTGCAAAACTCCAAATATTTTTGGAGTTTTCCTTCATGTGTGTCCGAACCACTTGACTCTTGGCTTTCCATATGCCTCGAGATCGCTCGGATTTGACCCTCCATTACCCCTTTGGAGTGCTATATAAGGAACCCCTTGGATACATTGAAGGAGAGGAGTTGAAGAGCAACGAAACTATAGTCCATTGTTGCCATAGCTTGCATATACTTGAGTCTACATCCATTTGTCCCTTTGGAGCACTTTGTGTTCTTCCCAAGATTGCCTTTTCTTGTGAGCTTGCTATTGAGAGATGGAGGATTGAGGTGGTGGAGGCCCAGGTGGAGGACTTAGTTTCTCTGGTTCGCAGATGTGCCGACAGAGGTTGTCACTTGTGTAATCTCTGATTTGATTAATAGAAATATATTTTCCTATCCAATAATGTGCATTTGAAGGAATATTTAATCCATGGATATGTTTAATTGCTTATACATTATTGATTATATATGCTAGAGTAGATCTAACACCATATTATATAGCATGTTTGTCTTGTTTGTTGTTGTTGAGAGCAAATTGCTAACACAAGATTGGAAAAAGCTCAACGGGGATCTACTTCAACCGTCCGGAATAAGGTATGACTCAAGATCCTTTAGTTTTAGATGTTTGGTTTCTCTTGCATATTGGCAAGGGATTGATTTCTTGTGTTTAGTTGTCTATTGTGGTACACCCCAAGCCATAGGAAGTTTCTCTCTGTAACAAAATTGGTGACTCCACTGGGGAATCCCATATATATGTCAAGTTGTAATTACATTATCATGAGTTTTGCTTGCTTTATTGAGCCTTATGCCGGCTTCCCTCACTTTGATTATCAGCCATATAGTCTGAGCTTGTCTCATGTCTAGCCAAGCAGAGCCTTTTTTACATATCTTTTACATCTTGATTCCCCATTTTTTACTGGGAGGGGACATTCCCCCAAGTGTCGTTATCCTGCACATGTTTCCTTGCATTGAGCATAGGTATGTTCCGCTGCTTGAAACTAGTTTTTTTGTCCCCTGACACTCGTCTCCTCCTATATTTGTAACTATAAAGCACTTTTATTCTTTTTCAAGCTTTTCAAAATATCCAAAAAAGTCCAAAAAAATCAAAAAACCAAAAAGCCAAATAGGAAAAGATGTTATCTTTGGCAGTAGTCGAGTCATGTCTCCTTCGAACAGAGCACTGTATATCACATCCGTTGGTTGGGTTATTGGTTGTACTTTAGGAGCTGTACTCGTTTCTCTGAGTTTATCTCCACCGACTGGTTAAGCTTCTAGTCCCTATGGAGCCTCTACTGATGCCTCCTGTGTCGCAGAGATGTCCTAGTTTTGCATATCGAGTCTATGCTACCTACATTTAGTCACCATTTTCCTTTATGCTCTTGTTCGAAGGAAGTTGAAGCTTGAGTCGTCCATTCCTCAGTTGTCTTGACTTTGCATGTCAACCATTCCTGGTATTGTTACTGGTTCGTGCACTTCTTGTTCAAGTTCTTCCACATTATACAGCGTTGCTAAGTACCTCGTGTTGGTTGATGGTGGATGCCTTACTTCCCTCCTTCCAACGGATTCCATCCCATCGACTTCAGATCATTTATTCTTGTGCTAGGAGTCTAGAGTCATTTGAGTTCCTTGAGACTTACATTCATCAGTGGTAGGTTCTCTCGCCATCGACAATTTTGGGAATACATCAATGTCCCCTGATCGATGGATTATTCCAAGTGTTCAACCTCAACACATCTATTCACACTTGTTATATTGCACTCTACTACCTTGATTCCCATTTTCATTATCGGTGGGTGATCTCACATCTGTTAGCGGTATACATCAATGACCAGTAATCAGACGATGGGCTACTATGTTCGACCTCGACACCTTTATTTGCATAGTAGGACATGTACTCGTAGCGGTTTGTGTAGAAGACTTTCCAGCTTGGTGGCATTCCACATATGCTACCTCCTTGATTGTGACAGTGTTCATGAGATTTCAACTCTCGTGATTTGATTCCAGTATATGTCATATATCTTCAGCCATTATGGAGATCTTGACCCATTGTATATCTTAATCCATTATGGAGATATTGATCCATTGTATATCTTTATCATGAAGACTATGTCTATTGTATATGGTACGTGGTGATGACCACACATGTCACATTTTGTATATCATGCCTATTCATGGCCATTGTACTCTTATGTATTCGGGACTGCTATATGTATTTGTAGTCATATGTAGAGATTGATTATTGTACTATACCGATGGGTGGCTAGTTATTCCACCCGGTTCTTCATCACTCCACTTCTGGGATGGATTTTATAATTTATTTCGGCCATCATGTTACCCCTCTGACCTCACACATTAGGGGGCATCTGTTATAGCTGATTTTACCACACGTGGTTAATCACATGTTTATGGATTTCCTTGTCCCTCTGCGGACTCTTTAGACCCCATGGACTGATATTATACTTAGATGTTTCCAAGTTCATCCCTAAAAAACACCTGTTTATTGTTGTACGTGACTTTTAAACCCATACTCACGTGTATACGCGACTTTTGACCTTAAACCCGTGTACATCGGGATGTGTGCAAAAATCCAAATATTTTTGGAGTTTTCCTTTATGTGTGTCTGAACCACTTGACTCTTGGCCTTCCATATGCCTTGCGATCGCTCATATTTGACCCTCCATTACCCATTTGGAGAGTTATATAAGGAACCCCTTGGATACATTGAAGGAGAGGAATTGAAGATCAACTAAACTATAGTCCATTGTTTCCATAACTTGCATATACTTGAGTCTGCATCCATTTGTCCCTTTTGAGCACTTTGTGTTCTTCCCAAGCTTTCCTTTGCTTATGATATTGCTATCGAGAGATGGAGGATTGAGGTGGTGGAGGCCCAAGTGGAGGACTCGGTTTCTCTGGTTCGCAGATGTGCCGACAGAGGTTGTCACTTGTGTAATATCTAATTTGATTAATAGAAATATATTTTCCTGTCCAATAATGTGCATTTGAATGAATATTTGATCCATGGATATGTAAAATTTCTTATACATTATTGATTATATATTCTAGGAGTAGATCGAACACCATGGTATATAGCATGCTTGTCTTGTTTGTTGTTGTTGAGAGCAAATTGCTAACACAAGCGGGATTGGAAAAAGCTCGATGGGGATCTACTTCAACCGTCTGGAATAAGTTATGATTCGATATCCTTTAGTGTCAGATTTTTGGTTCTCTTGCATGTTGGGAAGGGATTGATTTCTCAGGTTTAGATGTCTGTTGTGGTACACCCCAAGGTGATTGGTTTCTCTTGCATATTGGGAAGGGAAGGGATTGATTTTTGTTTGTTTAGAAAATTTCCTACTGCGATTAAAAAATAATCATTTTTCTTATTGTTTCTATATTAATAATTTCTTGAAACGGCAAAAGGCTTTGATGTTTGGAGTTACATATGTCTTTCAATATCTTAAGCTGAGTTTGCATACTAAAAGCTAGAATTTATGTTTCCATGACCTACATTTTGAAAATACATGTACATAAATAACTTAGAAAGGAAAGGCCCAAAATATTGGTGGTTTCAAAGGTCTGGAAGATGAAAACTACATATAGTTCTGACCTTAACTACATTATATATTTGCAGGCATCGATTTTTCATCCAAATCTTCCTCTCTTTGAATTCGGTGTGCATTATTTGAAGTTTCATTTATATCTCCTCTGGTGTTCTTCAAATCAACATTTACTTCATCATATGCTAAATTTGCTTATGCCAAGTCTCATTGGTACAAAACTATAGAAATGGGCAATGTTCTAGAAAACAAAAGGTTGTGAGTCACAACTAGGAAAAGGTTGTGACTCTAATTCATAAATTTGATGTGTTGTTTACGATGCAGTTGTTGTCTTTGCCAGCAACTGTTCTTTCTTTTACTTCTGATGACATTCGAGCAAAAGGAGGCTGTTGCTATTCACCAATGAAAAACGGTATTCATTGGTCAAATATTTTCTATTTTTAACATATAAGAACACCTATTCTATGCTATTACTTACCTACAAAAATTTTATGTATCAGAAAGTGAAGTAGATTCAGAGTTTTATCTCATTCCTTATTAATGCCATCTTTCGGTTTAATGTAGTCATCCTATTGATGTTGTCATCCAGTCTGGTGTAGTTCCCCTTCTGGTCGATATTCTCATGCTGGGTGGAAATGCCTCATCTTCAGGTAAGATGCAATTTATATATTAATATAGTTTTATTTAAATATGATAAAATAAAATAATACAATGGAAAGGTACATTCTAGTTCCAAAGAGTTGATAGGCTAATTATCTTAGAATTGTTGTTTTGGTAGTTGATAGCTCATTATCATAAATGATAATACAATTCGAAGTATCTTGGGGTTTGTCAAATATAGTATCGAAAACCAATAAGCATACTAACGTTGTGATTGACTACCGAGCACTACAATTATTTGTGGAGCTTCTTACATCTATGCATGTTAACCTTTGAGAACATGTACATCATTGCCATAACATAATCTCAATTATCTTCTTATCTTCTATGCAATTGAATTTTAATAATAAAACTACTCCCTCTCTTTGAGTTCAATTGTTGTTCCTATAAGGTTGTTTGTACTCCCTTTCTTTTATGATGTTTGGGAGTTTAAACGGCTTAATCACATGGAAAATGTTGTTCACTTGGCCTTTTATACTTCTAATACATTTTAGATATGCTATAGTGTGAGTTTTTAAAGGAACCAAGCAGCTCAGATCCCAGCTTTTATATGGGGATAGAATGCGTGAATTGCTTTATAAACTTAGTTGTAAAGATAGTTCCTGAAAAATTAGAAGAATACCCAAGGCCAAGAGTGAGAGACTACATTTTGAAGCGTGTGGTTATTGTGTGATTAACTTTAATTTTGAATGATGTTATCCTATATTTTTGTTTTGTTCTTGTTGTATTGTTGTTTGTAGATAGTTTAATTTATTGTGGTTGTGAAGTCTCATTAGCCCCTAATCGACTGAGAACCCTTAACTGTAAATATTCCCCATTCAACAGATGAAATTTGTGACTCTTTCGAATTGCGGACTCTTGATAGTAAATATTCCCCATTCATTGCCCTAAAGCAGGAGATGACACGGTATGTCCAATTTCATCCCAGAAAAATAATTTTTTGTGGCCAATGTTTTTTTGTTATCACTTAATATTGAATTTTAAGCTCTAGCTTTATCGTTGGATTTTGATCTTCCATTCCTTACAAACAACTCATGAATTTTGATCTTCCATTCCTTGCAAACAACTCATGAATTTAACGATCAGTACATTGTAGAATGATGAACAGTTGTTTGTAAAACATATTGTTTGTGAGCATATTGTTTTAATAAGTATATCCTCTCTATATATTTTTGCAGAGGTTAGATCTATGGGGTTAGAAAGTACGTAGGATTGATTCCAATGTGTTCTCAATTTATCCCCAAATTTAGGGGTGATTATGGATGTAATTAATAATTTCATAGTATTTGTACTGTGTCATTGTCGTAAATTATGGGTTGATAGCTTAAGCATTCTAATAATCTTTTCTACTATAAAATCAGTTGGTCTATGGTTTATATATTTATATATAGTTTTTTTAGAATTTCGTTGCGTGGTTTTTTTCATTGAACTCATTGCATTAGTTTCAAAGGGTTGCATTATAATATATGCTATGCAGTCTCATTGGGATCTTGAACTTGGATTCTCCAAATTTTAGTTCTTTTTTTCCCAAATAAACTTCAACAACAACAAAAACATCCATAAACTTCAACAACAAAAAACATCCATAAACTTCAACAGCAAAAAACATCCATCCAGAGCAGAACATCCGCAGCAAAAAGGACATTGCCACCTCTTCCATTTCATGGATTTTGTTATGTCCCTCTCCACTAGGTCTAGGTCTGAATCTTTTTTTCCAACATTGCCACCTCGTGGATCTTGTTATGTCACTTTCCACTAGGTTTGAATATTTTATATCTTTTATAGGACTAAATCTTCTTAATCTTTTATAGGATTGAATATTTTATAGACTTCCCTCTGACCGAAGGCACCAAGGAGGGGTACTAATATTAATTGAAATAAACCTGCTCCCTACACTTTTGCCACTACAGACACTAGACAATGGCTTTAATGTTATATGGGACTAAATATTGTACCTGGAATATGTCCTGGCTAATTATGTATTTGTTCCTTATCTGTCACTAATCTCCGTAAGGAAAGGGGAAGGACATACATAATATACAACCTTTGGGAGAGTGGGCTTGGAGGAAAACTAGATGAGAGTTCATCAACTTGCAGGTTTATCTCCATGGTTATAAATAGAAAGAAACCCCCTCGAGAGCCAGTTTCAGTGTATTTCAAATCGTTTTCAACCTTAAAGAAAATATTTAAATCAGTTCAAAATACAATATTGAAGGGTCGTGAAAGTGGCGTTGGACCTAAAAGCAGTTTGTGACTGCTGCACATTGAGACATTGGACATGGTCTCTCCTTTGATGTTGTGGGAAGAAGAAGGACATTGGACATGGCCTCTCTTTTTTATATAGTATAAATCAAAACAAATAGACATGCAAGGTCCTCCACCATAAATAGATACTTTGTATATCAAAATTCCTTATCTAAAATAATAAAATGTTAAACCATCATTCTACAAATAATATTGTATTTCCATCATCATAATTTTGCCTGGTTCAAAAACATAGTTACATGTATACATTCACAGTAGTGGTAGAAAAAATCCATGCCCAGGTTTGTTGGAATACCTTGAAATTTAGTCTATTGTGTGAGCATGGCCCTCGGGCTCCATGGATGACACAAAGTTCAACATTCACTAAAAATCATGCAACATGTGAGTGTCTAGCTCCTATTTTTTGGAAACTCGTGTGTTATAATGCAAACAAATAGAAAATAGATTCTAAACATAATTTAAGACTAGCAACTACCCAACCTCGAGCTTCTTTAACATTGTTCAAATATATTTAACATTATTCAAATCTCCATGGTGAATCGTGATGAAAATCAAATGCACTAGAAGTTAATGCATAGTGCATGTTCATAACATGTAATATATGGTGGCCAATGAAGGTATAGAATAAAATCAATGTTGTGATGTGCCATCCCATAATTAAAAAAATAAGAGTTAATTTCCTTGATTGTTGTATTCTTTATGAATTTAGATCTGTAATCTTTGTCAATTTTTTGTGGTCAGTGACCATGGTATCATCTCTTCAAATATGAAGAGAAGATTTCTATCATCATCTCCCACAATATGAATTTGCTTCTTTCTACCCAATAAAAAGGTAAATATCATCAATGGAGTATCGACAATGACTCTACTTCAATCCAAGCTACATTACACCACTAGTGAATGTACACCGAAAATGACCCTACTTCAAACCAATCTGCATTACACCATTAGTGAATGTCCCCTCTAATTTTGAACTAATTACCACCACTGAAAGGCCATTTCGCTTGTATGAGAATAAAATATCAAGTGGAATGCATTGAATTAATATTAAATCAACCTCGTGCCTCAAGTGTCCTCATTTTTCTCATTTTTCTCTAGCTTTGGAATCAAAAAGCACAAATAGTATTTTTAAAAGGCCATATGCCAAAATAATTGTTTTGGGTCATGTTTAAGAATCAATAGCTTCTGTTTTGTAGCAATATCAACAATTGTTAGTAATTGCGGTGGCGTAGCCACCTCGTGGCTCTTGTTGTATAATATGCCAAGATTATAAGTTGGTAGAAGTTCTAAATTTATGCACCATATTGATTGGCATATGGTTAGAGGATGACCAAACAATGCATTTTGAAACATTTGTTTAAAACAAATTCCACTATTAAGTTGTAACAAGCCCAACGTATGGGCCAATTTGGGAACCCACATGAATCATGCCACTAAGGATATTTCAAGCTATTTAAACCCAATGTATTCGACTTATTGGAAGAGCCAATGTTCGGGAGCTCCATATGCTTTGAAGGGGGCATCCATTTTGTGGGAGTTCCACATGTTTTGAAGGATCCACTTTTGAAGTTCCATGTAATTGGAAGAGCTCTTGTAGGGAGCTCATTTCGAAGTTGCACATGCTTTGAAGATAGTTCCATTGGATATTCAATTCGAGATCCAAATGCCTTATAACACATTTTATCTATGTAGCCTACCTTATGTGTAGAGAGAAAGAAGAAGATTGTTGTGGCCTTATGTGAGGCGAAGGTGGGTGTGCTTATAGTCATTTCTCATAGTTTTCATGCACCGAAGTTACTGGTGCAGACGGTTTTTGGATACGAGCAGTGGATTATCGTCATCATCAATATCAAGATGAATGATCTCCATATTATATTAAGCTTCTAGCTACATTCTTGTGAGAACCAGTTCTCTTTGCATTCTATGAGAACATCTCTTCGATACTACCACTATTATGGAATTCTTCAACCACTTTTGGTGTGGGAATTCAACCCTTTTGTAAAGGAGAGTATTATTTGAAGAATAGAATAGAAGCGATTTGAGGATTTAACGAGCTCGGAGACATAGCCAAAGGCATCTGGTGAGATCCATTACCAAATGAGTATTACTTGCCTAATGTTTTATTTGTGCATGTTCTTTTCTACAATTATGTTCATTATGTGATGATAAATGAGACTAATAACATATTCATGAAGTTTAATATGCACATTGGATTCAATCCTTTTATCTTCCATAGTTCCATTGTTTTCTTTGATTGTTATGATTCATTTTGGTTTCAGCGGTTATTCAAAGGAAGCCTACCATTCTTCCATAGTTCCATTGTTTTCTTTGATTGTTATGATTCATTTTGGTTTCAGCGGTTATTCAAAGGAAGCCTACCATTCCTAAAAAACCTAATGCGCAATCCTCTGGGCATGAGAACTTGGTTGACTTATTCTATGATGTTTATGAATAATGTATTACCATACAAAATCCTTAGAATCTTTAACAAGCTACGTTTGGTAGATTTAGGGATTCCCACGACATAATTCCCACTTGGTAGTTTGTTCTTTCCTACGCCAACATGCCAACCACTTGCCACTTTCTAGAATTGATATCCATTTGTGCTAATATATATAATTCTTTCGAATGACCATAATGTTGAGGGATGGCTCTTGAGCTATTTTCTTTATAAAATTTACCTTAATTGCCAAAATGTTGATGTTGGTTTATTTCCACACCATATGATGACGAAACCCTAGTAGAATAATTTAGAGATTTGACCTCTATTCAAGTGAGGAACATGTTCTTATATTTTCTAGGGAAGACCACTCTCCCATACATTTCCCCACCTATGATAGCCTAGTGTTTTCCCTTATTTTTTTAGAGAAATCATATCTTGGATTTTCCTCATTCTAAGATATGAGGATGATAATACAGTGGATAAACTAATTTTAGGGCTAATGCACAAAACTGATCTCGTAGGTGATGCACCTCTTGAAAACCATTATTATGCCAATATATATTTCAAATGCCACTCTTAACCATTTAATTATGTTCCAATCCCTAAAATACTTCAAATATCAACCATACTTATTATATCATGTACTTTCAGCTTAATAATTTCAAGCATAAATACCTAAACAAGTTTGAACAATAAGCAATACTAGTGACAGAATGGACACTAAAAGTAAATCATGCAAAGAATGAGAATATTAAAATCTTTGTTGATATGTTTGTGTATATAACTCACCTTGTATTCCATGGGGATCATCCTCCTAGGCTAATTCCAAAGTGTAAGAGATTACTTCCATTAAGCCTTGATACCAATGTATGGGATTGGTTTATCTTTGAAGATAATACCATCATAAGAATTTATGGATAAGAAGTTGAATCATATTTAACACTAGTATTCTTGATACATAAAATCTTCGTGTTATAGTACAATAGATAGAGGATAAGTTATGATAATCTTCATTTTTCATCTAGTAATTAGAGAAATACTTTTAATTTTCCAATTAATGTTCATTTTTAGTTAAGAGCAATTTAGTTTTGCTTGAAGTTCAACAAATTTTCAGGGAAAAATTTAAGGATCAATCATTTTCTTAGAGTGTAGAAACCTTGGCGAATCTTATAATTCTTAAATTTGCAACCATAAAATGTTTGGTGGTTTTTTTTTTAAATATTCAAATTTCCAAGGACTTTATATAGTTTATGGACAATTTATGGCGATTCTTAGAGTAAAAAAAAACTTATACCATGGAATTTGAGTGAATCAATTTAGATATTGAATCCTTAGTATTCTAGATATGTCAACAACCTTTTATTGCTTAAGATGTTTTCCAATTTGATGACCTTCTCCTGTAACCTTTTTATGTTAACAATAGCCTAAATCAATACCTAAGACGCCACATTACCAATCTATTTATGTCATTCAATCATGTCAATTACATGCATTTTGTTCCAACCAAACTTAATCCTAATGGTATAAATCTCATATGATTTAAGCTCAGCATTATCCTTATCAACCCTTAGTTGTAGAATAGTGATATCAAATGTTATTTTTCCATGATAAATTAATGTTACCAATATTGATCCGGATTTATATGAAAACAAAAGGAAAGAATATAAATAGAATCATAAACACATACATATTGCAAGGAAAACAAAGATACAATAAACACATATTTTTTTAAATGACGGAAATAGAACAGGCTGTAAATACAACAACCCGAATAGTGGTAGCTATCTCTTAGAAGAGATGCGGCTACTACGCTCATTCATGCCAAGATGAATACAAAATGAGGCTGAAAGGGCCAATTTATAATAAGCATCAGGGTGAGAACCCTAAACATCCAAATCATAACAGTAGAAGATGAACCGTCATAAAGTTTGTGGCCCCAAGGTGGTTGGTTGAATAGTCAACTTCTCGGGGTCATAGCTTTTGCATACGATCTTCGATTGGGGTGTTCGATAGCCCGTTGGAAAGGTCTATCCAAGTTTTACATCTTTTGAGTGGTGCCAAATGCATGATGTTGCTTTCCATTTGTCTTCCCAAATCCCCAAAAAATGTCGTTTAGGGACTCAAAACATCCCGAGAAGTTTGGAACCCAAAAAACCATAGAAAATTTCCAAAATGGACATTTGTTTTGAGCCAATGGAATAGGTGAGTGGCCACCGATATCCATTTGAATAAATCCTCCCCAATTAGGAAGCAATGGTCTCCATTGTGTCAAATCCCTTATCATCTGTCGAACTGTGTATTGAGATGAGCTCCCGATGAGGCATTTGATGAAGTGAAAAGGCTGCATTTCTTTGACATTTTCACAGGGATGTAATTGTTGTTGATGGATGCATTGGAGATGTTGAACAATTTTGGTTGCCATGTTATCCTTAGTATGAACCAGTGTTGATGGTTTCTTCTTATAGGAGCACCTTGAATGCATTCCCTTGCACTGTAGAGGTACTCGGATAGACGAGGCAACAACGAATTTGTGTTCTTCTTGTTTTTGTTGAGCAAAGACACCCTATGTAGAGGTTGTGGAGGTCTCTGTGATATGATATTCTCCTTAAAAGGTAATTGTGAAGAGGTAGAATTTTCTAGTGTGGGATATTATCTTCCTACCCCGTGAGACTATGGCAAGTGCAACTTTCTTTGGTATCTGATAGAGTTGTCCTCCAAAAGTGACAATGACACTACGAGGTCGTGATTCATATACAACATGATGCTTCCACATATATGGTTAACCTAAAACAACATCACTGACTTCAAGTTGGGCCACATCACACAGTACCTCGTCTTTGAAAGGCTTGATGCCATATGGTAGGTGGCATTGCTTACTAACGCAAATACCTCGTCCTTGCTTAGCCAATCGATGTTGTAGGGTTGTGGGTGTGATGTTGTCAGAAGATCCAATTTCTTAATGACTTCTATTGAGATTAGGTTCTTTTCTCTGCAGTCAACAACAAAATGTAAGGGGATTCACTTCACCCACATCTATGAGTGGAAGAGACGTTCTGTATTCAACAAAAAAAGTTTAATAATTACGTTGAAGGCATTGAAACAATGGATACCATTTGCCTCCACTATAGCTAATATTCTTTGTTGCTTTGCCCAATTGTATTTCGCCACTTGTCGGTTCATTCTAGGCTCACCATGTGTTTACCTTGTTCAGTGTTTCTCCAACCGGTTTGCGGTTAACGGTGACTAAACTGCACCTATTTGCATTCAACGGTGAAGGAACAACACCTGTTTGCAGTCGACACATGACGAAGAGACAAATGGTAGGTTTTATGGGATGGATAAGGAAGGTTGAATGTTTTTCATTTGGAAAAGTTATTAATGTCCCATCGACAATAGCGACTACTTCCTGAACATGCACTTCAATTGAGGACCTTCCTTACCTACCTGCCTTCCATCCTCCTTATCTCATTTTATTATTTAACAATCCTTTTTTTTTGTTCTATGTTTTCTTTCAAGTCTCATTCCTTCATTGTGCGATCTGGATCTCTTAGGAGGGGAATTGAATCGATCTCATGACCTCTAAGAGTTAGTGAATCCAACAGGTGAGGAATTGGGGTTGCAAACAGTGGACGAATTGGTGCCTCATAAGATGGTGCTTCAGTAGTTGGATCTAAAAGAGAAGACCAGAATAAAATTGTAGGCCTTTTTCGATATGAGATCCACAAAGGGTTTTCAAATATGTTTGCTCGTTATTGAAGGAGAATCTGCCTCCGAGCCATAATCAATCTCGCGCCCATGCCAAGCTTGTAATTTTGAAGGAAATCCACTTAGGAATGCTCAAAGGTGTTTCCTCCCATTCGGGATCCTTCCTTCTCTGTAACTAGCTCAGTTACTCTCTATGGTTGGTAAAGTAAAGTACTCTTCCCTGAATATCACATAGTAAACATGCAAACGGTAAAGCCCACCTGCCATGGAAGAATGCTCAAAGGTGCCCTCTCATATTGCATGTCTATAATTTTTAATTGAAATTTTAGAGTTCTTTAGTAGAGTCAATTCCCATTTTCTGGTTAGGTTATAGTGACATCGATAATGGTTTGTTATGCAGTGGAAAAGCATTTGGTTGCTATGTCGTCGGAAGTCTGTTGTCGGTTATTAGAATGCATTTTTGTTTTGTAGTTCGAAGCATAGCCTCAAAGAAAATAGAATTAATATTCTACATGTTGAAAGAAATCCTCACTCCTAACAAATCCTACATCTCTCGAAAATTACAAAACCTTTGATACGAACACTGAGCTTGGACGACATCACCTGAGGATTTATCAAAAAGACGTATGTAATGACATTCAAGAATATATCATGAGTCCACTTTACATTAAAAACACATTGAGTTTCCTTAAGCTTGGACATATTCAAAAGTACTATTTCCTTCTCTTGAAATTTATAAATAAAGTTCATAAAAAACAATATCCTTAAAATCTTCTCTTGAAATTTATAAATGAAAGTTCATAAAAACAAAAAATGTTCCTAAAATACAGCTTTAAATTAAGCTTCCTTAATATTTATGGAAGTAAATATCGCTTTTAAAACTTTAAACTCCAATTCACTTCACTCTTTTATTACTTCCTTGAAAAATCCAAACAGACAGTTACACCTGAACTTGTGGCTGCCCCCTGTATTTTTGGCTCTAACTTAACCAAGGTCATAAATTACACCAATGGTTTTTTGTTTTGGTACAAATCACTAATTCTTGGAGATGTAGGCTGCATGAATTTCCAAAGTGTGGGCACTTCAACATAATTACAAAATATTTCAATTTTTAACTTTCAAACTAGATATCGTTGGATCTTAGTTATGTTGTTTTTTCTTCACTACTTTGTCCTCCCTTTGAGAAGTCATAAAGCTTCCCCACTACCTTCTTCTGCTATATATTTTATTATTTCTAACACTTTCCTTTGCAGTTATTCATAATCAAGTTGCTCTTTTCTTCACTAATGCAGAAATTATTTTCCTTGTTGCTGACAAGTTATCTCATGTACAAATTGAACTTCAGTGGTGCTTTCACAAAAATAGGTATGTTTACCTCCATCTAACATGTTATTTGAATTCAACATTAGGTTAAGTCATTTTTATTAGCACATCAAGGTCAAGTTAGTAGTTACTTTAGATAAAGTTCTTTAAAAATGTGGTAAGAACTTGTTAAAAACTGCAAGAAACTCTGCAAAAGTTCCTCGGCAGTTTCCAAGATGGCTAAAACCACTAAGAAGTTTCCAGGTCCTCCTGAAAATATCTCAACTAAGGTTTGCGAGTCCTAGGAACTTTCTGGTCTAGGAAAGGAGTCCTCCCGTTGTTAGAAACTATTTTTGGGATACACAATTGATGATCATCAACAAGCATTAATCTAATTTATTATTAGACATAGCCATCAAATAGTTAGACAAGAAGTTATTATTGGCAAAATCCTACTAGGGGTTATCAGACAATTGAGATATTTTTGTTGCCCTTATGAGATTAAGGGGACAGTTCACGGACTGACCCATGGGATGTTGCCTCTATTTAACATACTTAGTTGGTGAATGAAAGAACTGGAGATTTCCCAGTGCATCATTGTCACTTGCACTATTATCATGGCCCTTTATATGAGATTCTTTTTTATCAATGCCATTGGAGACACAATGCAGAACATGTCATGTTCTTGAATCAATGACCAAGTCTTAAAGAATGCCTTTTGATCTTGACAAGGTTATATTATGCATTCCAACTCCTGCTTTTAATTCAAAACTCGCATAGATCAATTTTAACCTTAACTCTATAAGGTAGCAAGGCATTTGCAATTGGTTCATTTTATCTATTTTTGAGTTTAATGGATTGAAAATCAAATGAATCTTTGTTAATAGACACAATGACATTCTTTTTCAGATAATTTTACACCGTTTCAAAAAAGGAGCTACTATTACAGTTATGGATGGAAGAGATTCTAACTTTTCATTGAATGTGACATACCGAGATTAAATGGAACTTTGTTAGTCATTATAATGACAATTTGCAGGTATGCTTCTCCTGATCTTGGTCAAAGAGAGATTTGAACTTTTCATTGTTTAACCTTGGAACTTTTAAATAGTCACAAGTTGCATCTGACCTTTTTTAATCATATCGAAACTTTAAGAGCTCACAGTTTAAATGCCATTTTTTTAATCGTATCTGAGTTTAAATAGTTTTATGTTGAACTTTAAAATGTTAGAGTTTAAATGGATCTATGTTGATAACTATAATGGAATAACATCTTATTACGAGATCTTTGGTGCTATCATGTATCTGTATGGAGTGTTTCAGAGGTGATCAAAATGGTTGAATGAAAGGAACATAAAATAAGCTATAGAAGTTTTCTATTTTAAACCTATAAATAATTTTTTTCTTTTTCTTTTTCAAGTCTTCTTTCTGTCAATCAACTTAGATATACTTGGGCGAAAATGTTTTGTACTTTTCTTCAAACATGGTTTGAAATTTCTTACACTTTTCTTGAATTTTCTAGAACTTTTGTATACTTACAGTGTTAAATATGGTTAACCTTCTATTCTGCATTTGCATGCAACACCTATAAAGGCAGCTTATAACCACTATCATACCTAAAATTGTCACAATCCCACATTCTAATGGGTGCAACAAGATAGTCTACCTATTATCATGATAAAAGGCAAACTCTTTAACCTTTTGTAAAGTTTGTTGAACTCTCTTAATCTAATGAAGACAGTAAAACTTAGTTCAATTTCGTCCCATACCCATGAGTTAGTCACATGTGTAATCAATTGAAAATGGTGGTGTGATTCAAAATCTAATAATCTAATGAAAATGGTGGTTTGATTCAAAATTTAATAATCAAATGAAAATAGTAGTGTGATTCAAAATGTAAGAATAAAAACTTGGATTGAAGCCTTTTCTGTTGGTTTCTAGTAGTAGCTTCTTACGGGGTTAGAAATAGGCAGCATAAACTTTGATTGCTTCTTGATAAATGGGTTCCTCATTCAAAAATAGGAATAGACACCAAAAACATACTTCTAATGTGGTTTTGTTTTCGGAGAGGTCTAAGATAGAAACCCCCTCACGTGTGGTCGTAGGTACGTCTTTCTTAAAAATGAAATGTCATCCCTAAACAATTGAATAGACAAGTCCTACTCATATCTAAAAACTAAAACTTCTTTGTCACCCCTCTTATTGATAATGGGTTCTAATGACGATTTGTAATGATTGAGTCTCATTTCCTTATTTGGAAGATGTTTTAATAATTTCGATCAAGTATAGTTGTAGTTCAATTGTAGCTATGCGGGATTCTGTATTTGATCGTCAATCTATTTATGCTTGAAAGTCCTAAAGTAACATGTCATATAAGTGAAATGGATTATGAATCCAAACTAGTTCGGATTATAAGAAAGTCAATGGTGGGAATCAAAACAACTTTGATTAGGGTTTGATTTCCTACTGATTTGCATACTGCAGAACTGCTAACTGTTTCAATAAGTGACATGTCTTATGAATCCAAACTAGTTTGGATTATAAAAAAGTCAATGGTGAGAATCAAAACTACTTTGATTAGGGTTTGATTACCTACTGATTTTCATACTGCAGAACTACTAGTTGTTTCAACCATCTTTGTTGCGTATCCCCAAGTTATTTTTTCCTGTCCACATGATACCCGCGCATCTCCTCCTCTCGTAAGGGGAACATAAAACGAAGGAGGGGTCATTAATTTATTAGAAGGGAAGGGAAGATATTTTAACCTAGGCATTGTCTGTCTAGTGGTATCACTGCGTATTAGTTCATTACATGCGTGCATGGTCCTCTCTCCCTACGTTTCGTTTGGTTTGCATCCCCACTTAGACGGTGGAGGGATTGAAGCATTACATGCACAACAATATACTCCAACACAAAACACCTTGACTAAATTATAAGCTTAATCCAAGAAAGGACTCTCGATGCACATGGCCTCTCTAGGGGTATCCTTTCGGCTTGGAATCCTCTTCTGACTCATTGTAAAGCTTATCACTCCTTTGCTGCTATCCTTTTATATGCTAGTTTCAAAGGTCTTGACTTTGGATTTTCCATAATTAACTGTTACGAACCATATGCCAACAGGACCTCTTTTGGGGACTCTGCAGTCTTTGGGGGTATCTTCAATTTCCCCAACCTCATACTGGCTGGCGACTTAAAATTTACGCTCTCTGATCTTGAGGTTTGGGGTAACCGTGCTAGACTGGATCATCTCACACTTTACTTTGCCCAGTTATTATATTCTATGAATATGGTGGATCTTGCTCCCACTACTATTGGCCCTACTTAGAGAAACGATAGAGTTGGCTTGGAGGGTGTAAGCAAAAGACTATACAAATTCCTAGCATCCTTTCATCTTATCCCTCTCCTTGGAAGCTATCACTCTTGGACTCAGCCCTCTGAAATCTCGGATCACTATCCGGTGTGTCTTGAATGGAATTTCAGTCTGAAGTGTCACCTTTATCCTTTTAAATTCAATAGAGCTTAGCTCCTTGAAGAAGACTTCGTTGATATTGTAACTACCTCTTGGTCGGCACCTACCCCCATTGCTGGTCCCATGTACGACATTATCTATAAACTACAAAGACTCAAGAACTCAGTTAAGACTTGGGAAAAAAAGAAGATTTCTCTGAGAGCGAAGGAGAACATTAAGATTGACTCGGCCATACATGAAATCCTCTCTTCACATCACTCTAGTATTCTCTTGGCTGAGGACTCCTCTTTACTCACTCACTTGAAAGCTAGGAAGAATTCCTTATTGGCACACCAGATTCTTACCTGGAAGCTCAAAAGCAGAGTGGATTGGATCCAGGAGGGAGATGCCAATACCAAATTTTTCCACTCCTTTTCCTCTGCCAGAAGAAATTCTAAGTTGATATGGGCTCTCAAGAACCAGAATGGGGAACTTATCAAGGATGACACCAAGCTCAAGGATTTGGGTGTCCAACACTTCTCAGATCTTTTCTCTGATGATGGTAAAACTAATATTGAGGCACAGCTTAATGTCATCGGACTATTTCCTTCCTTTGTACAGGAGGAGGACAAAGATCTCTTTCAATCTGAATTTACTCTACATGAAGTTGAAGCTGTACTCAAGGGATTCAAAAAAGATAAAAGTCCCGAACCTGATGGATGGCCGGTCGAATTCTACCTCCACTTCTTTGATCTTGTAGGTCTTGATATTCTAAAAGTCATTGAACATTCTAGGTCGGATGGAAGGGTTATAGGTGCCCTCAACTCTCCCTTTATTACTCTCATACCTAAGTGTGACAAGCCAACCACTCTTGTTGAGTTCAGACCCATCTCCTTGTGCAATTTTATTTATAAAACTATTTCTAAGTTGGTAGCTATCAGACTTAAAGTGGTACTTGACAAGGCTATTTCTAAGCATCAGTTTGGGTTCCTACATAATAGATAGATTATAGAACCTGTTGGAATTGTACAAGAAGTACTCCATTCCATCAAGGTTGAAAAACAAAAAGTGATGGTACTGAAACTTGATCTGGTGAAAGCCTTTGACAGGGTCAATTAGGCTTTCCTGAGACTGGTACTACTGCAGATTGGGATACCAAGTTCCTTCGTGAATTGGATTATGGGATGTGTGGAGTCAGCCAATTTTGCAGTTCTTATTAATGGGACACCATCAAAGTTCTTTCAAGTCTCGAGAGGCATCAGACAGGGCTGCCCCCTTTCTCCCCTACTCTTTATACCGGTCATTGAAAGCCTGAGTTTGTTGATTTCAAATGCACTTGATAGGGGGGTTATATATGGTATTAAAGTATCACCAAGTCTGAATCTCACACATCTACTTTTTGTAGATGATGCTATTCTGTTTGGTATGGGTACAGTTGAAGAGTGGTAACACTATAAGGAAATCCTAGATACCTTCTGCTCTGTGACAGGAATGGAAATTAATGTGGCCAAATCCTCCTTCCTTTATAATGACATTGATTAGACAATCAGACAAAGGATAAGCAACTTTCTGCCCTTCAAAATGGATCCCCTCACATCAGGATTCAAATACCTGGGATACTATCTCAAACCCCTAGGTTATGGTATTAAGGATTGGAGATGGTTCATACAGAAGTTTGAAAAAAAGTTAAGTAATTGGACCTATAAATTATTGACACTAGGTGGAAGATTGGTACTTGTCAATTCTGTCCTGATGAGTCTCCCTATGTATTGGCTATCATTGGCATGCATGCCCAACACCATCTTATCTTATATCAGGCGTTATATCTTCAAATTTCTATGGGGGAATTCGTCGGGGAATCATAAATACCATCTAGTGGACTGGCTTACCATTTCCAAGCCATATGATCTCGGTGGCTGGAACATAAAAAACCTTGACTGGTTCAGTTTGGACTTACACACTAAAAGCCTCTGGCTTGTACTTAATGGCGATGGATTCTGGTCTCAGATCATTAAGCACAAATATCTCAAAAACTTGCATGTTGATGTATGGATTCGCCAACAATCCTTCTTGATACATGGCACTTCACATATGTGGAATGGTTTCATCAGAGTTATTTCTTGGATTACTAGATGCCTGGGGTGGAAGACTGGTAATGGCAAGAGTATTAAAATAGGTATCGATCCTATCGATGGTCTCTCATCTGAATATATCTTACCAAAGGACCTCAAATTATATCTGGAAGATTATGGCATTTCTTACCTATCAGATGCACTCAATTGGGGGGTTTCTACAACATCTACTAAATATTGGCTCACTGCAGAGGAGCTTGATCTGGGTGGTCACTAGAAGGTTTCCTGGACTCAGTACATTAAAGGACTACATCATGGAGGAATCTGCATCAGTAATACTCCTGATACACTGGTATGGATGTACAATAAGATGACGGGCTCGGTCAAAGCCAACTTAATATATGAGATGATTGCCAATATCTTTGTCACTAGTAGACCAGCTGATACCCTCATTAGAATATGGAAATTTCGCATCCCTCTAAAAATTATATGCTTTAGTTGGCTATGTCTGTCAAATCGGGTCCACACCTGGGACAACCTCAACAAAAAAGGTTGGATAGGACCACATTGTTGTTGCCTTTGCAGAACAGCTCCTGAATCAGTTGATCATTTATTTTATGATTGCAGCTGCACCAAACAAGTAATATCTCACATTAGCTCCTCTCTCGGCATTCCATTTTTCTGGAAGGAGGCTAACTACATACTCAATTTTTCTTCCTAGATTAGTAAAGGAAATAACCTTATCTATCTTCCTCCTCTTTTGACTTGGCAAATTTGGCTGGCTAGAAACAAATGTATTTTTGAAGACAAAAAGCCTAGTTTATGTTTTATTGTACACACTATCCTGGAACAACTTCAGCTCTATCCTATTATGTCTCAGCAGAAAACTAAAAGGAGAAATATTGGACTGGCTCCTACTTTTGATTTTCCTGCTGGCTTCTTTGATGGGGCTTCAGCCAATCAAACAGGAGGTATAGGTGTTCATCTTTTGATTAGTTAGGATCATTATTTTTGCATAAAAATGGGTGTTGGTCTAAGTACTAAGACAAGATCTGAACTTCTTGCATTATGTACACTCCTATATTTGGCTAAATCCTTGGGTTTGCCCACTCTGCACATTCACGGAGACTCCAGTGTCATCATCAACTGGTTCAATAGAAGATCATCACTATCTTCACTTGCTCTTGATGGCTGGTGTCAATGTATCCGTGATGTGGAACCCTACTTCATCTAGCTATATGTGGTTCACATATTCAGAGAACACAATACAAAGGATGATAGCTTATCCAAAGAAGCATTAACCTTGGCCTCAAGCCTTTTATAGAGTATATTGAATTCATAGATGGTGAATGCTCTGCTCAGGGCACATTTAAGCTCTTTTAGCCCTGAGCACCTGATATTTTGTTCCTTTATGTGCTGGAGTTTTTTTTTACATCCTTAGGATGATTGAGGTGGATGATTCCCTCATATTACTGATCTCACTCTGGTATTGCTTCTTTGGATAAGCTACTTCAATACACGTCATGTATTCTCCATTTGTTGAATGATTGTGGTGTGGATGTAGTCTAGATTCTCAGATCACATGAGATACCCTTGAAGGTTTAGTCCAGTATACCTGCGAAGCTGATCTACTGTATATGTTTGTTGATGATGAACATTACTGTTTTTATGCCATGTGTACAGCAATAGCTGATGTTGTAACAAAGTTACCTTTGATTTCAATGAAATAACAAGGAACTGATATTTTCCTCTAGAAAAAGCTTAGTCCAAGAAAGCGATTCATTATCTTTTTGTAATGATTAAGCAAGCTTATATAGATGATATTTTTATGCATTTATTGAGCACTCATAAAATATAATGGATTTAAGTTAAGTTAATATTTATGAAATATTTTAAAAATATAATATAATATTTAAAGTATATTTTTTTTACTTTATTAATTCAAATTTAGGTTTAATTTTTTACATTAGTTAAATTTAACAATAACCAATATTATATATAATATTAATTATTATAATCTAAATACATTAAAAAATTTAACATATTAAAAACAATTAAATATTTTTTTTTATTAAAATATATATTAGAAATTGCCTATACATATTATATAATATATATATATATATATATATATACAACTTCCTCGAAATAAAAGAGATGTAATGAAGAGCTTCTTCCCATGAAGAATATAAATATATGGCTTATACTTAAAAGAAAATTGCAACTTTGCAATCTCTATATTTTATAAGAATGATTCAAGACTATTTAAAAAGATATTTAACATATAAGGTACAATTACAATTTTAGATGTTCCTCATTATAAACTAAAGTTATTATGTTGCACAACTAAATATATTATTACATATTTTTTTCCATTTTTATTAAGTAATCAAGCATAGAGTTTAAAGTTTTTATGGATGTACATATAAGCTATATTTTGTATGTTTAATATTTGAAATTATTTTGTAAATAAACTTTATTTTATTATAAATAACATTTTCATTCTCCACTTGCCCTAGGATCGTATTCCAAGTTTCAATGTTTTATTCTTTTATTGGGTTGATGCAAATTGATGGTCTCATCTATCCCAATAGGCATTGCAAGAGCTTTCATGACTATAGCTTCTAGACAATGACCCTCTAGCAATGACCTTCTGTCATCGACTATTGGATATAAGCTATGATCAATCGCCACCCACCTCCTTAACATAGGCCATCTTACATTTCAAAGATAGACAAGACGTCATTAGTTCGCAAAAATACAAGAAGAAATATCCTCTTTGGATCGATTGCCAACATCTAGTGAATCAAAACATGTTTGTCATTGAGTGCTAAACACATGGGCCAACTCTTGTGTCGATTCTAATCATTTAAACCTACATGGATCAATTAAAGAAACTTGACTTCATAAATTGAAACAAGTGAATAACTTAAATTTAGTAAAGAAACTTGACTTCATAAATTGAAACAAGTGAACAACTTAGATTTAGTTGTATAAATTGAAACAATTAAGTAATGATTTAAAATATTAATATGCTAAGTTATAAAGGGTTATTTTAATTTTATTAACCTGAATTGGTATTTATAATTTTTTTTATGAAATTATCTTTTAAATTCATAACTTTTTATGAAATCATCTTTTAATTTGGTTAATAAAATTTATAAACATGTTTTTTTTACTCAAATTAATTAAATAGTTTAAAATTATACAAATCTACATTTACATACCTTTGAAATATTCCAAATTAATATTACACACACATTTAATTTATTTTTAGCTATTATTTATATAGGAAATTAAAAACTTAATCATTTTTTTATATTTTTACTAATAAATTAATTAATGAAATTGTGATTTCACAATGAAAATATCTTCAAAACATGTAAATGTGAATTATTTATTAATGTAAATTCGCCACTTAAAAATGAGTAGTTTACTTGTTAATGAGAATTAAGTGAACTTTTTTTTCCCAAAATCTAAATTTTGAAGTGTTTAAATCATGGTTTTGAGTACATAAATGGATTTGGCATCTTCAAATATCACATCAGCACCTAGATTGTGCAAGTTTAACAACTATCATATGCTTTTTCAAGAATTAATCTAAAATTTCTACTATATTTTGTAAAAAACAAACCCAAAAAATAACTCTAAAAAATTGAAAACATATAACATTTAGACTACTACCTTAAGAAATTGACAAAATAATTGCGTCGAGAGGCGCTCTACAGCCTAGTATGGGGGAGATCTTGTAACGTTACGTAACGTTATGTAACGTTACGTAACACATAACGTTACGTAACATTATTTTTATTAATAAAAAATAATTTTTTTAATTATAGGCCAAAATAAATGTCGGCCGGATAAAAAAACCTAATATGGGGGAGATGTTGTAATCTTCCTACCTAACAAAACAATAAAAAAGTAAAAATTTAATTATCCGTAAAAAAATATGGGTGAGCAAAAAAACACAATATGGGGGAGATATTGTAATGTTTTTACTTAACAAAATAATAATAAATGTTAGCCTTGCACATGGTTTTAAAACCATGCACGTGGTTTATGGTTTTAAAACCATGTGCAAGGCCTTCTAAACAACCCATCGTTTTATTGTACATGGTTTAGGAGGGCCTTGCACATGGNACCTAGGATTTGGATCTAGGCTGGTTTAAAATTCAAATAATAAATTATAATTATAAAATTTAATTTAATAATTAATTCCTCCATACATAAAGCTCAAAAAGACTTATTTAATATATATATATATAACAAAATAACAATAGAAAACCATAACATATTGCTTAATTATTCACTTGGCCTAGAAAACATTCTTATAGCTTTAAGATAGAAAATGCAAATGTTGGTAAAAGAGGGTATAACACCATCCCACAACTACTCACACTAAACCCAATTGACAAATAAGATGGGATGTTATACATAAATGGACTTAACGCCATCAACATGTTTACATGTACAATCAACTATATCAACTTTGCATAAACATATTTTTTTGTAAAAGTTTTATAAATACTTAAGGGCACACTCTTGTAGCGAAGGGTCTAAACCTAAGCTATGCCCAAAATAGAACTTGTCTTTTCCATTATTTGGATTAATTTTGAAATGCTAAATTTAATATATTGTTTAATTTATTTAACTTATAAAATTTGTGTATATATATATTTTAATTCAAAAAAAGTTGATTAAATTTAATATGAAGATATTTGTTGACATTGCAGTTTATCTTTGTGTTCTCTTTTATAGTTTATATTTGCAACGGCATTGTTGATCTTTGTGTTCTCTTTTCTATTGTGCATTGCATGTTTTGGATCAATGGTTAAGAGCCTTTTGTGGATCCATTAGCTCAGGTGGTTATATTGTAAACTAGCAGGTATGTTTTTTGGCTTGATGGAAAAAGTGGGCCAACAGTTGGTATCAAAGCCAAAAATTCGTGGGTTTGAGTCTGCTCGGCTAGTGTCGAGTACCTCAATCGGTCCTAAGGAGATGATTGTTGACTTGGTGGTCAGCACCTCCTTCAAGACTCATTACATGGTTTAATAACCTCCTAGGAATCCATTATCTTTTCTAGTTGTGTCGAGAACTAACAATAAACATGGGCCAACATGTATGTAGGTTCTAAAAATGGCAAGTTTCTTGCTTTCAACACATTAGTAACCTGCACTCTGAGCGATGTGATTTGTTTAAGGTATAAGTCAAATAAAAGACTAAGAAACACGCAAACAATGGCTAATTAAAAGTTATGGTATATATATAGAGAGAGAGAGAGGGAGAGAGAGAGAATTAAACATGATTATTAGAACAAGGATTTTGATCGAGTTGACAGACATGGAAACTCAAGGTTAATGAGAAGCATTCCACATGCAATCTTTATTAAACAAGTTTCATCATTATAGCAAAAAAAATGTTTTAAAAAAGGGATGATAGATGTATTCAACCCACCTATTGGAATCAACATAAGATAAAGGTCCAAAATTGAAATTATTTTCTATTATTAGGTTTTACTAATATATTTCTAGATAAAATACCAAGACTTCCTCTAAAGAGAGACATTATTTCTCAATTGGTCTTGCCCATGGAGCTCTTTAGAATCCAAGACTCTTTATTGGATGAGCACCCCATAATTATTAGAGTTAAAAAATGCAAATGCAAGAGTTATTAGAAAATGAATCCAAGCATGTCTTCATGGAGAGTCATTGTTTTATGTGTAAAGAAGAACTCTCAAGTGGTGTATTGGTTACAAGGACTTAAGTGGTGTATTGGTTACAAGGACTTAAATAATGTCAAAGCGGAGAACAAGTATCCATTGCCTTGAAAAAATGACTTATTTGACTAAATGAGACAGGGAAAGGTCTTCTCAAATATTTACTTAAAGGTCAAGTTATCATCAAGTTTGAATTAAGGAAAAAGACATTCATAAGACAACCTTCATAAGGGAGTTTGTCCATTATGGGCTTACAATGCCAGCACTCGCTCTCACATAAACACCAACTACAATCATGTGTCACATGAATACTGTTTTGAATAAGTACTAAGGCAAGTTGGAAGAGATTATAAGTCATATATTGCAAAGTAAGTGTGAATTTTTATCATAAGTAAATCCATTATTTGTGCTACATCTTTTTTCAAGAAGAAATCTTAGTGCATCTAAAAATGATCAAGGCCATATTGACTTGTCCCACTGCAATAAATATAACAAATATGAAATCCTTCGTGGATCTTAATGGTTACCATAGATTTATTTAGGGATTTTCCATAATTGCCTAAACAAATACCTATTTGCAAAAGAGAGGAAATAAGTTTGAAAGTGCCCAATGATATGAGAAAAGATTTTAGATGTTCAAAAAAATTCTCACAAGTTACCCACATGCTAAAATTGTAGATTTAGACAAAGATTTTGGTGTGTCATTGATGCACATGCATTAAAGGAATTGGTGGAGTTCTCTTGCAAGATAACCATGCATATGAGCAAAAGAAATTGAAGGAACATAAGTTCAAAGCTATGTTACTCATTACTTGGAACTTGGTAGTATGGTGCATGATTTGAAAATATGGGTAAGATATTTGAAACAAATAATAATAACTTGATTATTTGATGAACCAAAATAAATGTTAGGGACATGAGATGGATGGAATTTGTTTTAGATTGATTTTGACATCAAACATAAAAAAAAGGAAAATAAAACAAATTTGTCGATATCCTCAACATAATAATGTATTTGGTCACGGTGGCATGGTTTGGAAGGGGGAATGCATTGCTCCATATGGGCGGTGTAGGGGAGAGGGGATGATGAAGGGAGTGGGAAGGGTGGTGGTCGAGGAGGGCATGGGAGCAATAAGTGGTGGGATGGATTCATTCAAAATATGTTTATTTTATTTTATAAAGCAATTATGAATTAAATCGTTGTGAAAATGTAGATTCTATTGATAAGAGACATAAAACTAAAATTGTATAAGTGGAACAAGTTTTTTTGGATTATTAGTAATTGACTGTAATAAGCACCTAAACTTTGAAAGGTATGAAATAAGAATTAGAAGAAGAAACTAATAATTCCACATAACCATAGGTTTGAAAGTTAATAATGGTATCCATATGCATTTGATATATTTTTTAAATGCGTTGCATTCTACAAGAGGGAACCAAAATTTTACAATCATCTAGAAGAGTGATCTAAAAGGTAATTCTCCCAACTTAGATAAGGATAACTACATTATAATACAAGATGTTTTATATGTAGAAATTTTACAAAAACAAATATGAAAGAGTACATATGTGATTCTATTGGTGTGAAGTTATTGTTTTAGGACATGTGATTTCTTTGATGTTGGTTGCATGGATATTGAAAGGTTCCATGCCTTAAACTATTGAAGGATTTGATATAAGAAGTTGCAATTTATAGTTGTTCAATTAGGCAGAACATGAATTGTTCCAACTTAAAAAAAGATGAACAATAGACCATCTAGATTCAAAACCCAAGTATGATATGCACCTCAAGGATGAGAAGCTCAAGGGTGTATATCTTGAGTTCCAAAATTTGATATATCGACATTGTGTAAGTTTTATATATGCACATGTAAGCCTTGCAACCTTGAGGTGGATTTTAGATTTGGGTATAGACAACTTTGTGCTAATGTAGATTTTCATTACACACAATGCTTTGTCCATATTTAATGCACACGATGCACTATATATATTTAATCCATGGTCTTGCGCACACACATAAAGTGTTGATGAATCCCCTCCACACCCCCTTAGATAGGGAATGCACCTCCAATTAGGACTTGATAATAGATGTTATGTTCTTTGCAACAATAAATTGCCATCAACAATGGCTTGTTGGGTTAGAATAAAGCAGGGATCTTTGTATTCTCCCACTGGGGTTCAAGTCTCTTTAACTACATGATGTGCTTGTGCTCATGTTAGTTGTACACTGAATTTTCTATAGTTGTTGGGTCTACGTGCAATTCTTGGGTGTCTTTGATGAAATAAATACCCCCTAACTTGTGGCATTTTATCTTAGCCAAACGATTCCATTTGGAACACTCACCCCTAGGTGGATTTAGGCATGCTAGCCACATCTTGATAAGTGGAAGCCATAATAAATAAATTTTTAAGCGTTGCCTTGTAGTTCCATGTTTAAGGGTTTGTTTTGGATGAATGTGATGCTTTTGAAACAAGTTAAGCATCAGGACCAACGAAACATTTTTAAGGATGAAGGGTATTAGGAATGCCACGGTTCCTTACGATGATGTATTTAGTGGGTGGTCTGTTGGCGTGGAACTTAACTCGACGCCATTTGAAGATCTTTTGGGGTCAAAGAGTTTGAATTCACAACGATTTGGTGGCAACACTTGGAGTTTAGGTTTTGAGAATTTGATTACGAGTTTTGGAAATGGTGTGCCTGCGAAACAGGGCATAGTATGTAGTTTTGTTGAATTATATTATTTATCATTTTGATTCGTCAAACATTTTTTAGATTTAGGTTTTGTTGTTTCGAGATTAGTCGACTTTTGTTTGCTAACTTTTCTCAGGTCCAAATTTAGGATCACCATTGATGAGATTTGGAGGAATGGTCCCTACCTATGGACACATAACATCTGCGCTAGTCTGATCTGTATCTAACCTCCCATCATTGTGACCCTGTTTTTCTACTTGTGTGTCATGCAATGCTACCCCGACTTCCTAACCACTAATGTTTGACCCCAATGGAATGAATATGATTCTCATATTTATGGTTTAATTAGCCAAGTTTCTTGAGAATTTCATTATGCTGAGAACCCCTTTTTTCTAATACACATCCAATTAGAGTTTTGACATGTTAATATAAGTCCATGGTTTTTAGGTATTTTGTGTCACCTATGCTGGAGAAACCTGTATATGTAATCCAAGGGCTCATTTCATTTCAATTTTGTTGTTGGGGATTTGCCCGCTCTTCTCATGAGCCCTATTTTCTAGCTATTCTACCTCATGATTCACTACTGAGGGAACCTGTTGTAATATGCTTCTACAACTGCTATATCATGAATTTCATTAATCACTCGCTATTTTTTATTTAACAACTCTTTACAGTGTATAACATCTCATTGATTCCCATGTTTTACCTTTTTTATTGTTAAAAATAGTAGCGTGAAGTAAATCGAATCCATTCCATCTGTGTAGATGTGGAGGAGATACTACAAGGAAATGGGTGTGTTGCAAGTTCATCCTTTCAAGCCCATAGTTTCACAGGTGAAGATCAGAGTATTGAATTATCTTCAAAAATCATATAGTTTTAGCACAGTATTTCATTCAAATAACCATTACCATCATTTACATTTTTAGGTAACATAATAGATCTTGAAATGCCCAATTTCGTGTGTATATGGTTACTCCTAAGAATGTTTGGTATCAGGTTGGCTATCTCGAATAAAGATACGGAGAATAGGTCCATGATCCAGTTTTGACTAAAAATCCACCTCAATTCTTTGAGAATATGATAGATGCTAAGGTAAATGCAAGGGTCCCTATTCTTGTAGCCATATGCTTTTCATTATCCCACAACGCTAATATTTTCTATATGTTTGCCATTGTCCCATGAATATATTTTTATTCTAGATGTATATTCTTCATTCTTTGTTGATGAGATATGCTTCCAGGATGTTAGTAACTGGACTAATAAAACAACTCTAGGGTAGATTGTTTCATAGCTAAACCATTGTGTGTGCATGGCAAGTTTCTCCCCATGTGAAATTTCAGTGTTGTTCAAGTACCCAAAGTAAAATTTTGGTGTTTACAGTGAAATAGAAGTACTTACATACACGGCCAACCATTTTAATACCTCTAGGCACATAAAATATCTTATGCATTTCTTGTACTCTTATTTTCTTGACCATCTGGCAACTTGCTCGTCTAAGTTTGAAGACATTCAAGCTTGCATTTGAAGCAAATTTGGTTTCTAGTTTTTATTTTTGACAAGCTAGTTGTAAGAAAATTTATTTGGATGTGTGACAACAATGACCACATTAGAGATAATCTAGGTGCAAGAATGAATAATAGCAAGTGAAGATAATTAAGTGTATTACTCTCTTTACCCTCAGTGCATAATTTGTGATATTATCTTAATTTGCATCAGTATTTATCATTTTTTTATTTGAGCAAAATGTTGTCCATTGCATATTTGATAGTGAATCATTTGTCTATTGGAATATAGACGTGAAGTAAACCACCCAAATTTTTTGTTATTTTATTATTTTCTTCAAAAAATTTCAATAATGAAGAGGAAACTCTTCAAGACATCTCTTTCACTATTCTCTTTTTTGCTTCATCATATTTACTTTACTGTTTGTTTATTTTGTTTTACCTCTCAATAATCCATTGCACCTTCTCGAGCAATTGCTAATTTAAAAAATTTCCTCCCAACCCTTTCATAAAATAATTAAATATATATTTTATTAATCAAAATATCTCCAAATCGTCCCAAAATAAATAAATAAATAAATAACCGCTTAGCGTAACCGAGGAATCTTCTCATAAACCAAAAATATATAATTTATCCATCAAAGTGTCTACCGACTCGTAACAATAACAAAATAGCGCTTAGAATAAGCCAGGAATTTCTCCGCATAAACCAAAAATATAGATTTTATCAATCAAACTGTCTCCCGAGTCCCGATTCGTCACAATAACAAACAAAAAAGCGCATTGGAATTTCAAATGGCCGACACCCGTCAAAATTGCCGGTAACAATCAAAATCTGAAACGTTTTCTCTATTCTAAGCCAGATTTTGATGGTCTAGATAAAATCCTAACTGTATTTGACGGATAAATTGACCCATGACGGGCATTTACCCGTCAAATTCCATGCATAGCATAAGCGAGGAATCTTCTCCGCACAAACCAAAAAAACGTGCAGCAACTTGTTGGCGTTTAGGGGGAGATCTAAGCTATTTTTTTATAGTAGGTGAGAGCTAGGGTTAGTTGTCCACGTTTTTATATGCACCTCGGGAATCGGGAGTTCAAAATCTTTTATGGTCTAAAAAGTTGAGCTCGTACTGTGTACAAGTACTTTGATGAAAATTGCTTTTAATTTGTTTCATATATAGATATTTAATAGATATATTTTTATAATTAAGGGCAGAAGAGGTAACAAACATTTAATTGTTTAAGTTTTTTTAGAAATAAATAATACAATGTAAAGATCGAAAGTTTATTTATTTTTGCACGTAATAAGATGATTTTCAAAGGCAAAGAATGCACACCGGCTATCACAGCTGGCTTGGTCTGTGGGCAGGCGACTGCTCTTTCTACGCGACTGATGATCAAAAAACAAAGGGAAGTTTTGGATGTATTCACAGGTCGACTCCCTGGGGATACTTCGATGGTGCCGCTCAAAATAACATTTGCGGTGGAGGCGCTGTTTTAAATGTGAATGAAAATCATTATTTCAAAATGTCTGTGGGACTGGGGGCTGGTAGTAATAACCGCGCTGAACTCTTAAGCCTTCAACTCATCCTCATTTTTGCAGCAGAAAAGGGGTGCAGATCTTTTCAGATCTTCGGTGACTCTCTAAATGTGATCAATTGGGTTAAAAAAATTCAAACCTACAGTGATTTAATATTAAGAAACATTTTACTAACTATCTTGGAGATGGTGGAAACCTTTGATCTGATCACTTTTACACATGTATACAGGGAGAATAACTGCCAGGCGGACTATGCTTCGAAGGAGGGGCTCTTGCTGGATCCAGGCAGTTGGGAGGTTAAGGAACGTTTAGGGATGAGGAGTATGCTTACTATCATCGGCCCTTTTTTGAACAAGAGGAATCTCGTTGAAGATTTCAGTGCAATTATGAACTTTTCATGGATTACATAATTTACTATCACTTAGATGATGGGACTATTAGACTTTTTATATGCAGGGTCCTTGGGACCGGAATGATATGACAAGAACATATGACTGGGCAGGGCCTATTTTCATGATATTGTTTGATATTCTGGGAACATCACCTGAAAACTGTCTTATTGGAAAAGAACAGTCACGATGGGTTTTTGAATATGCTATGCATATATGCAAACTGTAATTTTGTCTCTCCTCGGATGATATAAAATTATGCTTTTTTTTCTTGGAAAAAAAAGAAAGTTTATTTATTTTTTTGAAATATCAATGGAGATATTTTTACGTGATGTGGTTTTGTTTTTTCTAAAATAATGTTTATTAGTCAACTCACATTCATATATAATAGTTATTAATTATTATTCTATTTGTTGGTTGATAATTGAGTTATAATAGGTTTTGTCCTTTTTGGAGACACTTGAAATGTGGTATGTAAAGGGGTGGACTTCCATTCTCGCCACATGTATTTGGGTTTTGGGTCATTAACTTGTTTCCTTATGTCCGAGGAAGACAAGCTCTTAGTTAATTAGAAACAATTTTAGGTCGTACTTCACGACCAAAAGATGGTTTCAACCAGTCACTAATATCCATTAAATACCCAATATCTTATCTAATCATCATTAAGACTATAAAAAACAGACCTTATGATATTGAGAAACACCTAACCTTCAGCCTCATATATAAACAAAACTTGGATATTAAAACTCGATTGTGATTTAACCCATGTCTAAGAGAATAATTAAATATTATTATATTCTTTTAATGTAGATTAACTATTATATATATATATATATATATATATATATTTTTTTTTAAACATTTTTTCATTCTTAGTGTTATTTTAGTATTATATATATATATAGTTTGTGTATGTCCATGGGGCGTAGCTTGGGTGGTTGGGAAATTTGGTTGTTGCACTCCCCACCCGGGTTCGAATCTCGCTAAGGACATTTGCTCCTTGGAAGCCCTTGCTTGTAATGAAATATTAGGCTGGTGAGTCGTTGATCATGAACCCTCTCGGGGGTAGTTGCGCAAGTTCATGTATACTTGCCAAGCAAGTATAAGAGATATTTTCCAAGGTGGATGTAGCCATGGTGTAAATAAGGCTTCCGTGGTGAACCACCGTGAAAATATATATATATATATATATATATATATAGTTTGTGTGTGTGTAAAAAAGTATTTCAAACAAGATTTTATTGAAACATGGAAATTACAAACTTGTATAGAGTTTGGATTATGAAAATACGACATTTAGGTGTCGAATGTCATCGAATATGTCACCATCATAAAATTTGTCCACAACTAAGAAGTAAGCTTTAAAAAAAAAAGGTTTAATTCTCCATTTAAAAGCTCGTGGCCATACGGTCCTCCTTCTCCAAAAGATGAAGAAGAGAAGAGCAAGGCAGATTTGCTCACAATTGAGACTAAGAAAGTAAATCAAGAAGAATCCAAAATAAGGAATGATAATATAAAATAGACAATATAGATTGTACATCCTTCAAATTTCTTTCCTCCGGGGGTTGGAGTAACTATGAATACTTTGTGAAGAGGAATCAAAAGAGAATATTGATGCAAGAATTTTGATTTAGATAAATATTAGGATCCTTTGGTTAATAACGAGTCTTTGATTATTGACCTATATATGATGGCTGTAGATTCATCACTAGTGGGTGGACCAAGGTGAAAAAGAAAGAAAGGAAAGAAAGACAATATTGGATTTATTCAAACCTTTACTCAATTTAAAACATTTTTCTCTATTATTTTAAAGATCCATTTGATTGATTATATTTGAATGGAGATGTCTAAAAATTCGACGATTTGGATTGGACGACCATTTTTCCCGAAATCCAATGTTTTTATTTTGCAAAATCATAATGTTGCTATGTTTTAATCCCAATTTTGATGCAAGAAATGGATTCAACACCCTAAAAAATCCCGTGGCACCCAAAATTCCAAAACTTGATAATTATAACCTAGATTTTATCAAAAATGTGTCCAAAAAAACATGTTCCAACCCAAATCTTAGAATTTTTAGACTGCAAATTTTAATGTTGTAAAAGCATATATATATTATGTTGTGTTATAAATATGTATTGTGTGAATAGAATTTGTGTTTTTTCTACTTGGAAAGCAAAGGGTGTATGACTAAAACAAAAAGTAGGTCATATGTTAAATACAAAACAAACTTAACCTTACACTTAAACTTACTCATTTCGTTGAAAAGCATATTGGAAAGTATTGAAATTTGAAATTGAAATAAAAAAGTAAATTATTGACAAATTAAAAGAGATATTTTGAATCTCAAAATTTGAATACTAAAATGAAATTATTTTTATTGGAATATTGTTATTAATCATTTTTAATCATGTCATTTCAAGGTGAACAATATGCATTATACTGGGGAGCATTTAATGCGTCGATAGGGTGTATATAGACCGTCGAATGTGATGGGTCGGAGTGCATATTTATCGTCGTTTATTCAATAATATTTAATTGTGATATAGTGTTTTACAAGTTAAATTCTATGACAATCCTACCTCATTTCAAATTATCAAATAAGTGTACATAGCATAAAAGCTTGTTACGGGGGCTTTAGACTAACAGACCACCCACCTAATTTGACAAAAAATACTTGAGTTTGGGTTAAGAGAAAAATGGGAAAGTTTGCTCTCTTTAGAGCTATAAACCTTGATAAACATATTACAAATTAAAAACTGACTGTATACAACCATGAAATGGACATATTTTAAAACCAAGGAAACCCAAAATAGTTGCGAGTCACAGAGAGAACTAGGGATGATAATGGAGCTTCTAGGTTGTTGCATCATCCGCAAAGAAGTTCGGTGTCTCCTCCAGGATTGGGTAGGGTCCATAATAATCCACTGGATTCCTTGGTTGCATCTCCTATATTGGTTGAGCGACGAAGCCTTATGTTGGAGCCTCGCGTCCACGCTTAACTGGCATAACGATTCTTGTGTTTTCCTTGGGTTCATGCAACAGACCAAGAGAATTCCCCATCATTGTTGAGGTCTCAGCCTTCCCACACTGGTCCTTCTCGTCGTTGCCAACTGCATTGCATGCATTGGGAAACACCGAGTAGTGCCTCAGGTTAAAGTTTGCTTCCAGGGATCTGAGTTGCTCATGTGTTTGGTTGATACCAATGCACATGCATTAGGCCAGCTCCCTAGCCCCATTCCACTTGATCGTCATGTCCTCCATCAATAGTCCCAACATATTCTTAACCATCCAGTAATGGTTAATCCTACCGCCACTCTATCCAGATGCAAGATGATCAGACACCACCTTGGATTCCCACTCATTAATCATACACTAAATTGGTAAGGAAACATGCGCTACAAAACTGTCAGTATCCCCAATGTTTGCCTTATAGCACCCACTACCCCAACCAGTGTTGCCTCTATGCGGAGTACCTCTTTGTCTGGGAATCTTTTTCTCCAGCCTTGCAAAACCAGAATTGAGCACAAAGGATTGGACAGAGAGCAAAGTCAGGAAAACCAGAATGCGCGTAGGAAGGAGGTTAGCGAGCCTCATAGTTTGAAGTGTCGACATCTCAGAGCTCTGCGTTAACACACATAGGTATTAATTTTCCAAGTTACAGCCCAGACTGGACGTGACTAGCCAGTAGCCTGCAGGGTTGGCAAAAATTTCACCACCCTCATCATTTAATTCACCTACGTCGCCATCCACATGCTTCCTGCGTCATTGCCACATGGTATGAGGTCTTGCGTGTCATCTCGCTTGTCACCTGCATCCGGGGATAAAATAATAAATTAATTGAAAACATTATAAAATTCTAATAATTTTTAGTACAAGTATTTAATTAAAAAAACAAAAACAATAATTATTGTAAAAAAAATGCTAAAAACCCTACATATTTCCTCATAAAAACAAAAGAGTTTATGTCTAAACTTTTAAAATCTCATAATTCTTATTTATTCATACTTAAACTTTCAAAATAAGACTATTTTATTTCCAACTAATTAATAATAATAATAATAATAATAATAATGAACATATGTTGAGTCATTATCTCCTATGTCGTAATAGTAAGTCTAATCTTGTTTATTACTTTCTGGATTTTAGGAAAACTTTCAATACAATGCCTAGAAATAACTTTTGGATTAGATTGGAAGAGCTAAATGTTCCTTTCACAATGAGAGTTGTTGTGATAAGATTGTACAAGTCTGTCATTGCAAAATTTAAGAGCACCAAGGGGTGGTCTACAAATATTAATTGTAATATTGGAGTTAAGCAAGGTTACCCCTCTCCCCTACCCTTTTCGGCATATACATTAATAAGCTAGAAGCATGTTTAGAAGAAGTAGGGTGCATTGACATGACCTTAGCTAGTATGTTTTCCATCCTCCCTCTATATGCTGACGGTATCGTTCTTATGGTGAGATGCCCCTTTGATCTTGATAAGCAATTATGAATTCTCAAGGATTTATGCTTTAATATGGGTTTGACTATTGACACTAACAAAACAAAAATTATTACTATCAAGTCAAAAAAGGTCACTTACGTTAATTTTGTATATCAGAACAACTTGGAGGAAGCGTCTTCTTACAAGTATCCCAGAATTGATATTCATGACAAGCTCAACTTGGACTATAGCATTGAGAAAAGGACTAATGGAGGGTGGAAAGGTTATTTTGGTCTTGAAAAAATTGTAAATCAACAATCCTCATCGTGTCAAATAAAGAAAACTTTCTTTTTGAAACTCTCATCACTCCCGTTATCTTGTATGGTTGTGAGGTTTCAAGACTAACTCCAACTCAAGAGAGGCTGGTATAAAGACGCCATGGCATGGTTAGACCATTGGGGATTGACGGAAATGACACTTTGCAAAATATCAATAACATTAAAAATATTATCACGTCTAAGTTTAAAGAGAAAATGTGGGGCGAGAAAGAATTAGAGGTTGAAAGAAACTTAAGATACCATAAGGAGGTCATTAACCATAATCTAAAAGACCAAAAATATATCTCTGTATTAACTACTTCGAGGAAGAAAATTAATATAGCCAAGATAGAAATGGACCCTCATGAGCTTCATAGTGAAACAAGGCATTGGAAAATTCATAAATCACCGTGGGTGGAAGGGATTTGTCATCTTTGCGAGACTGCGAGCATCGAGGAAGAAAGTCACTTTCTCTTAGAATGCCCAGTGGACACCCACATTTAATCACAGTTTCATAATCGTTACTGCAATACAAACCTCCCTAACTTTCTAACTTGTCAAAACTATAGCGACTTAGGAATGCTTATTTCTAATTTTTTTGAGCATAAAATGTTTTTTTCACAAAAATCTGAGCAATCTTCTTAAGATATGAATTAGTATTAATAAACATTAACCATCGTCATTATCATTATCATTAGATTTTAAAATAACATTATCTATTTACAATTAAATAATAATAATTATTTATTAACTTATATATAGTTTGTTAAAATAAAATAATCATTCCTATTAAAATATAGTTTACATTTTTTAAATAATAATAAACATAAATTCTAATTGTCATTTTATATATAATATTTTTTCCACAATATATACAATGTGATTTTTTTATATATAAAAAATGTAAATTCATATGAATATAGTGAATTAATTTTTTTTTTTAACCCAAACAAAATAACTTCCATAAATGCATTATATTTTCTCACTTGAAAATATATTCTTGAATACGTGACTAAAGTCTTCTTAAAACAATATACATAGGTTAGTGTTAATTGATCTCAATCTCAGAGGTTTGTCGTATTTATATTATTTAGTTATTGCTCATCGAAGTTAATTGATGTCAAACTGTGTTAGATATTCAAAGGTTTATTCTATTATATTATTGATTTATTTTAATTATTTATTATTCATTTACTCAAATGTCGGTGTTTACATGCTTCATCGACAACATATAGTGTTTCAACTCAACATCGTGGCACCTCACATGCTGCGGTCTTAAATCGATCCCTCCAATAGGTTATTGCCTTTATGATTGAGGAGGAAAGCGTCCCCTCAGGCGATGGGAGAACGTCGTTGCAGTAGTAGTCGCATTTAATTGTAGCCTCATGAATTTGGATTTGGAGCATGTGGCCATCGAGATTCTCCACCAAGACTGGTTAATGAAGATGGATGAGGACACGAGGTGGCTCATTTCTTGGATCATGGTCATGGTCTACGGTGTTTGTCTTAGGCCTTCCCTCATTGTTGCGTTCAATCGGGACTCCTCGCTGCCAAGGAGTTCTATTTTGCACCCATTCCTGCAGCGATTTCACTCCTCTCATTTGATTCAGGCATCTTTGGTCGTCGCCATGTCCCAGCAACGGGGCACCCCTTGCAGAGGCAGTAACGATCATGGCAGGTCTCAACGAGGACCGGGCTTGATGACAGAGGAAGGATATGAGTTTGGGATTTCTATGTCGGTCTGTGTTTTGATTGATGATTAGGAGGCCCGCCTTGTTACTGGGCATCTAGCCTTGGGCAGAGGTGGCGAAAAAATCAACCATTATTGGTTAGTTAAGAACATGATGAGTACTCTCATGGAGGATATGATGAGCAATTGGAGCTCAGCCCGCAGCACGATGCTCTTGGTCAAGGCCAAATTGATAGAACTAGAGGATCGACTCAATGGACTAGATGCCACTTTTTCCTGGAAGGGCCTATCAAGTGGGAAACACAGACCTAGTACAACAGAGGTGGGGAGCGATAATGCAATTAGAGGACGATCGATGGAGAGGGGCTCAACCCCGACTCAAGTGGCATCGACGAGCGCGCCTTTCCTTGTTCCATCAACCATCGAGCCTCTGCTCAACAAGAGTGTTCATGACAATGAGGAGCACATATGCAAGTCTTCTCCTCTCCAGGTCAAATTACCCGCTTCGACCTTTGATGATGACTTCCAAGGTGGTTTCCCCATCATAGAGGAGGTTCCCCCTTAGTAAGATGTGGATGAAGACCTCACAAATGGCTCAGCCACACACGGGTTCTGATTGTTATTTCCAACTTTTTTGTTTAGTTTTTTTATTAGTCTCTTGTTTAAAGTTTCCATGAACAATAGAATTGTTGATTATATGCCTACAACTTAGTCTCCATCTGTAGATTTAATTTTTTGTATTGTAAATCTCAGACTCATATGTAGTTTTAACTGTTTGGGATGGTGGTTCCACTGTCTCAGGCCACCCATATGCCTCAGTATCATGTAACTTTTTTTCCTCGATAATAGAATTTACAAACTTTCCCAAAAAAATATATATTACTCATAAAAAAATGTTGTTATGAAATTTATATAAAATAGTATGTTAATTATATTAATTTTGGAATTTTTTGTTTAATTTTTTTAAATATCATATTAAAAATTAATAATTTAAAACCACACACTACAATTTAAAACTACTCAATCATCCATAAAAATAAATAAATTACCATTTAAAACTACTCAAGCATCCATAAAAATAAATAAATTACCATATACTTATTTTCAACATAATTTAAATTAAAAAAAATAATTATAAACTTACAAAGATCAATCCAAATTTTTTAAACATCATGATTCATATTTCCAATGAAGAAAACCTGCAATAACTTCTCCAAGCTAATAAATAAAACACATTTAAATTTGGCCGCCACCCAATTCATAAACATAATACTCATGAATCTTTGTTTCCAATGAAGAAAACCTTCATAAACCTCTCCAAACTAATAAATAAAACACATTTAAATTTGGCCGCCACCCAATTCATACACATATTATATATATATCATAAACCCAAAAAAACCTTTTCTATAAAAGTAAGGGATCTTCTTTGCATAAGCAAAAAGTCTTTTGCCTAGGTGAGAGTTAGGGTTTACAAATTACATAGAGATTAGGTCTCCACGTTTTTTAAATGCATATAGGACATGGTCTAAAAGTTAGGGTCGTACTGTGTACATGTACTTTGATGAAAATTGCTTTTAGTTTTTTATTATTATATATACAAGTTTTTATTAGATAATTAATAAAATGGTTTTTATAAATTAGAAGAGAAGAGATAAAAATATTTAATTATTTAAGAGTTATATTTTTGGAGTAAACTTTCTACCCGACCATTTGCACCGATCGGACGACCTGGCTCGCGTGAGCTTTCACATCACGCATTGCCGGTCGTCCGATTGGGAAGAAAGTTTACTCCTATATTTTTTAGATAAAAATAATTGTATTTTTTTATTCTCAAAATAGAAAAAAATTTACAATACTAGTATGATATAATTTCAAAATCTCTACTCATAAGAACATCCTTGTATATATACAAAACTTGGTCACCTAAAATAATTAATTGGTGGTTTGGAAGGGTATAGATTTCAACTTATGCTAGATGCTTCTAGGTATTACCTTATTTGAACACTTGAGCGATCATAAGTAGTTTAAAATCATACTCCAAAACCAAAAGATAGTTTAAACCATTTAGTAGTATCCACTACATACCTAATATCTCATCTACTCATATTTGAGGCTATCATAGAAGTTTTGTGGTGTCTAGATTACCTAGCCTTTAACCTCATACAAAAAGCTTGGATATTAAAACTCAATTGCAGTTTAACCTCACGGGGAAGAAAATAATTAAATGTGGAGGAGTCTCTTTATTCTACGTTTTGGACTTTCTAGTGGGTTTTGATCAGAATCCAACAATTATATTTTGGTAAAATTCAAATTTGGAAGTGTTCAAATTGTGTTTGAATCCATAAATAGATTAACACCCTCAATTACTTCCATGGCACCTAGATTATGCTATTTTCAACCAATATATGCGTTTCTAAGATTTTTTTATAGATTCCATCTGAACTTCAAACAAAACGAAGATAAAATATATTTTAAAAAAAATGGAAAACATATATATATTTTTTATCTACAACATTAAATATTATAATCTCTTCTAACATATACTATTTTTTATTTAAAAATTTCAAAATATAATAACAAGATTTTGTAAACTTTTTTACTTAAAAAGTCATTTAAAAAATACTACTGTCATTATCATTATTATTTTAAATTTCGAACATATATATTTGTGATTTTTTTTTAATATATATATATATATATATATATTACAAGGAAAAAGCATAATTTTATTATAAATTAATAAAATTACATCTCGCATAAATGCATGTTTCGATGCATTTTCAAGTACAAGTTTTTGGTTCAAAAAAATTGTTTCACAAGTGAACCTGTGAAGTCTCCCCACTTAAGAGTAAAGTAGGACAGTTTGCTACAGATAATACATTTTTTCAAAATATATGAACAAACTGAGCAACCAAAGCTTATAACCAAAACTATTGTGCCTGTAGAGATGCCCGTCTCTCCATAATCTGGCCTATGTATCCAAAAAAATTCTAAAAGAGACAAAGAGTATTGTTGTGTTTCTTGTTGCAGATTTAGTGGGGGAGCCACGCCTTCTATGAAGGATCAATGATAATATTTGTAGTATGCCCCATTCTGATATCCAGAGACTTTCCATTGCCCATGAGGAATGTTTAGTCCGTCCTTTGATAGCTTGTCAGCAATGGTGTTTCTCTCCATATAGACATGACGATAGGAAACAAAATCAAAACCATTTAGAATATGACTTACAACTTCAAACAATGAGTGAAAAAAAATATTGTGGCAAATTTGGACTTTATTTATCCAGTTTATGACAAGCATGGAGTCACCAAATATCTATAAGGTTCTGCAGTTTTTTTCTAAAGCAAAAAAAAAGAGGAGTTTTAAGGCATGTAGCTCACAATAATTATTCGATCCACTTCCTATACCCATTTGTAGATGGAAATAATGAGAATATGAAAGGTGTGGAATAACAATGCCACCATAAACTTGATTTTGGGAGGCCCCATCAAAGAAAGCCTAGGGATTGTTTTTGTTTATTTGTTCCTCAAATATCACCCTTACAGTTGGAATGACCTTTTGTTAAGAAAAACATGAGAGGATATCCAAACCAATTCTTGTAGTGAGCTTGGGGATAGATGATTTATCCTGGCATATGGTTTTATTTCTTGCAATCCAGACACCCCATACTGTGAGGAGGGGAAGAGCATGAATGTTTGTTGTATACGTTGTTGATACCTAGGACTTCTAGGCCTCTTCAACACACTTACCTTGCCAGTCCGTAGTGAAATTTAACTTTTATTTTATCCATGTATGAATGGTGAAAGGGCATGATATGAAGAGGTGGTTTGCAATTTCAATAGCATTTTTGCAGAGGATATACCAGTTGGGACCCTCGATAGCCCTATTTTTCATTTTGTCCCAGGTTGGAATCTTCTTTGCCAGAGTACACCACATAAATATCTTTTCTTTTTGGAGACATTGGACTTCCATACACTTTTCCACCACCATTTTGAATCTCCTTGATGTGTATGCATAACCATTTTTTGATAGCCCAACTTTGGCTTATATTGGCCATGTGGTGCCAAGATCCAAATCAATTCGTCCGGATCATCGGTTAAGCAAATGCGTGAAATTAAGAGGCTGTTAAAGTATGCATTCGAAGCCTCCACCAGAGCGATCGAGAGTTCTAAATTGTTGGCATCCTTCCACCCTTGATGCCAGATAGAGGAGGTAAAATTTTGAATGTGTAACACGGTTACAGATTTAAAGTTAAGATATATTTATATTACTTATAATTCAACAACAAAAGTCTCCAATTACAAAGATTCACAATCATCTCTTTAACATGTAAATGGAAATTGATGTTTGTTTAATGCAATTAAAGTTTGACATTTTTAATTCATCATTGTTGTATAGTGCCTTGTTATAGTCACATGGAAATGAGTTGTGAAAAAATAGTCACATGGAAACAACAATAGTACGATAAAATATACATTTAACCTTAGTATCGTATTACAAGTTTAGATATTGATTACATCAATATCAAATCAATTACATCAATTACAAATCACAATCTTGGGGATTTGATTCTCTTTCTTTCTTCTTCTTTGACTCTTGCTTGACTCTAATCCAACTTACCAAGTCCATTACTTACTTTACTTGACCTAACCTTAACGTTTATTTATTATATTGCTTATACCTATGGTTTACCATTTTTTTAGATATTCTTTTGCCTTTCAAACTATTCAATGCCCTATCGAGGTCTTTATTTTTCCTTGTCTTGCGACCTTCCACCTTCCTTCGATGCACGTGCTTAGTCCTTGCCATGTTTTTCTTTGTCGCATTGTTGTCTCCTTGTCACACCAATTCACGTGCTTATCGTAACACCATTTTGCATGTAATGCTTCAACCATCTTCTATATAGCCTCACACAAGTTCTTTATTAACGTCATTTGTTCACTCCAACCTCGATGCTCACATGCTTTCTTCCTCCAGCCAAACACTACACGTTTACATATTTAACATGTCGTGTTCACACCAATTTATTTATTACATTGTTATGTCCTTATTACACCAAATCATTCGATCATTATCATATTATTTTGCTCAAAATTACACTAACCATCTTCTATGTGCTCTCACTCTCTCACACCTTTGTCACAATTCTTACTAATACCGACCACTCACTTTAACTTACAAGTGGCCAAACACTTTCTTTCTTCCAACCAACATCACACACTTCACCACTATATTTTTGCATATATTTAATGAAATCACCTTTATTACAATTCTTCCTTATACCAACCATTCACTTCAACTTGAATTGTCACACACTTTCTTCCTTCCAACCACTATCACACACTTCACCACTATGACTTTACATATATTTTAAGAATCTATTTATATTTCCCTTTCTCCTCTACTTCAACATCTTCTGATATACACTCTTTTGCATTTTCACTTTCTATTTTATTTTAAAGAAGCTCATGCATTACAACATGACAATGAATAGGAGATGATGTCTCTTTTACCCTTTCTTAATCTCCCAAAGCCAAAGTGAAAAACATTGAGCCAACTTGTTCAATTCAAACCCACAAAATATAATTTACTAAATGAAATAAATATATAAAAAGTCATATTTACCTTTTTCTATATATAAAAAGGAAAAGACACCCTGTAAAAATATCTTAGTAGGCAGCACTGTGTAGGTGGGCTGGTCAGGTAAACTCAGGGTCGTTGCCACTACCTACTGGTAAAAGTTGCAGTCCTCGGAAGTGTTTTAGAGCCGAAGACAGCGGTATACTTTGTGTGTATATATTTATATCGAGAGGAATTCATATTTTGTGCATCTTTCTCAACATCTGTGTCTCATCACAGAGGGATCCTCGAAGCCGAAGGAAGCAAAGATGCAGGCCACACACCTATTGCTTGAGGAGCCCATCAGGATGATCTCCATCCTGGAGCCATCCAAAACTGTAAGTCGTTCAACAAAACCCTAAGATTCAACTCATTGAGTCCTCTTTCATTTTTAATCTCAGAGATCCCGACGCTCTAGCTTTAGATTTGGCCAACCTCAGATTTGAATCACAGGAAGACGCCGAATTACTGAATTTATTTGACTTCAAAGTGATAGCAGGCGGACATGACTTTAAATAGCTTTAAGCTATCATAAATATTGCGCCAGATATTTTGAAGTTTCGATGAATATATGCAAAATATGATTAAATCTTTGTTATATCTTGTGGAATGAGTAATCCAGTACAATGTTGTTTTTGAGTCTTTTAAAGTAATGAGACTTGGGGCTGTTGTACTGTTCGGCTTCTCCTAGAAAATCAAAACAAGGCAGCTTATCCGTAACAATTAAAATACAAACATATCACAAATCAAGGCGATTTCCAGCAATTTGATAAATTAAATTAAGTTATAGACGTCACGAGTTTTGGTTATCGGGTGTTTTGCACTCCGCAAAGGTTAAAATCCCCCAAAATACGTTTTTTCCGTCTTGGTCTCACGGACTGTTTCATGTGGTTGGGGTTAATGTAAGCATTTTGGCGAATTTGGGAGAATAGATACCTTCAACTGATTTAGATCCCCAAAACACGTTTTTGGCTAATTCGGTGAAATAAATACCTTCAGCTGATTTAAACCTCCAAACCACGTTTTGCTCCTCTTGGTCTGTCTGGTCCGTGTTGACTGGACTGTTTCGTTCCGTAGGGCCAGCTGCAAGTATTTGGTGAATTTGGTAGAGTATATACCTCCACATGTGGCATTCAGATGAAATGTTTCTTTTGAATGTTATAAGCTGGCTACATTCCATTGTAATACTTCCAGAACGAGGGAGGCAATACTTGCCGCAATTATAATTGGAAGCATCTTCTTAAATAAAATATCTATGGTACATACATAAAAATATCAGGTAACATAAACTCGTAAAACTTGGTAAAGTTCCACCAACTAATTGACCAAAACTGAGTCTGGCTGACTTCAATCAGGAATTTGACACCGCTCGCCAAGTCAGAGAGCGGAGTCAACTTGTGAGTACTCAGGTCTGTTTCTGAGAGTCAAACTGATTCTGAATAACTTCTATGCTTTCTCCTACTTATTAAATTGTCTACTGATCTACTTCCAATTATTTATAGCTTATTATAAAAAGTCTGTGAAATTAGCTAGGGTATGATACAGTGGTAAAGAAGTGGAGCACTCACTGTGGACAGACCCAGGTTCAAATACCTGGTCTCTTCACTCTGACAATGTAGTCTTCCTGAGTCTCAAGAGTGGCATGCTTCAAACTGGAACCAACCAAGGGCATTATTGACGGAATATTTCAGTAGAAAACAAGTCTGCTAACATAGATTGACTTGACCATTGTCTAAATCTGTTGCAAACGAGAGGGAGCATAGGGTTGAGGCAATCATGGAAGGAAAATTGATTTAACACACGTTAATCTGACTTATAAAAAAATCCAGTGGATCTGTATCCAGATCTGTTTTCATGTAACTTAGACAGTAATACACAGTGGTTCAACTTTATGAGATGCCTTGTAATGGGCATGTACATTTTAGAGATTGGCCTTTACAGTTTTTCCTTTCTTACAAAAGAGTAAAAATAAGAGATTACTTGGCAAGAGAAGGCAATGGGTGTAATTCGGTTTCAATTTTGTAGCTTGTTGATTAGAACTAACAGTATCTGAAAGTGAAGTGTTGCTTTGGACCTTCTAAATGAAACTTATTCCAAGGAACCCTCCAATGTGACCCTTGATCTTTAGTATATTAATGGTCCTTTCCCTATATATTTTGTTCTTCAAATGACAGAACATCTTGTTGATAAAATGAGATCCTTGCATTTCACTTTATTGATGATTTTTATTCCATATATCACAAGTTTGACTTATGCAATCAATCATGTACCAGTATCAAGTTGGTTTTCTGCTGGTACTTTGAGTAATTGGCCATGGCTGTTTGACGTCAGTGATTTCATCTGCTATTTTTGGGAAGGGTAATGAAGCAGCAATGGATGCTGAAAAGCTACACAGGAGAATGTATGCAGAAAAGGAAATAAATGATTTTTACAGTTTGAACGTGTCAAAAACTTGATTACAGCGCAAGATAACATAATTTTATTAATGTCCAACAAATGACCATAAAAGTAAGTCAATGGGACTAAAGGATACATCCAGTGTGAGTACAATTTGGGAGTGCAAAAACAACTCCTATATAAGAAAAAGAAGAAATCTGAAAGTATAGTCTAGGTAAATATCCGACAAGGCTAAGCCCTAGGTCTAGCTAAAACCAAAACTAAAGTGTATACGCAATGTGCATATATATGGGTTAATACTTAAAACTTAAAAGGCTTTGTAAAGTCCCGCATCCTCTCATTTAATTGTTTTATATGTGCTGGTATGGGAATTTAGAGATTCTATGTGCAACGCTGGTATGGGAATTTAGAGATTCTATGTGCAACTCATTTACCTCAACGCCCTGATATTGTCTGAAAGATCTGTAGTAACCCTTCATTTGATCCATTAGTGAATCGCATGACAAAGCAGTGTGTCTTTCCTGCAATGACCAACTGCTATAGTTTGAAAGATCTGTAGGTAATGTAGTAGCCTTTTATCTGAACTATTGGTAAATAAAATTATAAAATTATTGTAATCTTGCAGAGGCAAATTGCTCTAGTTTGAAAGCTCTGCAGGTACCAGGTAGTAGGTAGAGTAGTAGCCTTTCATTTAATATATTGGTGAATCAAATTATAAAGTTTTATAATATTGCAGAGTTTCTTACCTGTAATGACCAACTGCCATAGTTTGAAAGATCTTAGTTACTAGTACTACAGCAGCCCTACCAATTGCTATAGTTTGAAAGATCTGTAGTTACTGTAGTAGTCTTTCATAATTCATTTGATTTATTGGTGAATCACATTTTAAAGTTTGTAATATTGCAGAATTACTTTTCTGCAATGACCAAGATAGTTGGAACGCTTGGTCCAAAATCACGTTCTGTTGAAGTGCTTGAGGGGTGCCTCAAAGCTGGATTGTCTGGTGAGTTTTGTTACTGATTTTTTGTTTTGTTTTGTTTTATATGGCATAGTAAGGTTGTTCACAGAGTCTTTTATCTAGTAGCATTTTTATAATATTAGGTTTGAGAAGATCATATTGCAGATAGTGGCTTTACTTTGGGTATATAAAATTCATGTTAATGGAACTTGAATCACTAATGCAGCAATGATTTGACAATGGCAGTTGCTCGTTTTGACTTCTCTTGGGGAAACGGTGAATATCATCAAGAAACTCTTGAAAATTTGAAAAAGGCCGTGAAGAACACCAAGAAGCTTTGTGCCGTAAGTTTGATTTTCCACTCTGTCATTATGATTCCATTATCTTTTTGATCTCATGCATACTGATAGTGAGATAAATTGAAAGTCAATGCAATTAACAAAAGAAAGCAAATAAATTACCATTATTAGATTGGATGTCATTTGCTATAAATCGAATGTCAAGTTATGCCAGTGATAAATTTTTTCCTCATTTCATTTCAATTGGTATTGTCTAACTGGTAATCTTCACTCTAACTCAAGGTTAAAGTTAATAGTTGATGTTCATCAGATTTGTCATGAATGCAGTCTCTTTCCAGTCCGGACAATAACAGTAACTGCCATCTAGGAAACATGTACTAAGTGATGATGTTCTTATTATTATTGGAGATTGGGTAGAGCTGAGCATATGGGGCCTTTTTGTATGCATAAACATTGGTATCCACTATCACACATGAATATACATGTCACCGTACATGTTCAGCCTTTCGATGCATGCATAAACTTCAGGTTGCATGAATTTCAGTGTGCATACATAATTTTTGGTTTAATCATTATGAATTTTACCATTCATGTTTGGTCTTTGGTTTGCATGCCTACTTTTCTGATTGTGACTTGATCATTGGGGACTTTTCAGCTTGGTGCTTTGCTTTGATTTGCTTTGCTAACAAGCTTTTTCGTTCAACTTGTTTGAAGATTAGCTGAACATCCATTAAATTTCCACTAGATGTAGGACATAATGTTTTGTAGAACACCAATATGGAAAAGTACTTTCTATATGTATTTGTCTGGGCTTTTTTGATATGAATTTCTGTTTTCTAAATAGCTTCTATGTTTGAAACTGAAAGAGCAATAAACTTTTGGCATATAAAATGATACAACAGTACCAGCAGGTGATAGAGGTTGGCAGTGGGCACAGGTATCACTGGCCTCTTATCTTCCTGTGAGTTAAAGAATAATACAGAATCCAGATGTCTACCTGGGCAATTTTTTAACCTGTTTTAGAGTGAATTAAGTTGATATTTGCTAAGTTAATGCATGTGTGTGTTTGTATTTGTCTTCTCCAAATTCAATTGAGTTGGTTCACTGATACAATGTAGGACATGAAATATAGGATAAATAAAGACAAGTAGAGGAAATGCTATCATCAGTTGATAATGATGTATTATAAAGTATATCAAATCTATATTTAAAGTTTGAAACCATTCTACTTTCTAACAGAAGCCTAGATGAACAGTAGATTAGTTTTCTTCACTGTGTGCTGTTTTTCTAGGCACTGCCCCTGATTTTGTTCCTTGCTTTTATGAGTGTTTGCTTTATGTTGTTTTTGTGTAGGTGGCTTAGTGGTTAAGGTGGATTAATTTTGTGGTGGGCTATTTATTTTCTTTTGGCAAGGTTATTGTCCTGGTTTCACCAGGATTTTGGGTACTTCATAGGGTGCATTTCGGATATTTAAAGTTTCATATTTAAAGTTTCATCAGTTTGCTTGGGGTGCATCCAATTCTTTAATTCTTCACAGGAGGGGTTTTGCTTGGGATGTGTTGTGGTTCTTCACTGGCTGTAAGTTTGTCTAGATGTAGGCCCCTAGGGGCTCATTGGGGAGTTTATCATGCTGTGGGGGTTGTTGAAGTGGGTTTGGAGAGGGACAAGCATGTAACCACATTCATCCCCTTTTCTAGGACTCTCTTCGGCATCTTCATGAACGTTGTAACATTAGGGGTACTACTCTATGTAAATATCCAATACTCGTGAAAGATCTATACTTCCACCCTTTTATTTTAGTCAGAGATTGACAGGATATCCCATTGCTTGATTCATTCTCAATGACTGGGTTGATGACTTGTAGTTTTCCTTCAGTTTATTGGGAATGTGGTGGTCGTAATAATTTTGAGTGTTGTTGCTTGTCTTTCACTTTAATTGTAATTGAGATTGAGAGATTGCTCTTTTGAAAGAGCCTATTCAGCAGGATTTTTAACTGTTATTTATCAAGCTAGTAGACTAGACCCAGAAAATAAATAGCTTTTTATATTTTTGTTTTAATATGAAAATGATTTGAGCTTTACCTAAAAACGATGTCACATTTTTCATACTCAACTTTAAAGCATGCAGTTGAACTGCATTTCAAATTACAGGTTTAAAATTTTCGCCTGATAAAAGTTAGACTCTGCAATGTGCTAAAAAATATAGTAAATTAAATATGAACAATGAGCTAAAGAGGGTAATATTTCATTGTGTTTAATCTGCATATTGCATCCTTCCATAATAACATTTCTTTGTCGACCATTTGTTATGATACATTGTGTACTTTAAAGCTTTGGAATTGCTCAATGCTTTTTATATTTTAGTGCTCATTGTTTCCTGATGCTATAATTTTCAATCATTAAATTTAGTAATTTGAAATTTTATTGAGTCTGACACTGCAAAATTCATGACATTGTAACGAAATACCTATTCATAAAAAAATTGTTATTTTTTCATGTCACCTAAGTATCCATCACCTAACTTAGAGGGGTGGGATTCTGCTACACACTTTATGGATGGTGCCACCTGCCCTGCTTTAGCGGCCACAATGACTCTGCTAAACATGTCATTCCTTGGGAGGAATTGAACCCTGATTAGTGACATATCACCACCCCTCCTTGACCAACCAGTCAAACCCCATGTAATGTGTGACTAGATAACAGTGTGTTTTGTTTATATTTCTGGCAAACATTGAATTTGAAGTAAACTTTCATCTGTTTGCTTCATACTTGCATCCATTTCTTTGCTTATAATTTGTGTACAATTGATATTGTTCATCTTCAGGTCATGCTGGATACACTGGGTCCGGAGTTGCAGGTCTTCAATAAGAATGGGGCACCTATTGAACTGGAGGGTAATGCTTTTGTGACTTTGACCCCAGATTCTAGCAGAGAGGCCTCATCAGAAGTTTTACCAATAAACTATGCAGGACTTGCTCAGGTGCAAAATATTTTAGTAGCCCTTGTACTTTTTGTAACAACAAAATGGATTCCTGCTTTTGCACTAACACTTTTTTACCTGCACTGGTTGTACTCTTTTAGTTCAATTGACCTACATTTGTGGTCATTTGTTGGACAACAATAAAATTATCTTATCTTATCTCAAACGGCTGCATGGTAGATTTGCCTCAAAGTGATGTAAAAACAACCCCATTATGTGAATTAATGTAAAGCTGGTGTGTGTGCACTTTTCCATGGTGGATGTCCTATTAAACCATAATATAATGGCCCTGTAATTCATAAACAAATGACTAGCTCCTCCTATAATAAACATATTCCTCCATATGATAGCAAGAAGGCCCCCTTCCATGTGACATCACCTCTAGAGTCTATACCATATGATCAGTATATGTGCACCTACTAAAGTATGCTCCAATGACTATGTGTCATGAGGCCCCGTAAAATAATATCTAGTTTACCCCCACATATGTGTCCACCATGTGATGCCATCTTCATAAAACATAATTCGTGGGCCGAAGCAGTACCAAGGTTATCCAATACTTTGGTTAATTAAATACAATGTTCCTTAACAAAATATTATATTTGTGAATGGTCCCTAATAAAATATTATATTTGTGAACTTGTGTGCCATAAGAGGTGTCCCCATAAAGTGGTCGAATTATTTCATAAAGAACCAAGGGGTTTGCTCAACGTATCATGAGAAAGGAGGTGGCCCAACATTAAAATAATGATATTTTGCCTCCACATATGTCCCATCTCCTAAGTGCCCCATAAAGTGGTTAGTTCATTTTCTTTGAAAGATTAAGGGGCTGGCCTCTTGATCTACATGTGAGGGGTGTACCATCCAAAGATAAGTTTCATACCCTAGCCAAAAACCCCACCAAGATGAAAATATAAGGCTAGGTTTGTTCCTAGGGAACACCACCACTATGGGAAAATACACCATCAATACCTAGCAATTTGAATGCTAGGGTACCACATAACTAAATGCCAAGATGTAATGCCTTCTCTCCATGGTAAATACAACTATCAACCAAGGCATCAAAATGATCAAGTGTAAGCACAATGCCTAGGCCATCCATAGCTCCATCGACCTGCAAACATGTCCATTGTGATAAAAATCATAAATCAACACTCATGTAAAATGAGGAGTAACAACTTCCATTAATTTGTATTATTGGGAAGTTGACTTGGATTTTTAAAATAATTATTGAATTCATTAATTAGGCAATTTACAAATTTTCTTTTTTTATTCTCTTGCATGTCAGTAGCAGATATGTGCAATTATTGGATTTTATTATGATGGTCCATGTCTCTTTCTGCGCTACCCCTTTCCTTATCTTTTGTTTACTGCTATGTTTAAGAGTTTGAAATCATTAAGCATGATCCTGCAAATGCACATGTGTAACCTTTCTGCTGGGAAGTGGTGGCTGAATGTTGATCATAAATGCTGGTTTCAGAACTATTTCTGGAATATGTGACTGACTGATTTATGCTTTGGACGTGTTGTTTTTTCTATCTGATCCCGTAGGCAGTGAAGGAAGGTGACATGATATTCGTTGGTCAATACCTTTTCACTGGAAGTGAGACCACTTCTGTGTGGCTTGAGGTAAAAACCATTTTTATGTTGAAGGTTGTGAAAGTTGGTCTTGAATCATGTTTTGCTTGGAGTTGGACACATTAATTTAGAATTAGTTGTACTTGTCACACTAATGTAATTTTTTGCAGGTTGCAGAAATTAAAGGCCAAGATGTGGTTTGTCTTGTGAAAAACACAGCTACACTTGCTGGTTCCTTGTTTACGATGCATGCCTCGCAAGTTCGCATTGATCTGCCTACACTGAGTGATGCAGACAAGCATGTAAGATAATTTTAGCTTTGCTAGTAGTAGGTAACATAGACGAAGTGTCTTGCAAAAGAGTAGTATGCTTCAATTCTTCTCTGAATTTCTAGTGAATAGACCTTAAAGAGTAAGCAGGTGAATCAAACCATTTATATGGAAGACCTAAGTTAACATCATTTAACAGCAAGTTAATTGCCATTCTGTGCAGAACGCAGATCCATTTAAAGAAAGGGCTAAACGTAGTACAAATGTGATATTCTCTTTAAACTGAAGTTTCTTTAGAATATATAAAGCGCCATATGTCATTCAATTAATATTTGAAAACTTAGGCAGTTCAATCTGTTCTCCACTGTATCACTGGATCCTTTCCTCCTCCATGGATACTCCCAAATACGTATGTGATCCCGATCCTCCTAGATTACGTCGATCTGCATCCAGCAGGAATACAGCATGGATCCATTCCCCCTCCTCACCCCCACGCCAAAAAAAATAAAAATAAAAAAGGTGTTCTCTCATGCTACTTTGTGTAGGATGGCATTCTGAATTCTTAAGAAGTTAGTTTAAAAAATCGAGCAGCAATTGTGTGACCTTTGAGCTACAGTAATATCTTGCAACCTCAGTTTTCTGCATTTCTACAAATACAACAGAGCTAGGTTAGTTTAGCTAGTTATACTCAATAAAGTTCTAGAAGAATTCACTGCTGTAACCTTAATATCTAGGCATTTGTGAATGGCTGGTTAGTTCCACCTTTGTAGCCCTAGCTTGTGGTGGCATTCCCGAGATGAAAATATTGAATTTGGATGGGTAGAGGTATTTAACCTTTGAGCTACAGTAATATCTTGCAGCCTCAGTTTTCAGCATTTCTGCAAATACAACAGAGCTAGGTCAGTTTAGCTAGTTTTACTCAATGAAGTTCTAGAAGAAATTCATTCTTGTAATGTTAAAATTTCCAGTTCAGATCTGGTTAGCAGTCTTCAACAATTTACGCCAAAAGTATTAACTGAAACACACTGAACTTCAACAATTTATGCAGCAGAAAAACTCAGGATATTATCACACCATTTGACACATTGATTTACCCTGGAAACCCCAGTTCCTTGGGAAAATCAGCAATGATTGTCTTCTTCTTATTGCAGGATTTGATTACAACAGTTGTAGATTAGTCCTCCAGATACATCTTCCTAGAGCTTGACGAAGACATACAAGAAAATGCCCCAAATCCTATCTGCAAACTAGATTGACAATCCCGAGACCCACCCTAGATCTAGACTGCTCGCTACAAGAGGAAAGCCATCTCTTGCAATGATGCTGACCACTATAGAAGATCTCCTTTACTCCTATAACTGTGATGCTAAACTCATACTCTAAGGCTTCTTTTATAATCTCACACACATGCAAATACCATCGGCCAACTAAAACCATTTATATGAGGTGTTATAAATCCAACTTTACAATGTATGTTTAGAAATCACCTCGGTTCCTATGTTGCTAGACACTCCCATCATAGAAGTACCTGCCGAGCTACAAAAAGTAACATGTAGAGTTTCTTTGCATTTATGAATGGCTGATTAGTTCCAGTTTTGTAGCTCTAGCTTAGGGTGGCATTCCCCAAATGAAAATATAGAATTTAGATGGATCAAGATATTTAACCTTTGGGATACAGTAATATCTTGCAACCTCAGTTTTCTGCATTTCTACAAGTACAATACAGCTACGTCAGTTTAGCTAGTTTTACTCAATGAAGCTTTAGAAAAATTTCATTGCTGTAGAATTTCTATGCATTTGTGAATGGCTGATTATTTCCACCTTTGTAGCTCTAGCTTACGGTGGCATTCCCCAGATGAAACTATTGAATTTGGATGCGTTGAGATATTTATCCTTTGAGCAATTTGGTCACAATTTCATCATAGATTAGTGATGGAAGCGATTCCTTTCCATTTTGGTTTATCTTTCATTATCATGCTTCTCTTGCAATTCTCTCATGTTGTAGGATTTATTCTTGTTAAAACATTCAAGCTTGCCATTAGCTGTTCATGAAGTATCAATATGAGGAAATTGTTTTGGTGCCAACTAGAATAAATTGTAATTGAAACAAGTAGTGTAAAATATGATGTCCAATGACAGGTGAGATATATAGGATAAAGCTGGCTTTCTTGTGTCGGCCTTGCTATTTCTCTCATTTCAAATTGATCATGTTTCTGTTCGTCTGTGACACTGTTCATAGGTTATTTCAACGTGGGGAGTAACGAACAACATTGACTTCATTTCTTTGTCATATACTCGCCATGCAGAAGACGTTAGACAAGTAAGTTTTTTTTTGATTTCCGGCCTTTTTTATAGTTCTTTGATATTAAGGGCCTGGCCAACACTAGTATCTGAAAATGTTGTTAACAAAATTAATAGACCCTCTTTTCAGTGATTCATATAGTGAGCCTCCTGTATGGTGTCTGGGAAGTTATGCCTCAAATGAAGAATGTGACTGGTTTTCCTTTCCCTTTAGCTGTTTTGCCTGTGAATGAAACTTATGTTATATCAGAAGAGCAAGCGCTGTAATTTTGTTAGTAGGGAATATTTTTTGGTAAAATAATTCAGATTTTTTTTGCTCTAATGCTATCTATATATCACGCAGACTCGTTCTTTTCTTTCTAGTCTTGGGGAACTTCACCAGACTCAGATATTTGCCAAGATTGAGACCATAGAGGTAGGTCTACTATTGAATCAAATTAGTAATTCCATATTTATTTGTTGCAAAGGCAAAAATATCATTTAAAAGGTTGAGTTAATTTTTATTTTTATTTTTATTTGAGCTGTATCTTGTATGGTCTATTTTTAATTTTGAGCAAAGTCTTCCACAAGATGCATGCAACATAAAAATATGCATTGGTATTCACTTGGCACAGGGTCTAAAACACTTTGATGAGATTTTGCAAGAAGCAGATGGCATCATTCTTTCTCGTGGAAATTTGGGGATTGATCTTCCACCAGAGAAGGTGAGATATTTCATATTTCTGTTTGTGTTTCTTGGGGTTTACATTTTTATGATCTTGATTATTATATTTTATTGTGCTTCATTTCTATTGCGAGTCAAGACCGAGGTTAAAAGATAGAGTGTGTAAGTGTTCCTATTTTGCTAATGCTAATTGTTATGCTTGCCTGCCCACATAACTTACATTACTATCATATTCACATCTAATCATGCTTGTATTGGATATGGTATATTATTAAGTTTAGAATGCTATATGTGCATTAATGCTCTCATATTTTATACAAATGAGGTTTCTAAAGGCTTCGAGAGGTTTATATATATGGTGTTCTTTATTGTGTTGGGATTCAGGAGCTTGTGGGCGCATCGTTTTGATATATAGAATTCAACTACAAACTTTGAGAGGTTGTCTATGGTGCTTTTCAACTTTGTGGGAGGTGTTTTAACTTATCATTTTGGGCACTTGGTTTTGCTTGTGTATGCTGAATTTTGCTTGCAGACAGTGTACACAGTTCATTTTTGCATGTGAAAGCTGCATTTCAACTGTAGGAGCTGTGTTTATTGTATTGGGAACTGGATCTGTCTGTATGCAATGTCTTTTTATTTATTTATTTTTTAATGTGCTTCACCACCATTACCCCACAACATTATCCAGCTTTTGAAGATATCTCTACCAGGTAACCCATATTTGTGCTGCTGCTCAGCATTCATCATTTTCTTGAACACAGGCTACATGGGTTTTTATTATTGTGCTAGTGTTTTGTGGAAGAGGGTTTGAATTCTACTTTCTGGTAGACTAGTAGTCCCTTTGATGAAGACTGATTTGAAAGTCTTGCATACTGTTTACTTATGTCTATTTCGACCCTTCCACTGGGTGGAGCTGAAAACTGATTCTTGTGTCTGCTTCTACATGTCACTAATCACAATTTCCATCTTTAAAGACTTCCGACAATTACTTCTACATAGTTTTCACTTATTTTGTTTTTTGTTGATGTTTAAGTTTGTGTGTATTGTTTCCTAGAATGGGTCATACATTTATCAGGGATTGCATTTAGATACTTTTGCCTTTGGTATGAAAGAAACTAAAAGTACAAGCTTTTGGTCACAGTGAACCAAAAACAGCTAATTGAATATGTGGAAAATATGGTCATATAATGTATATCTGTATTCAATATCTCAATTATTCTTTGTTAACACATCACATGATTGTGTTGAGAACCAACAGTTTCAAGTTTTTTGAAGATGATTATTGCATCTGTGGAGAATTCTGGCCTCATCAGCCAAATTTATGTGTGGAGATTTTGGACAACGATTTCTAATCCACCTTTAGCTGCACTGTCTCTGTCAGCTTGAATCTTCAACTGTTGTGCTGTATCTACAATTCATTTTCAACACTGAATGATGTTATCATAATAACTAAGTTGTCTCAAAGTAGGACCTTTTTCATAAAGTTGTCTTAAAGTAAGACCTTTTTCATAAAGTTGTCTAATTATTATAATTTAGATCTCCAAAGCTGGCTTTATTATTGTTATTGTTAAAGTTGGCCTCCAAAGCCTCCAGAGTGAAATTTAGATCTTCCCTAGTGATTGTCCATCCCCAACTGAAATCCCTGTCCCAGTATGCCACTGTCATTGTAAGGCCAATATATAGTCAGTATTGTGAGCTCCTTTCCCAGATCTTGAGAGTAGAGCATTGTTTCTAAACCAGAAGAAAAAGACCAACAGCTAATATAGGGTTCTTTTCTTCCACCCAGAAATAAGCCCTCCAGACCTGCCCCTGGAATCAATGTACATAAAATCTCAACTCCCTAATAACTTCACAACTTTGAGACTCTTACTCACCCCTACTACCCTACCCCAACAAACATAATTTCTTGCAGGAGGACCACATCAGGATTATGTGCTTGCAGGACCCGTTTTAAAGCCAATTTTTTGGAGGGGCTGGACAGACCCCTACAATTTAGGGTTAGAAGGATCATTTATTACCCATCTCAGGGGCATTGGATGCTCTAAGAATCCTTTCCATGGAAAACTGCTTGCCTAATGATATTTTACCACTAGTTTTTTTCTGGGCCAGGGGAAAAAGGATTTTTACCTTGCACATTGCCTTTGGTCCCTTTTCTGTAGATTGACCCAGCTCTCCTTCTGCACCTCCATATTCCAAGGAGAAATTTGTGAGCTTCTATATATATACTTTTTTTCCATGTAATGCATTTCCCGTGGAAACCCATTGGGCACTTCCCCTCATCCTGAGGATGGTACCCAATGTAAACTGGGTTCTTCAGGGCTTAAGGCCAGGCAACATTTCAACCGAGTGGGGGAGGAAACAACTTTTCCTATCAGGCACTCAAACCACACCCAATTGACAACTCTTTCTCTCTCTCGTTATATATATATATTAACTTCAAGGAAAATATTGTGAGTTTCTTTTAAAGAGAAAAGAAAAATACATTAAGTATTGTGTTGAGATTATGGTTAATCTTCATTCCATGTGCCGATCATTTATTTGATTTTTTTGTGGCTTTATTGAGCCTACATAATGGGTAGTTAACCCACTTTATTGTATTTTCCTATATTTGACTAGGTCAGCCTAGTCACCTTCTTTGGGCTCGCGCCCTAAACCCTGAAGGTGATATATAAATAAAGCACACCTTGTTTGCAATTCATTCATTCAAGTTAGTATTCAACAAAGGCCCAAGGGTAATTTTTCTCTAGTGTGCTTCTCTTGTTCATGTGCTTGGGTATTATACCAATCTCTCGTGTTCATGATTTCATCATATATGTGTTGTTTCATTTCAGCTGTATTTTTCTCTTGGATGGATTAGGGGTTATGAAGATTTGACTGTAGTTCAACTATCTTTTGACCTCAACGTGGCCTTAGAGCCATTGTGGACTCTTCTTTCTCAATCCAACATTGTTTCAAGATTAAATGATAGTCCTTCTTTATAGTAAAGGTTTATGGATGTATTTGAATAAACCCCTTCCTATCCCTAATGATGACAACTAGGACCTAGTTTGCTTTAAAAATGATTAATCCCTTGGATTAATTACTCTGTGTGGAGCTGAACCTTATTCATCACAAGAAGGATAACAAAATTGCAAAGCAGATTTGGGGTATTTTTCCCAACTTATTCAATGCCATAAACACTAAAGTTAGTCGACTTAAAACTGGACTCTTTAATCTCAAGATGTTGACTTTGCTAGTGTTGAAGAGTATATTGCAAGGTTCAAGAACCTAAAAGCTAATATTATACATTTGGTGGCATGGAAAAGTCAGATTTAGAGCATGCGAGTATTCTTTTGAATAATCCTTCTACTGCATTTAAAACTTATGCTATCATCTTTCACAATATTCCTCTTTTTCTAAAGGCCCTTAGCCCCTTGGCTTTGTCTACTTTAAAGGACGTGTTTTCTAACAGATTGACATCAAGTCACCTTGAGGAATTTGGGTGAACTATATCTCCTAGAAATGAAGCCATTCTAAGGCTTCTACTGTCTACATTATCATGCAAGCTTGAATATGTAGGGGAAATTCCCAAATCTCCAAAGAAGAAGAAGAAAACATGTTTTTATCGCCATAAGGAGAGACATTCCTTCAAGTCTTGTCTCCTTTGTCTTAACAAAACTGAAGAAATTGCTAGGCAAACAAGTAGCCACGATGACCTTTTGAAGACGTGGTTGGTTCTTCTAACTTTTCACATCTAAATGCGCGCTCCACATAATGGTCTTCAATTTTCACACAAGAATGAATTGTAGATTTTAGAGCTATGAGACATATGATGAAGCATGAGAACCTTTTCTTGAACTGTAGTGATTAGCACAAAGGGCAAAAGGTATTATTAGTGATGACTCAACTCTCCTAGTTTTGGTTGTGGCATTGTTGTGATTGACAACGCTAACTATGAAGATGTTCTCCATGTTCTTGGGGTTGGACTGAATTTACTGTCTATCTATCACAACATAGAGGTTGATAAAGAGGCGATTTTGGTTAGGTAGATGGTTGTCAAAGATATTAGCGACATGTTCAAAGTGGTTGTTTTCAAATTTTGTGATGTGCTTGAATATATGTACAAGTTGGTGAAGAATTCTTCACCTCTAGCTTCCAACAAGTTCATTGGAATATTGACCAATGCATACGCCAACAATAATCTATGGCATTTTCATCTGGGTCACAACAATTATGGATCCTTGAGACATATGAGCCATCTTCACCTTGTCAAGGGTCTTCAACATATCGAGCCCCCTAGTGGTGTTTGTGAGGGTTATGCAATGGGTAAACATCGTAGGGAGCCCTTTTTGAAAGATAATTCAAGGTGCGCTTCAACGTCCTTTGAACTAATTCACTCTAAGTTACCAAGATCCAGATGTAGGTATGATAAGGATCTAGATCCGTCTAACTTTTGAAAAGCTATGTATAAATATCAAGCTATATAAAAGTAGAAATGAAGAAACATCAATTATATATATTAGTATGAATAAAAAAAATAACAAAGTTAAGATGGCCAGCGTGGCAAACTAGTCCATGAGCAACCACGTTGAACCTATAATAATCCATATGGCATACATCCGAGCAAGAAATCATGATAAAACCACAAAAAGTGGGTTTTGAAGTAACATCAAGAACGCCCTTGAAGCAGTCTTTAAGAATTATGTATTATCCCACACCTTCAAGCACTGCTTCTCTGTAGACGAAATCGTTCCGCATCTCCAAATCGTTTTGCATTTTCGAATCTCCAATATAAACTATCTTGTGTGAGGTTCGTACTTGCGCCTAGCCCATGTAATAGAAAGATCCAACACGATAATAAGGTTGGGACTTGCAGATAGGGGGCTATCTCTCGACGCAAGACTTCGTCCAATGGAATTTTGAATTACCTGTGCGATTTCACCGCAGAACTTATCAACACGATTTCAAACACCTATTCCCTTTGCTAAATCGTATGTGCCAGACAATGAATACCTCTAAATGCGCTTCATTCGTCGTGGGTACCTTTTGGAGTGGATCCTGGGTGGATTTGGATCTGAATTCGTTTCAGATTTGAGGATCCCCGGATCCATCCCCCAAGGCTCTCGGATCTAGTAAAACAGAATTCACTGTAACATTTGTGGTCCCACGGCCACCACTTATCTTAAGAGGAGCCAAGTACTTCCTCGCCTTTATTGATGACTATTCTTAGTTCCTTTGGATCTACACCATTAAATCCAAGGATGAGGTGTATGGCAAATTTGGAGAATTCAACTTTCTTGTTGAATCTCAATGCAAACTAAAGATCAATTGCTTGCAGATTAATGGAGAGCGAGTACATTGATAACGCTTTCCAATAGGTTCTTTGCTTTTAATCCATTTCTTGGCAGCACATTGTCCCCCATACTCCTCAGCTAAATGTTGTGGCCAAGTTTAAGAATAGGCCTATCACGGAGACGACCCATTGTATGCATACTCTTAGAGCATCAAGCTCTCTCTTTTTGGGAGATGTAATCATTTGTGCAACATTTATCATCAATTGCAATCCTGATCAACAATCATCAGTGTGGCATCTTATGAGCAATTGCTTGGGCAGAAGCTTTCTCTTTCACATTTCAAGATCTTTAGATCAAGTGCATGGGCCCACCCGCTTCATGAAAGGATTGATTTATCACTTGTCCAAGGCACTCCTTGTAGGAATTTTCTTGGCTATAGTGAGAGTTTTCAGGGGTATCGTCTTTATGACCTTGCTTTTCACCAAGTGACACAACATCATGATGCTATCTTTGATGGGCCTTTTCCTTGTGATTCTCTAGGGTCTTTTTCGTCACTCCTTTTTAGTGACCATTCTCCTCTTGCTGGGTTGCTTGTTGATTATTCCTAGCTATAGTTATAGTCAACCTTATCTCATCTCCATTTGATATTGGTCCATCTATATATACTCCTTTAAGTTCTTCATCTATGGTTGTGAGATAGTCTACTGGGACCCCTTCTTGCTTTGGTCCCTCATCTCTCCCCAATGTATCTAGTCCTCTATCCTCAAATGAGGTTACTACAACCAGTGTTGCAAACATTGGGTGGCGAAAAAATCGGAAGGGTCCAGGAAACATCGTTTCGGGATATCTCGGCAAAACATCGACAAACATCGGGAAAAAATCAGCAAACTTAAAAAATAGAAAAATATTCATTTTTTTTCAATTTTTTAAACATCTAAAGCAACAATAACATCAAATAAACACATTGCTACATGAATATTGATAGAAAACCGATATATAAGATATATAAGATGTCTAGAGAATCGAGATACATCACACATACAAAATGAATCATGTCCTTGCATCTTAAGTCATCAAAAATATAACAAATGTATCTCATGATCATCATCATGACTCACGAGTCATCTACAATGAAGTAAAGTAAATAAACTATTGATTCCCTCTACCCCTTTTACGGGAAAAGGTAATCGCTGTGCAAATGGCCTTTCCTCTAGAACTAGAAGTAGGTGCCCTTGAGGTTTGTGGGCCTCGTACTGGACTCCGACGTCCTCTAAAAGAAGACCTTGCAAAATGACGTCCTCTAGAAACTGGAGAAGGTGGCCGAAACTGATGTCCTGAAGAATGAGAAGGTCGAGGAGGTAGTCCTGCAGCTCCTGCTCCTCTACCAGTACTAGTGCCTGTGCTACCACCAGGTCTATCTCCCTCTAGCTCTGACTGTGGCACACTCCCAGAATCGGTGTGAAACTCCTCTGGAATTGGAACATGCTCATCCAAATCCTCTGAGACTGTATGAGTCTCACCATGATCACTATCAGTAGCATGATCATCCTCTAGCCAATCAGGGGCTACCTCCATAACAGGCTCCTCACACTCTGCCCTCCATGCAGCGGTGGTGTCAATCTCATCCAATGAAATGGCCTTCGCATCAACTTTTCTCTGATACTGTTTCACCCACAACCTGAGATTGTAGTGGACGTAGACCAAATCATCAAGGCCCTAAGTATCCAACCTGGAGGAGGATCATAAATATTAAATATTAAAGTGGCATAAATCTATAAATTAGAATTTAATAATTTAAATTTTATATTATATAATGAATTTGAAAATTTGAAATTCTCTAACCTGTTGCGCTTTTTGGAGTGTACTTTTTCAAATACACTCCAGTTGTGCTTGCAACCAGAAGAGCTACATGTCTGGCTGAGCACTTGAATGGCAAGCTTTTGTAGAATAGGTACACAACCACCATAGTTCTCCCACCAAGTACCGCTCTCGGGATTTTGGTAACCCGTACCCGGCGTTTCCCCGCTCCTGGGAGCTTGGGAGCTGGTACGAAACGTCCCCCTTTTTTATGGGAGCTTCCTTAGGAACTTGGGAGCTTTTCGGGAGCTTTTTGGGAACTTGCTTTTGCCGCCCCCTTTTTATTGGGAGCTTGTAGAAGCTCCTTGTCTGTTTGGGAGCTTCTAGTAGGTACACAACCACCATAGTTCTCCCACCAAGTACCGCTCCCGGGATTTTGGTAACCCGTACTCGACGTTTCCCCGCTCCTGGGAGCTTGGGAGCTGGTACGAAACGTCCCCTTTTTTATGGGAGCTTCCTTGGGAACTTGGGAGCTTTTCGGGAGCTTTTT
>LPNX011166658.1:198125-244082 GCA_001517045.1 Pseudotsuga menziesii
GCGAAGCTTCTCGCCGTATCAGATACTTGTGTCCGCGTACCCGACGTACCCGCGTTCCAGAAACTTGTGCAACATAGGAAATTATGAATAAAATAAACATGAGAAACGAAAAATAAAATTTAAAACAAAGAATTAGAAAGAGAAAATGAAATTTTAAATTTAAACTTTAAAGTTGAAAGTTTGAAACTAGGTGAAGCTTACTTGGCATCAGGTTGGTCCTATCATTTATTGCTATATCAAACCCAAATAATCCTGTAGCTCTCTTATACATTTCCAACTCTTGGGAAAGCTGTGTACGCTCAGCTGCATCAGGTACCATCCTTTGGACACACTCATAGAATCCAAACATAACCTCTCCATCAAATCTAAAGCCATAGGAGTAAGCATACGCAGGGTTGAGGTATAGCCCTGCAGCATGAATGGGGCGATGGAGTGTGTGGTTTCATCACGCATCAATCACTGCCCATATCATATGTTGTCTCTCCCGCCCCTGATATCCCTTGTCCTCATAATAAGCACGGATGGATTCTTTGGCCCTATCCATGGCCTCATATAGGTAGCCCATTGCGGGCTTCTCTCCATCAACCAAGCAGAGAATCCTTACCAAAGGTTCGGTGATGGTGCACACCTCCTTCACCGCACCCCAACTTTTCTCTGATACTGCTTCACCCACAACCTGAGATTGTAGTGGACGTAGACCAAATCATTAAGGCGCTGAGTATCCAACCTGGAGGAGGATCATAAATATTAAATATTAAAGTGGCATAAATCTATAAATTAGAATTTAATAATTTAAATTTTATATTATATAATGAATTTGAAAATTTGAAATTCTCTAACTTGTTGCGCTTTTTGGAGTGTACTTTTTCAAATACACTCCAGTTGCGCTCGCAACCAGAAGAGCTACATGTCTAGCTGAGCACTCGAATGGCTAGCTTCTGTAGAATAGGTACACAACCACCATAGTTCTCCGCACGGGTACCGCTCCCGGGATTTTGGTAACCCGTACCCGACGTTTCCCCGCTCCTGGGAGCTTGGGAGCTGGTACGAAACGTCTCCTTTTTTATGGGAGCTTCCTTGGTAACTTGGGAGCTTTTCGGGAGCTTTTTGGGAACTTGCTTTTGCCGCTCCCTTTTTATTGGGAGCTTCTACAAGCTCCCGACCATACAGAGGCCAAAATCATAAGAAAAGTGTTGAAAATCAATTGAATGATTGAAGTTTATTGTGTCAAGAAATCACCAATAACAAAAATTTCAATTGAATCTATCAATAATGCCATTTTTTTATTTTCAAGGTTATATAAATAAAGAGGGCCCACACTTCTTAAATGTTTAAATCCATTCACACTCCATATATGTTGCAAGTGTACTTAAGTGAATATACATGAATTTTTTACAATACTAAGATATTGAACTACTTTAATTCATATCTCAAATGATTATAGCTAACTTATGTTATTCATACTGACTGATATAACAATTTAGGATCATAAACCATATCGAATTCAAGATACCAAAAGATTTGAAAGTTTGTTAGTTGAACTTAAAACAATCAAGTTCATTCAAATTATTTGGGTTTGATATAGCAATAAATGATAGGACCAACCTGATGCCAAGTAAGCTTCACCTAGTTCCAAACTTTCAACTTTAAAGTTTAAATTTAAAATTTCATTTTCTCTTTCTAATTCTTTGTTTTAAATTTTATTTTTCGTTTCTCATGTTTATTTTATTCATAATTTCCTATGTTGCACAAGTTTCTGGAACGCGGGTACGGTCGGGTACGCAGACACGAGTATCTGATATGGCTAGAAGCTTCGCCCAAATTTGCAGGAAACGTAGGGTTGGGAGCGGCAATAATATATATTAATTTTTTTAAATATATTAAAAAAAATAAAGTTAAAAAATACATAATTGATTAATTTCATAGCTTAAACTATTTTATCTTCTTAATCCTCTAGTAGTGTCATGAAATTCATTCTTTTTAAATTTGCTCACTCCTTTAGGCCCACATTATACAAATCTATCTCACATTGCTCCTAAGAGTTCTTAGTATTTGGGTGCCTTTGCATTTTCCTTTTATGGTAACTACTGCTTACTTCTAATTTGAATGAACTTGATTGTTTTAAGTTCAACTAACAAACTTTCAAATCTTTTGGTATCTTGAATTCGATATGGTTTATGATCCTAAATTGTTATATCAGTCAGTATGAATAACATAAGTTAGCTATAATCATTTGAGATATGAATTAAAGTAGTTCAATATCTTAGTATTGTAAAAAATTCATGTATATTCACTTAAGTACACTTGCAACATATATGGAGTGTGAATGGATTTAAACATTTAAGAAGTGTGGGCCCTCTTTATTTTAATAACCTTGAAAATAAAAAAAATGGCATTATTGATAGATTCAATTGAAATTTTTGTTATTGGTGATTTCTTGACACAATAAACTTCAATCATTCAATTGATTTTCAACACTTTTCTTATGATTTTGGCCTTTGCATGGTCGGGAGCTTGTAGAAGCTCCCTGTCTGTTTGGGAGCTTCCAGAAGCTCCCAAACAGACAAGGTGCTTCTACAAGCTTCCAATAAAAAGGGAGCGGCAAAAGCAAGTTCCCAAAAAGCTCCTGAAAAGCTCCCAAGTTCCTAAGGAAGCTCCCATAAAAAAGGGGACGTTTCGTACTAGCTCCCAAGCTCCCAGGAGCGGGGAAATGTCGGGTATGGGTTACCAAAATCCCGGGAGCGGTACTTGGTGGGAGAACTATGGTGGTTGTGTACCTATTCTACAAAAGCTTGCCATTCGAGTGCTCAACCAGACATGTAGCTCTTTTGGTTGCGAGCGCAACTGGAGTGTATTTGAAAAAGTACACTCCAAAAAGCGCAACAGGTTAGAGAATTTCAAATTTTCAAATTCATTATATAATATAAAATTTAAATTATTAAATTCTAATTTATAGATTTATGCCACTTTAATATTTAATATTTATGATCCTCCTCCAGGTTGGATACTTAGCGCCTTAATGATTTGGTCTACGTCCACTACAATCTCAGGTTGTGGGTGAAGCAGTATTAGAGAAAAGTTGATGGGAAAGCTGTGTACGCTCAGCTGCATCAGGTACCATCCTTTGGACACACTCATAGTATCCAGACATAACCTCTCCATCAAATCCAAAGCCATAGGAGTAAGCATACGCAGGGTTGAGGTATAGCCCTGCAGCATGAATGGGGCGATGGAGTGTGTGGTTCCATCGCGCATCAATCACCGCCCATATCATATGTTGTCTCTCCTGCCCCTGATCTCCCTTGTCCTCATAATAAGCACGGATGGATTCTTTGGCCCTATCCATGGCCTCATATACGTAGCCCATTGCGGGCTTCTCTCCATCAACCAAGCGGAGAACCCTTACCAAAGGTTCGGTGATGGTGCACACCTCCTTCACCGCACCCCAAAAACTCTCATCATATGCAACTAGCTTGAATGTGGCTTGCCCCCTCTGGTCTAGTGCTAAATGATAAAGCACGCCACTCTGGTGAAAAGAACATCGCCTCCAAGTCCCACATAGAATTCAAGAGTGACTGAAGAGAAATAAAGCTAGTGGCAAAGCGTGTGATGGCAGGACGCACCAACTCTTTGTCACCTGTGAACTTTCTCATCAAGCTAAGCACTGCTGCATGGTTATATATGAATTTTGTGATGCTCCGTGCTAAATCAAGAGTATCCTTGATCCAATCAATCTTGCCTAAATCCTCTAAGATCAAATCAAGGCAATGGGTGGCACAAGGAGTCCATAATAGTGTAGGATACCTGGCCATGAGCATCCTACCAGCAGCCACATAGTTCGCAGTGTTGTCCGTTATCACTTGGACAACATGCTGCGGCCCAATCTCTTGGATGAACTCATCCAACAAGCCACATAGTAAAACCGCATCTTTGACATGTGCAGATGCATCCACAGATCTCATGAACATAGACCCCCTGGGGCAATGAACCAATAAGTTGAGAAGTGTCCTACCCCTCATATCGGTCCAACCATCCGACATCACACTGCATCCTGTTAAGTCCCATGATCTTTGAAGCTCCTCCAATCTGCGAGTGCAATCAGCCTTTTCATCCTGAAGGATGGGCCCTCTCAACTCCTCATAACTAGGGGGCTTGAACCCCGCTCCAACTAAAGCAGCCGCCTCAAACATGGACACATAAAATGGGTTCTTTGCAAAGTTAAATGGAATAGCACTCCATAAGAAGCATCGACCAATAAGTTTGTGTGCGTCTGCTTTTTCCTTTACCTTCACCATGGACCTTATAGAAGGTTGTCCACCAGGGTTGCATCTTGAAGATACCACAAAAGGCGATGTGGACTGCTGTGTGGAGTGGGTATCGGTATCTGGGCTTGTCCCACTAGCCCCTACTCCTGCTGCGGCCCCCGAATCTTGAAGCACGGCCTCCTTGTATTGTTTCCTTAGCCCTGTGCCCTCATTTGCTTGTGTGGCCTTAGCAATGATTTCCGGAGTTGTTTCTTTGCAAGGACCCACACCATGCCCTGCTATTTGTGCAAGGTGGTATTTCAGCCTACTTATCCCTCTTGTCATTCTTTTTCCACATAGATTGCAAGTGAGAATTTGTCGATTGACCGGGTCAATAGGTGAGCCCCACTCCCAAAATGGATCCAAAGCCTTTGGCATCTTGTATATGGAGTTATTGTTGTCAAAATGAAGCTTAAATCTTGATACTTTGAAGTTTGAACCTAAGGCAAGAAAAAAAACGTTTTTTAGCATATGTGATTATTGAAAATGTAAAAGTTTAAAACACAAGAAAAATTCCAAGAAATATTGAGCATTCAACCATTAATTTGATGAGGAAAAATACATAGACATTTTTATGAGGATTTATAAGGAATCTAGGGCAAGATAAAAAATGCCAAAACGTTTTTTGGCATGCAAGCAACAAAAAAATACATAACAGTTGGAAAAAAAATGCTTAAAACCCCATAAAAATCGTTTTTGAAGATAGACAATTACATGGCAAAGTAAATCAACAACAATCCCTCTTGGAAAAGTGAGAAATGATGGGCAAATTTTTTACTTACCTTCAGCTGTGGAAAAAACCCCAAATGGCAAGATTCAATCTTCAATTTGATTGATGGCAAAGAAAATGTTGCCTAAATTTGCTGTTGGTCTCTTGAAACCCTCTTCACTTGCCCTCTCAAACTCTTAGCTCACCTCCTAGTGGACTGTTGGACTCAAAATGAGAAAAAAAAAAGAAAAAAACCAACTTAAAAACCACTTTTTCCGTCCCTGTCTGCGGCAGGCCGAGTTTTTCCATCGACTCGCGATTTATTGGGCCAATTTCTCGGGAAAAAAGCGGCAAAAAATCGGGAAAAATCGGGCCGATTTTTGGGGCGATTTTTTGAAGAAAAATTGGCGCGGCGAAAAAATCATGATTTCTCGGAAATCGGCCAATTTTTCGCCAATGTTGGTAACACTAACTACAACATTAGATGCGCATCCTAGTGAAGACATTCAATTTGGATGATGATGATGACAATGATACTGCTTTTTCGTGGTTTTCGTGTCTACCTAAGTGGGTTGTTGCTATTGTCTTTGATGTTGCTAATTTTCTTGTAGGTCCTTCCACACAATAGTCAAACCACACCCATCAAAAGCCCTTAGCGACCCTCTTCTTCTTGACAAATACCAATGTGCTGCATTGAAGACTCTTTCGTATCACAATCAATCCCAGTAAAAGTCATGAAGGTTTTCTCCATGAGCAGTATGGATTTTGATGATCCTTAGCTCAACATTACATGGTGGTATTGTGATGCATATTGTGGATATGTAATGCCTTCTGTTGCCGCCTAAAACACACTTGACCGTGGAAAAGTCTTCCAACCACTAGGTGTGTTCCTGAGGGAAACTATGAGTTTAGAACCCAATGTCACCTCGATTCCTAACTCCTTTGTTTAGACCCAACTCCTAAAAAGGTCAAGGGGGTAGTCCCTATTTACTATGTTTCAAAGGATGCGTTTTAGGAGTTAAAAGATGATTAGATTAATTTAAGCTTTATGGCAATCAATCATGCAAAAATGCAATAATTTCAAATGACAAGCAAATCTTTCTTTGTTCGTAAACCAAATATAATTTCAAGAGAAATATAGTATTACTAAACTAGTGCTTGCCTGAATTGGGCTATGGAGTCACAAACAAAGATTACAATGAAATTGTCAAAATGCATAAATTGCTCTAAATAATTTGTTCACCACAATAATCAAAAGACCACATTCATCAAATGTAAAATACTTTAAGCAAATGAACTGGAGTTGTGCGAGATGAGCTTGAAGTAGACTTGAACCAAATAAACGATGACTGCAATAGTAAATAAAATGAAAGATCGTGATGTTGTGCAAGTGGTCCAATAGATTTTAATTTATTTTAAGGTCTTTCTTCAAGTTAGGGGATTAATGTGTTTGAATGAGAAAATAAACAAACTAACTGATGTGTTTACCTCCAACCCTTATCCCTCAACTGAGAGAAACTGTTAGGTGCTCAACAAGAGAGCACAAGGCTCTCTCCTAGCTCCACAAGTTAGTCCCAAAACTAGCCGGGTGCTCAACAGGAGGACATAAGTGCCACGAGGCCCTCAACGACCTCTACCCCTCTAGTTCCACACACTAATCCTCTTTTCTCAATCTTGCAATAATAGATTGAAATGCCTATTATTCTAGCCAACTCGAATCTTCTCCCTTTCTTGTCACCCAAGGTCAGACCAACTGGCAAGGGGAGTGAATACAGGGCGAAGATTGGGGCAAGGTTTATTTTAAATAAAATGAAGAATTTAACAATTATTCACAACGCAGACAGCACGATATTGCAAGGGTGGCGTAGCCAACTCACTTGCAAGGTGTAGGCAATTGAAAATAACAAAAAATGAAAGTTTAGCCAACACGATTTTGCAAGGATGGCATAACCAAATCACTTGCAAGGTGTGGGAAAAATAAAAGAAGAAAATAAAAATAAATTGAAACTCTAACTAAGCTAAACCCAAGCCAATCAACAATTGTTTATGCAAAGGTGGGCAAACCCAACTTATTTTTCATGCAAGAATGACAAACAAAGAAAACTTCAATTTGACTTAAAATGCAAAATAAGAAATCAAGTCCAAGAGACTCTCTTGGACTTGTTACAATGGCCGAAATTTCAGCATATAAAGAATAAGAGGAAAGAAGAGGGAAAGACCGTGTTTTCACCCCTTTCTTGTGATGGCCTTGAAGCTTTTCCTTTAGGGTAGTCTTTTCACCCTTCTTGGCTGAAATTTGATAGAGTTTTGCCTTGTTTTGTTGCCAATCTGCTAAAAACCAGCAAACACAAAATGATAAAATGTGCCCAAAATCACTTTGGGGAAGTTAGTATGTGTTAAATTTTCATATGCTTAGCTAAGACATTAGTATTTCATTTCATTTTCATAACAAAAGCATATAAACAGGATCATTGAAAGATAGACAAGCACAACCATACAAAATGAACACAAAGATTTATCCTAGGAAAACCCTAAAGGGAAAAACCCAGCAAAAGCTTCCTCAATATAGATGTCCCAAAAAGATAAAAGATAAAACCAGCAAGGAGATCAAAGCCTGATCCTCCTCCTTCTCCAGCTACTTCTCTTCTCCACTAATGCGCTACACAAGTGAGACTGTGTGTGATCCAAATGAAGAGCACCACGCCTCTATTTATATTCATCTGTTCACTTTAATTAACTCATCCGACATGTAGGCTCGAGTTAATCATGTAGGCTCGAGTTACACATGTAGGCTCAAGTAACCACACTGGGGTGCTAATGACCCACCTTTACAATTAGAGGGGACTACCTCATGACTCTTATTAGTTCTTCCAATTAGAAGCATCGGGGTACAAAGTAATACAAGTGGTTCTTTCGATAGGACCCTCGAGGACCACAAAAGATACATATAGAATATTCTTCGAAGTTACAATATTTCAACACTCCCCCTTAACGAGAAGGGTATTCTACAACAACATCAACAACAACAATAATAGGAGAGAGAGAGATAGGACATCATCAACATCATTAGGGTAACACATCTATAAATCATTGGAAGCTTTTCAACATCATATAGTCTTCTTCTTCAGTTTTCAACGACAACAACTTTTTGATCAGTGTCAACATCTTTTGAACTTTTGATCAGCAACATCTTCAACACTTTGACCTTTCGATCAGCAACACCTTCAGCAACATCTTCAGCATTTTGACCTTTCGATCAGCAACATCTTCAGCACTTAGACCTTTCAATCAGCAGCAACATCTTCAGCACTTTGACCTTTCGATTAGCAACATCTTCAGCGTTTTGACCTTTCGATCAGCAACAATGTCTTTAGCATTTTGATCAGCAACATCTTCAGCACTTTCATCTTTCGATCAGCAACAACTTCTTGAGCATTTTGTTCTTTCGATCAGCAACATCATCATATCCTGATCAGTAACATCATGATCAACACCATCATCATACTTCAATTCTCGAACAGCATCATCATCATCATATTTTGATCTTTTGATCAGTACGTCATCATCATGCTTTGATCTTTTTGATTAGTACATCATCATCATCACGCTCTGATCTTTTGATCAGTACATCGTAATCATCATCATACTCTGATCTTTCGATCAATACACCATCATCATCATCACTGATCTTTCGATCAGTGCGTCATCATCATCATAAAAACATCATTATCATCCAGACATCAACATCATCAAAACATCAACAATATCATCATCATCACACTCTGATATTTCGATCAGTACATCATCTTCATCATAAAAACATCAACATCATCAAAACATCAACATGATCCTTCCTTTTGGAATTACGGGATTTAGGTCTTTACGGAGTTACTAACGATCCTTCCTTTCGGAATTACGGGATTTAGGTCTTTATGAAGTTACTAACGATCATTCCTTTCAGAATTACGGAATCAACACATTTGTGGAACTCAAACAATCCTTCCTATTGGAATTACGGGATCAACACATCTGTGGAACTCAGACAATCCTTCCTATTGGAATTAAGGGATCAATTCAATGATCCTTCCTTTCGGAATTACGGGATTTAGGTCTTTACGGAGTTACTAACGATCCTTCCTTTTGGAATTACGGGATCAACACATTTGTGGAACTAAGACAATCCTTCCTATTGGAATTACGGGATCAACACATTTGTGGAACTCAGACAATCCTTCCTATTGGAATTATGGGATCAATTCAATGATCCTTCTTTTCGGAATTACGGGATTTAGGTCTTTACGGAGTTACTAATGATCCTTCCTTTCGGAATTACGGGATCAACACAGATGTGGAACTCAGACAATCCTTCCTCTAGGAATTATGGGATCAACACACGTTCTCGAGTACCGAAGTCACCGAATCCGTTCTAAACCGAAGTTCAAGGATGATACAATCCTACCACATTCACGGGGACCGAGATCTCTGGATACATTTTGAACCGAGGTTCAGGGATGATGCAATCCTACCACATTCACGGGGGCCGAGACCTCCAGATACATTTTGAACCGAAGTTCAAGGATGATACAATCCTACCACATTCACGGGGACCGAGATCTCTGGATACATTTTGAACCGAGGTTCAGGGATGATGCAATCCCACCACTTTCACCGGGGCCAATACCTCCAGATACATTTTGAACTGAGGTTCAGGGATGATGCAATCCACCACTTTCACGGGGGCCGAGACCTTCGGATACATTTTGAACCGAGGTTCAAGGATGATGCAATCCACCACTTTCACGGGGGCCGAGACCTCCAGATACATTTTGAACCGAAGTTCAGGGATGATGCAATCCTACCACATTCCCGGGGGCCGAGACCTCCGGATACATTTTGAACCGAGGTTCAAGGATGATGCAATCCACCACTTTCACGGGGGCCGAGACCTCCGGATACATTTTGAACCGAAGTTCAGGGATGATGCAATCCCACCACATTCACGGGGGCCGAGACCTTCGGATACATTTTGAACTGAGGTTCAGGGATGATGCAATCCTCTACTTTCACGGGGGCTGAGACCTCCGGATACATTTTGAACCGAAGTCCAGGGATGATGCAATCCCACCACATTCTCGAGGACCGAAGTCACCGGATCTATTCTGGACAGATGTCCTAGGATGATACAATCCCTCTTCATTCTCGAGGACCAAGGTCACCAGATCACTTTAGGGCAAGTGCCCAGGGATGATACAATCCCACTGCAACATCACTACTCCCCCTTTCGAGGAAGGTCTTTCCGAACAACACCAAGCTTGTCTCGAAAGTGTTCGAACTTTACTCGAGACAGAGGCTTCGTCAGTACATCATCATCCAAACCATCATCATCTACATCTTCAGTATGTGAATACTGAACTATCACCATTTGTATCTCCAGTATGTGAATACTGAAAGCATCATCATCTATATCGTCAGTATAGAAATACTGAAACATCATCATCTGCATCTTATCTCGTATGTAGAAATACTGGATTTCTATGTGTTACAACGGAACACAGGGTTCTCTATCATCACAACTCTGGTTATCTCATAGAATCATTGTAGTGTCCATCTTCAGGTCAAAGAGACCTGATATCAGCTTCCGAAGCCATATGACTTCACAACTTAGCAGAGCAATCTGCTATGTATTCTGCTTCAGCCGTGCTAAGAGAAACACTGGATTGTTTCCTACTAAACCATGAACTCATAGCAGACCCAAAAGCATCTACCTGATGTACTTTTCCTGTCTGAGATACTTCCAGCCCAATCTGCATCTGTGTAGCCATACAATCTATACTCATGGCTACCATCATAGTATAAACCAAAGTCTATAGTCCCTTTTAGATATCTCATCACATGTTTTGCAGCTACTAGGTGAACCCGTCTTGGTTGAACAAGATATTGACTTAAGGTGTTCACAGCAAAACAAATGTTTGGTCTGGAATTTGTTAAGTACATCAATGACCCAATGATCTATCTGTAATGAGTCACATCCACTAACTCTGATGAGTCATCCGCTAACAGCTTCAAGTTGGAGTCCATGGGTGTGGCCATGACTTTGCATTCCAACATATTGAATCTCTTCAATATCTCTACCGCATACTTTCCCTGGTTGAGAAAGATTCGTTCTGAACTTTGCCATACTTCCAAACCTAGGAATAATGCATTAACCCAAGGTCTTTCATCTCATATTCTTCTTGCTTTCCATAATCTGTTTCTCATTCCCTGTCAAGAATAAGTCATCCACATATAATGACAAGATGACAAGTTCATCTTCTACAACCTTGTAGTAAAGGTTAGGATCGACTGTACTCTTGGCAAAGCCCATGCTCATTAGGAAACTATCTATTCTTCCATAACAAGCTCTGGGAGCTTGCTTCAGGCCATAGAGGGCCTTCTTCAACTTGCATACTTGATTCCATCTGTCTTCAACTTCAAATCCTCATGACTATTCGATGTAAAACTCTTTCTCAATCATACCATTAAGGAAGGCTTGTCGTTACTTCATCATGGAAGAAAATACCATGATAGCTCTAAAGGAAGTGTACCTTGCTTCCTGGAGTAACTATCTCTTCAGAATTAATTCCCTCTTTCTGATAGAAACCTCTAGCCACAAGTCTTTCCTTACTTCTATCAACAACATAATTTATCTTGCAAATCCATTTGGAAGATATCACATTCTTGTTTTCTGGTTTGAGTACTATATCCCAAACATCATTCTAGTATTTTTTTTTTCATCATAACATCTTCCATGAGTTCGTCTTCTCAGGTCATCAACATATACTAGTCTTCTGCATTCAACCTTGAAGGTTGGAACCCACTTTACTCTTGGTAAAGTCTCGATCCATCATCAAAATTGGTTTCACCAATTGGGATTTATGATCCTTTTTCCAAGGTGACCCGTTACAGGACTGTTCAGAACAACGAAGTTGTATGGCCTGCCACGTGTCACTGTTTCATCTTCTGGGTTTGAAATTCGGACCACGGAAAGTACAGTTCATGCTCTTTCTGTAACATCTTCAGGAATTCCATTTGGACCTCTGTAGCCCAATCTATAGGAATTCTCCTTAGGTATCCTGTTTAGGGATGAATTCTTGAAGAGGCTGGAACCCTAACTTGGAGGGATCATATCTCCCAGAATATAGCGAATTTGAGGCTGAATTTTGGACACAGTGTACATCAGGATTTTATCTTTGGCCTTTGCAATTTTTAGCTCCTGAACCTTCGTAAATCTTGGGATATAGCGAATGTACCAAAACTTAGCAGTTTTAGTATTTAGGGTTTTTCTAGCTCGGGGTCAAACTAGGGTTTGACTTTCCCGGAGTTTCACCAAACCAAAAATCTTGATCTAGGTCTCTAAACTTCAATTTTGATGAGGAGAGCAATCCTATGCTGGGCTCACTCAAAAATTCTTCTTTTGCAAGAAGCCCTATTTTCCCGCACCGAAAACTGAAAATGCTCGGAATTGAATTCCGCTTCGATAGAAAGATGCGCCCTTCAATGGAGAGTCAACCTAGCCTTCTTTTGCTGATCGATTGTGGAGAGAGAACCAAAACGTAAGAAGCCCTAGATTCTGTAGCTGCACAATGTCTTCTTTCAGGGTGGCTCTAATACCATGTTAAATTTTCATATGCTTAGCTAAGACATCAGTATTTCATTTCATTTTCATAACAAAAGCATATAAACATGATCACTGAAAGATAGACAAGCACAACCATACAAAAGGAACACAAAGATTTATCCTGGGAAAACCCTAAAGGGAAAAACCCAGCAAAAGCTTCCTTAATATAGATGTCCCAAAAAGATAAAAGATAAAACCAACAAAGAGATCAAAGCCTGATCCTCCTCCTTCTCCAGCTACTTCTCTTCTCCACTAACGCGCTACACAAGTGAGAGTGTGTGTGATCCAAATGAGGAGCACCACACCTCTATTTATATTCATCTGTTCACTTTAATTAACTCATCCGACATGTAGGCTCGAGTTAATCATGTAGGCTTGAGTTACACATGTAGGCTCAAGTAACCACACTGGGGTGCTAATGACCCACCTTTACAATTAGAGGGGACTACCTCATGACTCTTATTAGTTCTTCCGATTAGAAGCATCGGGGTACAAAGTAATACAAGTGGTTCTCCCGATAGGACCCTCGAGGACCACAAAAGATACATATAGAATATTCTTCGAAGTTACAATATTTCAACAGTATGTTAGTGCAATATATATACAAAAATTTACACAAAGTTGCCAAATGAATAATTTTGAAAGAACTTGAGTATATGAGGGTTAAAATCATATTTGAAACACTCAACAAACTAAAATTAAAATGCAGAAATTTGAATGTAAAGAAAGAGAAAATTGGTCCTTTGTTATTCAAGAAGTGAAGCAATGGGACATCCAAACGAGGAATCCCAGTCTTTAATCCAAATAACTTGCAACTTATAAGATTTTCACTACACAACTACTAGAAGGTGAGAATCAAACAATGAGCAAAGAATCATATACTTCAAAGTTCAAACTAGAAAATATATGAACTTCTTTTATTACAAGAATGAAAACTCACAAAATTTATGGAATGCAAATACCATAAATCTTACCAAAGCAAATTAATATGCTTCCTTGGCCAACCAAACTTGTGTAACTCCTCAAGCGTGGAAGCAAATCATCAATGGGAACAATGGACACAAGATTCCTTCAGAGATTTTGATTAACAACCCCAAATGGCTGAAAATTATAATGGCCCAAGCAAGAGCAAGGGCAAGAGAGCAAGTGAAAAAGAATGAAAACGTGGGCAAGAGAGTGTGGGTGTGTGTAACCCAAATGAGGAGGGGAAGCCTCCTTAAATAGGAAATGAGTGAGGAGAGAGCCCAAGTGCATGCAAGCCACTTGTCAAAATGAGAGAGTGGGAGCTCAAAGAGAGGAACAACTTCTTTTGGGGGCACCTCCTAGGGTGAGAAATCAAATAGAAATGCTGGATAAACACCCCTCTAATATTTTCAATCTTCATTCTAGGCCCTAAGGGGGGGATCACCAAAGTGGGACCCCTTCCTTTGGCTTATTTTCAATTATCTCAATTTCCTTGAAGAGGGAGGGTGCCCCCCCTTTGGCCACATCTTCATTCTTGTGAAACACTTGCATGGGGGGCTCCTTTTTTCTTCTAAAGTCACCTTAGGAACATAATATAACACTTGACAACTTAATTTTCTCCTCTTAAGTGACTTTAGGCACTTTTCCAAAATTTGACTTGCTAATTAATTGCCAATTTTCCTGATTTCCTTGACTCACTTTGGCAAATGTGACTAAAACCTTAGCAAGACTTGTCCGAATAACTTCAAACTTTGCCCAAGGGTGTAGGGGGACTCATGCCATTGATTTTGAGTACCCATACCCCAATCCGTGGGCATTATATGCTATTAAACCCTCTTTTTATTACAACATTTTTATGTTTAGGGACATTTTTTAATCACCAAAAATTAAAAAATCCTAGGTAAAACCTAATGAAATTCCGCAAGACTCTGGATAGTGTCTAGCATGGTTACATAAAACATTCCTAGGCCTTAGTCACCCCGTGGACTTGATCATTAGAACACCTTTCACCACTTTGGAGGTATTTTTGAATGAAAAACTCAGGTAATTAAAATACTCAAAAATAATTTTAATATTCTAAGGAAAAAAACATAGAGGAAAGGACTTCCTTAATGAAAAAGTCCTAGGCAACTAAGTTATACAAAAACTAGACCTTTATGCTGACTTATCATTACAATATCCCCTGCAGGGGTACGGAAATTTCATGGAGAAAAGATAAGAAGAAGAGCTGCCTCGCTTGAAAAAACTTTATTAGGTTCTTTCTCATCTTCAATGCACATCGTACATGGTTGGCCACCTGGTTGGTTAGGTGGTCAACACCTTCTCTATGGCCCCACATTCAACTATAGGGTGTGTTGAGAATCGAGATTATGGTTAGTCTTCACTTGAGGCCACCTGCCGATCCTCTATTTGATCTATTGGTGGTTTTATTGTGGCTACACACTTAATCCACTATTTTTTTTTCTATATTTGACTAGGTTGGCCTACTCACCNGCCCCCTGCCGATCCTCTATTTGATCTATTGGTGGTTTTATTGTGGCTACACACTTAATCCACTATTTTTTTTTCTATATTTGACTAGGTTGGCCTACTCACCCTCTTGGGGGTAGCTCTTTAAAACCTAAAGGAGGTATAGAAATAAGGTACATTCATTTGTAATTCATTCATTCAAGTTTTTACTTGTTAAAGGCCCAAGGGCAATCTTCCTTCAGTTTGCCTCTCTTGTTTTCATGTGCTTGGGTACTACAGCGATCTCTCATGTAACCTCTTAAGTGCTATTTCATTTCTGTTATATTTTTAGTTTGGCTGGATTAAGGTTTATTGAGATTTCACTGTAAATCCACTAACCTGTAATCCCAATGTCTTGCATCTCAGGAAATGACGAAACTGCTTCTTTGGAGCACTTAACAAAGGCCAAAAGTGCCTGCTATCCTCTTTTGACAGTCTTAGATTTACATCATAGACAGACCAGATGGTTCTCTTTACATTTTCAAAAGATATGAAACATAAAAGTGTCTTCAGTTTATTACATAAACGTTCCATAAAAATTAAGAAATCCTGCAAAAACATCATTACCTAGCAGCCCATTAGTAGGCCTATCATTCCAAGAAATTTGTATCCTTCCTAGAAAGATCTTGTAACTGCATGCAATCTTGTTCCCTCTCTCTTCTTCAGTAATGATGGAGCCAACAGCAACCTCTAATCACTGTTTGGACTCTGGAGAGTAAATTCTGCTTGTCGATCTAATTCTCTGTATATATGTGTGCAGGAGCAGTGGTTGAACTTTACACTCAGATCCCTATCATGATTATATAGAGTTTCCAACAGCAAAGTTTGAAGTTGATTTTCTTCATTTACCAAATCTATTACCAATTGAAAGCCCCTTGGATCTGTAGGTTCTGAATGTCTCAGTTCTGCCCAGTTGTTTTGATCCAGGGCCCAAAGCAGCGCTGTACTCCTCAAAGTGTCCATATGAAATAAATTATAAATGGAATTCCTCCAGCACGACACGTGCCTGGAGCTTCTTGACATGCTCCAGCAAAGAAGCCCCATTGCATTGTCTTGTCAATGAAAATCTGAGGAGTTTCATTTTCCCAGCTGTTTGTATGCCTGCATAAGAGAATATAAATTGATGCATTGGAAAGATGGAAGTTCTTTATCAAGGAAAATATGTGAGTTTCTTGCTAACTGAAGTTCGAACAACCCATGAAACCACAAAGGGAAGGGCCCTATGATTCTTCAAAGTTTTGTTTTGTTACCACATCTTAAAACATTCTTCAAGAACATTTCCCTGCCAGACACCCCCCCCCCCCAGCAAGGGCAAAGGCATATTTCCATTGATTCATTTTTAAGGAACAATGAATAAAGAGGTGATCAACTGTCTTTTCAGCTTCTTTGCACGAAATGCATTTTTGGTCCTTGCTAGGACCTTCTCTGTGCCAGGATCTTATCTGCAGGGTATCCCAAGTCAGCGATTTCCTCTTTAATGCTAATCAGAAGAAAGTTTAGCATTGAATCGAGCTTTTATTTCCATATACTCCAACACCAGACAGGGTCTCCTTGAGTCTTCTCTGGGATCATAGTTTTATATCCAAGCATTGCTGTATATCTACCTGATTATTGCTGTATATCTACCTGATTCTGGGTTCTTAGACCAGACTAGGGTGTCTTTCTCGTCTCTTAGTCTAATCGAGCTAAGTTCCTCCTGACCATCCAACCCCAAAGAGAGGGCTGATTTCCCAGTGTCCACCCTCATGTCAAATGGAATTATGGATTGGGTCTGCAGCATTGGAAGCGTAAAAGATTCCTTTATTGTGGAGACATCTTATCATAGCTCCAGGTGGTCTGTGAAGACCTGCACACCATATCTAAGTATCTGCCCTGAGTCTCACGTTCTCACCATTTCCTATCCTTCACACTAGCAAATCACCGAGCAGTGGAAATGATAGTACTAGGGCCTTCCAGAATCCAAACTATTGAAACTTGGAATAATGGTTTGATTGGGAGTGTAACCCATTCCTCAAAGGATCCGGATAAGAGATCTACATATTTTTTCCAAATGACTTGTTGCCATAAACAATCACCTTTAAGCACTCTCCTTAGACTTTTTGTTGCATGTGCCTTGCCAAAAGAATGTATTTGTTAACTCCCATCCTCCCTCTGGTTTTGCAATCCCTTTACACTTGATTAGAAGGAACTCTTTTTTGTTTTTTGGCTCGAATCTCCCTAACTTGTGGGACTGGCCTTTGGTCTAAGAAACCATGACCCATGGGCATCTAATCTGTCAAAATCCCCCAGGGGTCGCACCCAGCCTGGACCACACCAACCCTTAGCATGGCTGGATTTTCTTGGTGTCTCCTCCCACCATTGCCGCGTTTCGAACCCTGGCCCGCCTAACAAATGGAACCCCTCGAATACCAGCCGCGCCAGTGGGACTTGACAAGAGGCAACTCTTCTTTCTCCTTGTTACCAGGTAATGGAAATTTCAAGCATTTCCTCCTTATTCTTTTAAGCATTCCTTTTGGGATATGAGCTAGATTGGCAATACACAGGAAGTGCTTCAAGCATTGATTTCGCAAGAGTTAGTCTGGCCCCTAGGGACAGCCATCTATTCCACCTGACTGAAGTTCTTTTTATATCTTTTCATAAAGCTCTCCCCAATCCCTAAAACAATATCCATTAGGTTTAAGAAGAAACCCCAATTACTTAAAACATCTTGTCGAAATCAATAATTTTGAAAGGCAGCTGCATATAAATGTATCTTACCTGACCTTCTGGAACTCCTTTAAAAGATAGCTGATTTTTGAACATTCGTCTCTATTCTTGTAGCTTTTCGATACAGGTCTAGAATTTCTTTAAACTTTTCTGCATCTCTAGTGGAGCTATTACTGAAGAGGAGACATCATTGACAAATAATGAGTAAGTTGGATATAAGGTTTTTCCAATTTTTACACCTTTTATGGCACCCTTCTCTTATACTTCAGGACTGTCCCAGTTATACCTTCTGCAACAATTAATAACAGTAGTGGCAAAAGAGGGTAGCTTGTTTCAGTCCTTTAGTTGGGCTAAAGAATTTGGAGGCAGATCCATCAATTAAAAAGGAGAAAATCACTAAGGAAAGACAACTCCCAATCCAGTTTACCATATCTAATGTCATCTGTACATGTAGAAGATCAACCTGATATACATCCAGCTTAGTCTGTTGTAGGATTTTCAGAGGTCCAATCTGATAATCATAGCATACTTCTTGATTTTATAGTGCATGAAGCACTTCCTGGGCCACACCTATTGATATCTGTCTGTCTCTGAGAAAGCCAATCTGAAGAGGCTGAATCTGGTAGTATCTTCTTCAATCCACTGGCAATGGCCTTTAAGATGATTTTATAAATAACATTACAGAGGGAAGTTGCCCAAATTCCTCAAAGTTGGCTGGATGGTCTGTTTTGGGGATCAAAGCTATAAAGATGAAATTGAAGGCCCCTAACAGCTTACTTGAAAGTTGATACTCTTGACTCTTCCATTACTCGGAGCAAGTCATCTTTAATTAGGCCATAAAACCCAATGTAGAACTACACAGTCCAGCCATTTAGCCTGGACCTTTTCCTTTCTGAAAGAAATTCACAACAGCTCTAAGTTCTTCCTTTGTGACCTTTGCAAGCAAGTCATCATTAGCTTCATCATCTCTTCTATGTTGGCTCTGGGTGGTTCTTTATTCAAGTTTTGGAAGCGTGATACACCAGTAGCTGCTATCTCTGGAGAGCTCCGTTTACTGCTCCCATCATCTTTGCCCATTTCCTAAGTTGTGTATAAATTATATATAACATTACAGAGGGAAAGTTGCCCAAATTCCTCAAAGTAGGCTGGATGGTCTGTTTTGGGGATCAAAGCTATAAAGCTAAAATTGAGGGCCCCTAACAGCTTACTTGATGCTCTTGACTCTTCCATTACTTTGAGCAAGTCATCTTTAATTAGGCCATATAACCCAATATAGAACTCTACAGTCCAGCCATTTAGCCTGGACCTTTTCCTTTCTGAAAGAAATTCACAACAGCTCTAAGTTCTTCCTTTGTGACCTTTGCAAGCAAGTCATCATTAGCTTCATCTTCTCTTCTATGTTGGCTCTGGGTGGTTCTTTATTCAAGTTTTGGAAGCGTGATACACCAGTAGCTGCTATCTCTGGAGAGCTCTGAATACTGCTCCCATCATCTTTGCTCATTTCCTAAGTTGTGTATATGTTCTTTCGCTGTTTTGTCTATGAATGGATATATTTAGTATTTGCGTCCCTGTCTGCTAACCATATGGCCCTACTTTTCATCCTTAATTTACTTCCAACCTATATTTTGTAATTGTAACCTATAATTTGTAATTGTAACCTAGAAATTCAAAAAATGTTGATTTTGAGATGCATACAGAAGAATTATCACATAAAGATGGAGAGAAGATAGAAGATAATAATTTATTATTGTACTGCATCAAATACATCTCTCAGACACGTTGTAAATCACCATACATAACATATTAGTAACATTCCTAGTATGTTATGATGCTTTAACCACCTAACCTTTTGCATATCATCCTTCATGTTTTATATTTGGTCACATGTCATATTGCATAACATAAACATTACACATCAAGATGTGTGTTTGTACAGACAGATTCATGTATTGTCATTATCCTAGTTGCCCCTACAACATACAAACGATTTAATCATCCCACTCTTGGTCTAAACTCATTTAGTTTCACAAAGAACTCTGTGGCTTCATTTAGTACATATGACAGATATACTTTGATAATAGGAATACAGAGGAATGCTAGAAATGCAACAGAAAACTCTAAAAGAACAAGAGTTTGCACCTGTTCTAAAAAATGAGATATTAAGACTCAAGAGTGAATCTTTAGAAATAGTGATAATGTAGAAAAAATCCTACCATTATCTGAAATTTGAAAGCAGACTCATAGCTTGCATGTGTGGTTAATTGCATCTTGGAGAGTATAGGAAACACAAATAACTCAATTTTAGCATGACATTCTGGTGTTTCAAACTTAAGTAGGACACTTGAAATTGACATATAAATTTAATCAATCAAAGAAAGAGTTTGTAATATCAGTAAATCAAACTGTCCTAGGAGAGAATACGATTGGGACGGACAGGACATTACTAAATGGCATCTGTTTGCATTTCAGGTATTTTTATTTCAGAAAGCTGCTGTTTACAAGTGTAACATGGCTGGAAAGCCTTCTATTATCACTCGTGTGGTAGACAGTATGACTGATAATCTAAGGCCAACTCGTGCTGAAGCAACTGATGTGGCAAATGCTGTTCTTGATGGTAAATATGATTAAATGCAAGTGTTTGCAGGAATTTTCTACGTATAGAAAACCGTTCTAATAAAATTTTGAGATTCTTTTCACTTAGATAATTCAGTTGATTTAGAAGTCTATTCAAGTATGCTGCTTTGATATACATTCATATGGCAAAAAACCGTAAACTCATATTTTTGGGGATTCCAATTTATTGCATTTTCGTCTATATATGGTTGAATTCCATTCATAGTGGAAACTGTGGCATATTTCGGGTCTTGCATTTGCTGATTAGTTCAAGAACTTCATTGCCACAGGCACAGATGGAATACTGCTAGGGGCAGAAACTCTTCGGGGACTATACCCTGTTGAGACCATATCAATTGTGGGAAAGATCTGTGCAGAAGTAAGTTTCTATAATCATTAATTGTAAGCTATTTGTTTACTTTTGGTTAGAAATTAGTTTATTGTTTATGGATACGTGAAGATGTCAATTCTGAATGCTTGAAATACAGCAGAAATATAATATATAACATGAAGAGAATCGGTAAATAGTTTGTGAAAATATAATACTGCTTTAAGCTGGCGTTTTCTTTCTTCTGTTCTTTGTTTAATGTAACACATGCTGAAAACATTTCATAGTGAGAGACTTGTTGAACAATATTAACCAACTGCAGGCAGAGAAGGTTTATAACCAAGCTGCTTATTTCAAGAAAACTGTCAAATATGCGGGTGAACCAATGACACATTTGGAATCCATTGCATCATCGGCGGTATGAATGTAGTTTCTTTTAGTGAAACTTCCCTTATAAAACTGTAGGTAGGAGTGCAATAGATTTTGTTCAATGAAAATTATGGCGTGGTTTGCTATTTGTTCTATCTTCTAGAAATTCACTGCAAATATGTTTTGAAGCTGGTGACAGCTCAACCAAAAACCTCTATGCTAAAATGTCTTGCTTGCAGGTCCGTGCAGCAATCAAAGTGAAGGCTTCTGTTATAGTTGTTTTCACATCATCTGGACGTGCTGCAAGGTACACAAAATATTACATGATCTGGTTTATAACAATGGAGCTTTGATGCAAGTTGGCTGTATTCCAGCATTGTAATCCTTACTTTGTGTGTTGAAAGAAATCTTGAATTCATAATTTCTTGTTTTTTGTTTATTTCAGGTTGATAGCAAAATATAGACCAACTATGCCAATATTAGCTGTTGTCATTCCACGGTTGACAACTAACTGGTTAAAATGGAGTTTTACTGGTGCATTTCAGGTATAGTTGAATAACTTCCACTAAAACCTGGGTTGTAATTATAGTTTCTTTTTACCTAGGCCGATGTGCTCTTTTCCTACAGGGAAATCAACTCGAGGTTTTAAGCAAATTATTCCTCTTGATAGTGGTTTGATGCTATGCTATTTAATAATAAATATATTCCCTTGGGTACAATGTGATTCATATGATTTATCTACAATAGCACTTCTGCAAGTCAAACAGGTCTGTATTGTTTGTCCTCTGTACGTTGGTCATTTTATTTAGTTCTCAACTTCTTTGCAATTTTAGTAATAATTATGTTTTTTATTCTTAACAGGGAAGGAATGTTTCACTTAAATCATAAGTGATGAATCAGGATTCTGCATCTAATATGTAACTTCAACTATAAGAAGCGTTGCTTTAATTAAAATGGGTGTTATTTTCCCCAATATTGGTAGAGTTGATTTTTGCCAGATGGGGTAGTTCTGGGTACTTCTAGAAAGGATATTGCTGACACTAATATTTCATCAGTAGTAGCCTACAAACTGTTGATGTTTGTAGCTACGTGAGACATCCTCACTAGCTAAGTCGACCCAAAAGATAATAAGAATAAGATATATTTTATTATTCCAAAAAAAGAGAAGTCGGCCCCAGTGAAAAAGGTCAGCCAAAATCAAGTAAAAATAAAGGGTGATGTCTCATTCATTCACTCCACTCAAGCAAGTTCACTCAAGCAAGGAAGAAGTTTGCTCAAGGGTTGTAGAAGACTGTTTTCTGGGTTTTTTTTTGATATCATCTTTCTATGTGATCTCCCTTGTCATAGATCACTTTTATTTGATGTATTTGTACTTTGTACTAAATCTCTGATTTAGAAACGGTTGGCTGGGTTTTTCCCGAGTTTGGGTTTTCCCAGGGTAAATTCTTGTGTTCATGTGTTTCTGTGCCTGGTAATTCTTTTAGTGATCCTTATTTGTATATATTTTAATTAAAGTTGAAAGAGATGAAAATTATATTGCTATCTTAAAAGTATAACATGGTACTAGAGCGGTGTTGAAAGAGACCATTGCCGCAAACTAGGGCATACCGGTTTGGACCCTTCTCTCCATAGATTGTCTTGATAATAGTTCTTGGGAAATCCACCCTAGTAAGGCGCACCATTCTGTGGAGGCAAAATCCAGATTGATGAGGTTTCAATTTTGACCTAATTTCTGTTGGATCTAGGAAATTAGGGTTTTAGATTTTGAGCTGCTCTGTACACAAATTCTGAAGAAAAGGAGGTCTACTCAACTCGTCGTAGGAGGGCGCATCTCTTTGTGGAATCAGTTTTTCCAAATTCAAAATTTCATTGTTGACCTAGCTCCTGCTAGGGTTTCTGCAACAAATTTTAGATATCAGTTCTTCAATCTCTGGTCAAGATCATTGTTGGACTTAGAGTAGAAGGGATATTGGAGGGAGTTTCAAACTTTCGATCTTGGAAGAGTAGGATGCTTATGCTCCTAAATGAACATGATCTCAAGGATCATATACTCAAAGATATTCCAGAGCTAGAGGGAGCCCGAGAGAAAACAAGACTCAAGAAGAATGCAGCCACAACCATGAGGATTTTGATGGACTCAATGAAAGATAATTTTGTACCTCTTATTGCAAGCCAGGACCCCCGCTAAGAAGATGTATGATGCATTGAAGAAACTTTATGAGAATGAGAAGATGTATGATGCCTAACATAATTTTGGCCCTAAAAGACCAACTTTGTCAAGTGAAGTTCAAAAAGGATGATTCAGTTTCTTCTTATTTCTTGAAGATTGCTCAGATTAGAGATCAGCTGACAGTTGTTGATGAAAGTGTCCTTGACAGAGATCTAATGTTGACCTATATGGGTGGACTTCCTCCAGAATGGAAACCATTTATGAAAGGGACATGTGCTTGTGGTCAGTTACCCAATTTTGATCAGTTTTGGTCAGAATGTATCCAAGATGAAACAAGGAAGAAGAACCAGTTTTTGCAGCCATAATTGGAAAGAGGAGAGGAAAGTGGAACACGGGCATGAAAAGCATCAAGTCAGTCCAAAATCCAAAGATCAAGAAGGATAAATCCAAGCTCAAATGTTTCAAATGTGGCAAGCTAGGTCACTTTGCCACGGAATGCTGGAAGAAAGGAAAACATCATGCCTCTATTGCTGATGTTGATGAAGATACTCCACAAAAGAAGTCAAGGAATCATGATCTTGACGAAAATACAAAAGATCGTCGAAATGAGTACTTCTTATAGTACACTCTATGTGTGCACTAATGATTGCATTATCTAGACGATGTGATTGTCATTGGTGATTTATGAAGATCTAGACTGCAATTTCTTCAATGGGCTTTCGACAAGAAAGAAGATGAAGATCAGAGGATTCCTGTGATTTTTGCAAGGAGGAAGAGATCGATAGGAAGCCCAGAAAACAACAAAAGATAAGTATTTGGATTTTCAATTGCTCTTGTAAATAAGATCTGAGTGTTTTATAGTTGTATGTAGATTTGTATTCTTAGAATCAAGAAGTATGTTATAGTGTAGCATGATGAGCATATGATATAGTTTTCTTTTATATGACTAAGATTGACATGCAGTAAGCTCATGTAGTGCATGTTATGTATATGATTGAGTAAGTAGCCTATAGTGCTGCATAACATTCCATGAGTTCTTGATGGAGCTATTCTAGGATGAAACCTCTTTTCTAACATGCTGAGAGCAGTGCATGCTCACGATAGTGTGTTTAGGTGGAGATGGAAGGAAATCTAGATAGTCACCAAGTGTGTTTGGGATATGGATGGATGTTGTGTTGAAGCATTGGCTAAGATGCTTACATAACTAATTATTTGCATTGAAATTTTCATATGATCGAATTCATGATCATGTAATGTTGCTAACTATTTGACTGAATTTGACTTATAGGGAAAGACCATATGCTATGGCCTATAAGAGGAGGATGATGAGACTTGTTCTGAAGGACAAGTGATGGATATGTAGATCTCGTTGATGTTCAGTGTTCAAGAGAGAGCATGATACTCTGAAGCAGGAAGCTTCTAGGAGCATGGCTCTCAGCTCAGGCTCCAGATCAGGCAACAGGATGGCTTCCGTGATAGAGGGATCAACCAAAATGAATGTGATGAACAAGTGACAACAAATATACGTGGATCTAGTACATTCTGTCATATGTAGATTCATGACCCACAGGTCCAGAGGATCTCATATAGAGATTGATGGTTGAGAGTAGGAGGCTCCAACGAATGTTGGTCTCTCTACTACAGATGTTCAATCTTTCGATGATTATGAGAAATAGTTGGCTTTTGGTTGGAGTCATGGAAGATTCTAAAAGTGGTTACAACATTACTTGTGACAAAAGATGAGAGTTAGTATGCTCTCCATTTTAGTCTTGGAGGATGAGAGCCTTAGGATTCAACATACTACAGATGGTAGCATTGAGAAGCACAAAGCCATATTTGTAGCTTGAGGTTTCTCTAAGAAAGAGGGAATTGATTATGCCAAGATATTTGCTCCAGTTGCCAGGTTGAAGAAAGCTCCTTATGGGCTTAAGCATGCACCCCAGGCTTGGTACTCTAGAATTGACAGATACTTGACATAGTTGGGCTTCACTAAAAGTGAAGCAAATTAGAAGAAGGTTGTTCATAATTGTCCCTTGGTACTAGTACTTTATGTTGATGATCTCTTTCTCACAGGGGACGAGAATCTGATTGTCAGGTGCAAGAGAGAGTTGACTCATGAATTTGAGATGAAATACTTGGGGTTGATGCATTATTTGTTGGGTTTAAAGGGGTGACAGGGACTTGATGAGATCTTCCTTGGACAAGGGAAGTATACTATTGAGATCTTGTATAGATATGGTATGATGGACTGTAAGTCCATGGGTACACCCATGGAAGCAAATATGAAGAAGTTACATGATTATGCCATATCTTTAGATTTAGTGGATCCAACCATGTACCACTAGTTGATTCGCTCTGTTACAAACATCAGCGATATATCGCAACATCTCTATATATCGTGATATTCGCTCACTGGCGATATATTGACAATATATTGCCCCGATATATTCCCCGATTTTTTGGTGATTTTATCGCGATATTTGTCGATTTTTTTCTCGATTTTATTGCGATATTTGTCGATTTTTTCGAATATATCGCGATTTTTCCAATATATTGTGATTTTTTGCATTTTGTATTTTTTAATATTTTTGTATTTTTTATTTTGTCGATATATTGCCTATGTTTGGACACTCAACGATGTATTGACTGACACGATATTTGTAACATTGGTTGGTTGGTTCCTTGTACATGGTTAATACGAGGCCACATATCAGTTATGTAGTGAACACGTTGAGTCAACACGTGGTCGAGCCAAGACAAGAACGTTGGGTAGCCTGCTTGGTCCTAGATCAAGAATCTGCCTGGTCCTAGACCAGGATGTCTCTGTCTTAGCCCGCAGGATCTGCTTGGTCCTTATGACCAAACATTGTCTGGTCCCTGACCAGAATGCCCTAGAGACAGACAGGGGCCCTAGTTGCTTGTTAGGGACTTTGCCATGGCATCAACATTATTGGTGCCAGATCAAGAACCCTAGTAGACTGCTGGGGGCCCTAGGGTTCCTGCTAGGGACTTACTCTGCCTGGTTAACTTGCCAGTGATACTTCCTCTCGATGTGTTTCAACTTGTCATAGAGCATTGGATTTTTTGAGAGCTCCAAACTACTCTAATTGCCAGCGAGATCCGCTTGGAAGTTATAACTGGCTTCCCTCGTTGTCTGAGAAACACTTTCCACACATCATTTAGCATCTTCCAAACCTGATGTTTGGTTGCCTCCTCATAAATGGAGGCATCTGAATCAATGACACAACTTATCTGAGATATCAAACTAGAGCAATCTTGAAACCTCTCTATAGGCTTCTCAAAGAGATCAACTAGAGACTCCCTAACCTCCTCCTTTTGCTTATCTGAAAGGGATGATTCATGGACTGGGTTCACTTCCATGTCTATATCAATGGGAGGCTCTTCAAAGTGATGAGAAACAACTTTCTCAAGGAAGGTCACATCTCTGCTTTGCAATCCCATTCTCTTGGGGATTGAGGAGCACAATTGGCTACCTCTTGATCTCTGAACTTACCAGTTGTTCCACTCTTACCTTGCAGATTCTCTTTTGTCGACTCTATGCTGTCACTTGGAAGGATGAACATCTAGAATAACTGATTCAACATCTTGTGGAGCCTCTTACTCCCTCTGTATCTGAGCACTCAGCTCCCTCTGACACTCTGTATCCGACTCTGAGCATAAATAAGATCTGCAGACTTCATCACTTGTCATTAGAGCAAGTCACTTCATCCTCTTGTGGATTTTTCCTACAAGTTAAAAAATCACTTCGATAGTCAGCAATAACCATTATGAGATTCAAATAATGACATAGTCTTAACATCCATCCATATGCTAGGCAACTATCTAGATACCATCAAGAGCATATCAATCACATATATGCAACATGTCATAAAAATAGGTTTCACCATGACAATACAAAGAATCAAACGAGTTGGGATAGAAAGTCCTCCCTCTTTATATCTACCCTTATGCGGAAGTCACAGTGTGCATCTTGATCTTGTCATTATATTGGACATGTACTTCTAAAGCGTGCAATGACATCATCATCATATCATCCTCATGTAGTATCCAAGGTTTAAAAACTCGAAACCAGGAGTTGAATCGGTTGAGGGTCAACTCGGATTGGAACCGAAATCGATAATGAACCGGAGTGGTTTGATTTCAATGAACCGGGCTATTAAATAATACAAAAAAATTACAATTTTAATGACAAAAACTATATTTAACATTCCAAAATATCATTTCAAGCCATTACATGATTAGAGACATAATATGCAAAGTCTACTCATATATATATATAGTATATACCATAAAGTTAAACCATTTATGGGTCACAAAATGGCACCAAGTGCACTACATAAATGATAGTATCGTAGTACATAACAAAATCTCATAGCACATATCTCAGAGTTTGAAACAAAATACAATATCAATGAGGCTCTATCATCAAAATAGCCTCTACAATCCGAAAAACATGATCAATGATGAGTCATGAGTCATGAGTCATGACTCATCGCTAATCAATCATCAAACTCAACACCACTGCTGGAAATGGGATGCTCAACATCAACATCTGGCTCAGACTCCTCGGAGGACTCCCCCTCAGGGACATCTACAACCCTAGTAGAAGCATGGGCTGCACGACTAGGTCGTCTAATGCCACTAGTACTAGTACCACCACTGCCTGCAATGTCTGGATCTGCACTTGTACCCCTTGGAGTTTGTACTAGTGGATCTGCATCCAAAGCATCCCTCCTCAACTCATCTTCAACTTCAATATCAAAATCAGATTCAAACTCTATCGGCTGAATCTCCACTACCCATTCTGAGTTTGGATTAATATCCTCCAACATATTGGGATCTGTATCAGGTCTTTTGTTTAGCAATTGGTTGCGCCTTAGCCGAAGGTTGTACTGCACGAACACGAGATCATTTAACCATTTTTGTTCCAAACAATTTCTCTTCTTCGTGTGAATACGCTTAAAGACTTAGATGAAATCCATTCATCACATGAAAACATCTTTTGCAAGTTCTCCTCTTGGGAAATAAGAGATTGTAGTGTCAAGGAGTTGCAAATCTCGTGATGGCAGGCCTAACAAGTTCCCTGTTCCCAGTGTTTTTCCCAAAGTTGCATTGAAATGGATATGGGGAGAGAAATAGATATGAAAATTTTTGAAAAATGTCAGATACAATACGGCAAGGAAACGACAACAGACTTATATATATATATATAAAAGGACACGAGACATACATACTTTAGAGTACCATTCATCAATTAGATTTAAAGGTAGTCATGTCATTTATAACAATTAAAATTAGCAAACTCAAATATTGTCTTAAACAATATTCTTCAATCTTAAGTGCCATAGATAAGTCACCCACTGACAAGCATTTAAACAAGAACGTGTCAACTACTTCTAAACATCGATTTCAAACCCTAAATTTCTTGATGGATGTATCCAAATGTTACCATCTAATAAATATTACCCTGATTGCACCTCTAGAAAAGTGTCGAAATTTGTGATTAAGCCAGAGACTCAACTATGTTGTGTTTGGGTTGGTCCACTCATCGACGAGACAACAACTAGTCAAGTGAGAGTCGATTGACCAATTGACTGGTTCAAAAAGTGACTAACCGATTTGGCTCAAAAAGGGCCTAGATTCACAGGATTGTTATGATTTGGAACCGACTTGGATATTCAAATTTGACATAATCAACCATGTTTTAAGGGGATTAATTAAGTACGTAAGTATAAATAAGCGAGTTTATGTTTTAGTGCAACTTAGGTGGGACTGCGATGACATGCATTATTGCACTCTATGCCATAATACTATCTCTAGACACCAATGAGTTCCCTTGGATATGTTGTTTACGTTTTATGGTTTATAGTAATAAAAAAGCTTGAAATAAGATTAAATATCACATGCATATCATATGGAGAACTGTCTAAACGACGCACCATCATAATTCTCTCCACAACATAAGGACAGGGATATGAGTGTACTAGCAATGGAATAAATAAGGCCATAGGTCAAGGGTTCATACTAATTCAAAAAGGAAAAGAAGAAAATTGAAGCTTGTTGGAAGATTATTAGAAATATGTGTTGGTTTATGTAACCCTTCATAAATGTAGTACACTATTTTGTATGGCTAAAGCTGCCAATGTATCCATTTTGATATGCAAGTTGTTTTATCACATATGCAAGTCATTGGGGTTCAACTATAATTTACCAGTTATTTATAGGGTCCATAAATCAGGCCTTGCAGATTGTTGCTGTTTGATTTGCCACAAAGCAGAAACTGTTAAACATGTGGTGTGGTTGCAATGTTGCCAGAGCATTTTAGGGATGTGTTGTTGCTGAATACACCATGTGTGGGTGGGTAACATTTATAAACTAAAATGGTAAAATGGTTGAGCTCCTTTGTCTAATATAAACAAGAAATTCAAAAAAAAAAAGATAATTTGTTAATTATCATAAAAGATAAAATAATAAAAGCTGACCATTTGTTAATTACCATGTTGTAAAAAGTAAAAAAAAAAACTAGCATAGACCGATCTTAATCCTTTTTTTTAAACAGAGAGGTTTACAGCTGTTTTTTAATCTCTCTCGGTGCTTAATAGATACAGGGTTAAGATGGATCTATGTTAGTTATAAAATGGTCACCCTTGAGGACAAATGGATGGTCAGATAGGCAGGTAGAAGCATTTCTGATGCCATAAGATTGACAAGCATTTCCTTTTTGTGGAAAAGACGATGTCATGTAACTTTTAATGGGGATATTAAGTCCTTTTATTTGAGTGTAATCACAACTTTTAGATCAGAGTTGGCTGTCCAGATTTCAGCTGGCATTTGCTTTTCCAGGAAAGATGTAAATTTTCTTGAGATGGGAGCCAATACATATATACTGGATTTCCTTGCCTAAGCTGTTGCTCCATGATGTATATTTCTCGATGTTTTTTGTTGGTCAGAAAATCAGGCCATTGAGGAGAGGCGTGGCATGCAATAGTCAATGCTTCAATGACATTTATGACCTAGTCACCTACACAAAATAATCATATATTGACATCTTTTGTTTCCTTGTTTCTTACATTCTCAAAACAAGTGAACATTGGTCGTAGTTATGAAGAAAAATAATAGAACTAAAGGGCATTTAATTAATAATAATGAGGTAGTCTATCGTCTTTAAGAATAATTTGTTAGGTATTTGTTGATGCCTTTGTAGGAGTTTGAAGGGTTAATTGAAAGAGTACTTTTATTATCCTCAGTAGATTTTATCGGACTTGAGGATTATATTTTTTCCTGGGTGGAGGGCTGAGTGTTTTATGGTGGACATATAGCTTTGCCTTGTAGGGATATTCTGTCTATTGTTTGGCATTTTTTTGCATTATTTCTGGCATTGAAATTTATGAAATGTGTCCATGTAGTTCTAAATGGTTGCTGATTGTTTTTGTGCTTCTGTTTGACTCTCTATGTTTGTTATGTATCATGTTGGATGGAATCCTTGCAAACTGAATAAAATTCCAAAATCAAAGTAAAGGTGGAATTAATGTGCAATTTTATGTTTATTTATCTGCTGCTTTTCTATTTGCAAGAACATGTGTTCAAAACAATTTTGATGAAAAACTGAAATTATTGCAGGCAAGGCAGTGTCTTGCTGTCAGAGGAGTTTTCCCTATGTTAGCAGACCCTAAACATGCGGTAAGTTTCTTTCTTCAAGTTAGTAAGTTTTTATTTTAATTGCTTTTCAAAAGTAAAATAATTCTATTTATAATTTGAAATTATGCACTGTGGTTGATTCAATGTTGTTGGATGTGTTGCAAGAAGTATTAAGGTATTGGTTTTGTTTAAAACTTTCATTTCTCCAATCCTCTGGTGTTCTTTATCACTTTTACTGGCTTAGCATAACCTTAATAATTTTGGCAGCCTTTTTTTTACATTTATGCTTCATCAGGTCTTGCCGATGCAGGAAATTATTTGTAACTGCATCATTTTTTTACAAGAACGGGTAGTTTTGTATTAATATAAAAAGGCCAGTCTAGTGAAGCAGCTGGAAAGCACAAAATTTCGAAAATAGATTGCAACTAGTGGGCCAAGCTTCCTCTCTTCAAAGAGCTGGGAGGAGCGAATCTGCCATCTTCCTTTACCACTGCATTTTCTTAAAAATTCTTCAGAATATGAATAAATCCTTTCAAATTGTTTGCATAATAAAGCACAAAATGTAAAAAACAATACATAAAAACTGCCTTGGGAAGTTAACAGGAAAGCAGTCATGGGACATGGGGCCTTCCAGTAGAATTCTTTTTCTAGATATTTCTGGCGAGACTTCCTTCCATGTGTGAGAGGAGGGGAGGGATGATGGCTTTTCTTCAAAGCTTCGGCAAAGGAAAGAGATACCGAATTTTCATGTGGGAGCTGCTGCTCTTCCTGCTCTTCCTTCTCTTTTTCCTCTGAGTTGCTTGCTGCTTCCTCTGAATTGTTTGCTGCATCCTCATCGTTTGCCTCTTCTTCCTCTTTTTCTTCATCTTCAGCTTCCACTTTGACAACTGTCTCTAGAGTCTATCTCCACGTGGCATGTGAAATACCATTCTTTTCAGATTTGATCTCTTCTTGCATTTTCTCTTCGTTTCCCTTCTCCACTTCTAAATTTTCCAGGACCTCAAGTCTATTATGGTTCAATTTGGGGGGATCCTCATGCAGGTTCTCTGAGCATTGTGATTACTTATACTGTGAATTTTGGTGCCTGTTCTGAACCTTCTTAAAATCGACCTGTTGTTTAGAGGGGGAGGCTGTTCTGCTTGAGGTTTAGGACAGTTTTTAGCAAAATGTCCATAGATATGACAATGATTGCGCTTGTTCCCAATACCCCTGAAAGCTCCATCATTCGAGAAAATTAAGGGCAAGTGAGGTAATGTGACCCATACAGGGGCTGCAGTTATCTCCTCTTCTGGATTAAAATATAGAGACCAGGGAGCTAAATAGATTGCCTTTGATCCCATGAAGCAAGGACCGGATTGAAAAATTAGATCTTGGGTTTCTTTTTTTGAAAAGAAAAAAAACATCCTCTCTCTGATGCCAAAAAGAAACCTGACTTTGTATCCTGGGCGCCCAATATTCTGCTATCCATGTTTCAACAACTCTGGGGCTAGGCCGGAGGCATGTGAACTTCCCAATCAGAGCTTTCTCTGACAGTAAAAGGGCTCCTTAGATGAAAACTTTAACTGAGGCACATCCTCCAGGCATTTGACAAATCTATGTTGGTGAGGTTGGGTTGTTGTGGTTAGTTTGAGAGTGTTTATGAGGGTCTCAAACGCCTCTGTTTCAGAAGCTGCCTCCTCTCCCATTGTTCACAAGCCAGAAACTCTTTCATCACAATTTTCTACTGCTTTCACCTGCGGCATAAACCAGTGAGTAAACCTGCAGAAAATTTGAACGGTGCAAACTCAAGCAGATCAAGCCCTAGCATGGACAGATCTGGATTACCTTCCGGATTTGGGCACGGATTGTTCCTTGGATCTGGAAATCCTCTGCTTCTGGCCACGTATACTTGCAGATCTGGCCTGGAAGGGATGGATTTCAAATCAATCTTGCAGGGAGGTGACTAGGGAAACCCTGGCTGTGAGGCAGAACTCTGCAGCGATTTGTCCATTTTCTCTTCTTTTACTTCATTTGTTTCTGCATTATTACTCATTTGAAGACCTGTTTCTCACTCTTACATTTTAGGATTTTTTGATTATGATTCTATGGGTCATACTATTTTTAGCGTATTGCGTGCACATACTTTTTTTCCTCTTGGATTTCCTTGTAACTTTATTATAAGTTCTACCCAGTTATAATGCAGTCCCATCTCAAGAAATTTTTGCAGTAACTATATGCTAATTTGAATTCTTTTGCAGTTATGTCTCCATATTTGATACCATTAATTCCAGTTAGCATAATCATTTGATAATTTGAGTTGACATTGTACTTTTCATCCACATTTTATCTCATGTATCAACTAGTATGAGAAATAATTTGAATGGATATTTACGTGCATCTAAGAAAATTGTTTGATTCTAATATGAAACTAATTGCAGTATGGTAATCCTGCCATTTTTAGAGCATTGCAGTTCATATTTACCTCATAGTAAACAGGATCAATAGCCTAGCAATGGTAATATCTCTAATTGTTGAATATATTTCTGCAGGCTGAATCTACAAGTGCTACAAATGAGTCTATATTGAAGATAGCCTTGGATGTTGGAAAAGCGGCAGGCATAATTAAGCCTCATGACCGTATAGTTGTATTTCAAAAAGTCGGTGACTCATCAGTTGTGAAGATAATAGAGCTTGAAGAATAAATGGGCAAGGACATCATACATTCATTTTACAAAGTCAATTTCCTGGTCACTGCTGATTTCTTATGAAGATAATAGATCTCGAAGAGTAAATGGGCAAAGACAACACATACAATCATTTTTTGAAATCCATTTTTCTGGGCGTTTCCTGACTTTCCTTTTGATATATCCTGTAATGGGAAATATAAGCAATAGTGTTAGGATCTGTGATATTCTTGCAGGCAATTTTACTACGAAGTTTTGCCTGATTATCAATGATTTCATATTTGATCTTAGTAACATTCCTTGATTCCAGTTTATTACTTCTATGTCACGGTTCCAATATTGAGTTGTGCCCTGTTTCTTTTCCAAACCTATAGCATAGTTCCTAAATCGCCTGATCTGTAATCACTGAGCTCAAGGCCAAGTCCATTCGCTAGCAGGACTTAGTTTTGTGGAAATTAAATTGTTTATTTTCGTTTGCTATTTCACAGTGCATAAAAATTTGCTTGTATACTAAAGCAAACAAAAATAATTGAAGAAAACAAACATATATAGTAACAACACAGATTTTACCTAAAAAACCCATTTTTGGAAAAGCTAGCAAGAAAGGGTCTTTGTCTGGCTATTTTTTTTCCCTGGAATTATTTCAAATGGAAGCTATACATTCTCTAACAGAGATTTTGTGTATTATTATTTCTTGGCTGTCTTGCAGACCACTACTTTATCTCAGAGGCGCTTCGTTCACCATGGACAGGCTCAAATTTCTCTTTGTCTTCTTGGTCTAGGAACATATTTCCTCATCTGCATCCTCAGTTTCTCTGCTGTTGTAGCATCAACTTTCCAAGCTTTCCACCTAATCGATGCAACTCTACAATCCCCCTTTTGTTCGTCTTCCAATGGTCTCTTTATTGCCTCCCTCTGTTGGGTTTCCTCTTTCCATCGGAAGGTCAATAGATTCAAGAACTGTTGTGGGTTCCTCTTGGATGTCCTGATCTGGCCACATGGTTGCTGGATCTGTGCAGGTTTCATTCTCCATGTTACAGAGGGTGGAACACAGAGCTGTCACGCTTCTTTTCCAGGTGTCAGCTTCGTCTGCGTACCTCTCATTTTGCATGACTTGCAGCTCCTTTTCCAATTTATATCACTTAGTCTCTTTCATTGATGCGGAGCATAGAGATAAGCTCTGCTGCGCTTTTCTCCTTAAATCCGCTTGCACCAAAAATTTCCAAGGCATTGATAAGGGGGTTCGATCATACTTATAAAAGAGATTTATCAAAGGGTTGCAGTCATTAATCTGCCTCTTGAGCACTAACCTATTTTTAAAACAAGCCATTTCTTGGTCAATGATCCATATCGGATCATCACCATAGTTCTTTGTGCTTGAGAATACGTTGTACTGTGCCTTTTTGAAAATGAGTGCTCAATGAAGAAAACATGCTGATTGATTGATAGTTATGTACCAAGAGAAGCAAATGTTCATACTGCTTCGCCAAGTCTTTACATGGACACAACCAACTGGGCCACATGAGATTCTTAAGAACATGGCAACAATAAAATACCACTATGGTCCAATGCTTACAAAATTTGGTAGGAATTTAAGCAAATGTCTTAATGGATGTTTCAATAATTTGCAAAATGGTTATATGGTGTAGCTAGTTGTTTATGCTGCTTTATAGTTGTATGGGCATCTCCAACACGACTTTAATAAACATGAATAGCATTAGAGTAGATTTTGAGTATTTTGGTAAATGTATTTGAACTAACCTTTTGTTAGTGCCTTATTGCAAGTTCTTGTGGGATTTGTTGGTCCCTTTGCTTGTGGTGGTTCTTTCTGGTGATGTGTTCACAAATACAAGCATACTAAATCACTATGAGATACCGGTTGTTTGAGGACTTTGTTCTACATTAATATATGGCTACTATTACAGAGATTTGTCATAGGAAGGATATGCATGCATTTCAAGCTGAGAGGCAAGTGTCACCAGCACAAAACATATTGCTGTCTAAGTTTCAGGTATTGAACTAAGATGTTTTTATGCTCTAAAATATCCATCAAAATGGTTGAAGTGAAAATTGCCTCTGGTATGGAACTAAAATGTTTTAATGGTTAAACAGAAAATTGCATCTTTATGCCTTCTTGCTTACAAGAATCAACAAACCTCATTAGATCTGAATTCATTTTCGTTGTTTGTTTGAAGGGACTTGATGCTCCCAAATTATATTTTCTACATTGTCTTGAAAATTTTGGACTCGTAAAACAACATTAAATTTCTTTTTATGAAAATAAACTCACATTTTATTGGAAAAAACATTAAGCAACATAAAAAACATTGCACATATGACTGTAGTCGTCTTTCACAAGACAACATCAAAAACACCTTTGGCCATTTGGGCCTCTTCTTAATAAAATGGCATTGTGTCTTTTCCTTGCTAGGGATTGTCGTATTTTTTCTGCTTCTCGCAGATCTATGACATTAGACAACAATTTTGCCCTTTAGTCAACAAGGAAAGGATAGGTATTGAAAATTCAAATTCCTATACATTTTATCCCATAAATTGTTATTTCTGTTGTTCAACAAAGCATGCGATTCTTTCACTAATCATCCACGAGACTCTTTCAAAGTGAATGAAGTTTTCTTATTACTCCTTTTAATCAGTAATAAATTATGCTTTTTCCTTTAAAAATCACTACATCCAATAATATTTTGACTCGAGGACTGTAAAATACAATTTTAAGTCCGCGTCCGGCCTCTTATCTTAAAATGCACATTATAATGTATTTATACCAAGTGCTCCAACTCATATGCCGAAATCAACTTTTATCTTGACATGCACATTATAATTTATTTATCCAAGTGCTCCAACTCGTCTCCTGAATTCAACTTTTTTAACTTCAGTTTATTTTCCACAAACTCAACAAATAAGTGACCTTTAAAGACATTGAATCAAAGTCAATCTGCAACATTGCCTGCCCCTTGAGATGCCACAAAAATATGTGTTTTCTTCATACTTTGTGATATTGGTATGCTTTTTTACAAAAATATGTGTTTTCTTCATACTTTGTGATATTGGTATGCTTTTTTCACGATTGACTATGGTTGTGTTGTTCATCCCACAACAATAGATTTGTAATATGATCAAGTTTACCACAATTATAACATTTCATTTGTATGTTGATTTTCTTTGATTTTGCAATTAGTTCATGCTTGCTTATGTTTTCCTTTGCTTTTTGCCTTTGATAGAAAAATACTCTTATATGTTCCATTGTCGCTTTCAAATTCCTTTTTTGTGTCCTATAAGAACCAACAACACATTTTTAAATATGTTGTCAATGGATTCGAAGTGACACTCAAGGTCGTAACAAAATTTTCAAGACGAGGGAGGAAGAGTACAACCAAATTATCTTCGTCTTCTTATCTGCCTAATGCAAGCAAGCAACTAATCTAGTGGCCTTTCAATTTTAAGAAGCGATCTAAAATTAAATCACCCCTCCATTTGTATTAAAAACAATAAACTTTTAAGCTAAGTTACCATGATCTGGATTCGCTAGATTTTTTAAAACCCAGGATCTGGATATGGTGGAGAAACAACAAATACAAACAAATATACAAATATTTTTATAATAAATAGAAAAATAGATTGAAGAAACAAAACTATTTAGGAAACACAAGAGTAGAACTATAAGTTATTGCAAAAAAAAATGGTTCATGTACCACAACTAGTAATTTGATAAGTTGTGATATTGATAATTTTAAAAAACATTTCAGCATGAACTTAAAGCAGGCATAATAGTGTTTTTGTGAGCCACACCCATATGTCCTTATAAGCATGGAATAAAGTGGTTTTCTTGAACGCTATGGCAAGACTATGGAATAGTGTTAGGCGAAGTGAGCAACAACATACTACATAAAGATAGATCAGCGCTTGACAATAGACATTGACCATAAAGATATACCAAATAAAAATGTTAAGAGCAAACCTTGATGTTGATATATCAGAGTTCAAGAGCATATCTTGACATAAGGATAGATCAGACCTTGAGCAGAAATGGTGTTTACGCTTTTAGCTATTAGATGTTTAGGGTTTTTTAAGTTTTTCATTAAAAATTAATATTTTTGGGGGATCAATGGGTCATAGAAGCACTGGAAGTTGGAGGATCCATTTGAAAATTTTAAGAATTGTGTGATTTTTCACAGGATCCGTTCGAGTTCGAAAATTTCAGGATTATTTTTATTTTTATTTTTCATATGATCTATATCATGGTATGATGATAAGTTTCCTTCTGTAGGGGATCTGTTTGCATGGTAGATCCGAGGCAAATCCGATTCGGATACGTTTTTGATACGTGGATATGTAGATCCTACAGAATGGGTGGTGGATCCGGTAACACAACTTTTAAGGTGGAAAGCTTTAATTTTTACCAAAACCAGCCTCCACTGCAATATCTTGAATTGAGGCTAAATCTGCACATAGATCGGAAATAACAAGATTTAGAGTCAAAACAAAATAGAATTACAAAAACAAAGGACTTGAAACTGGAGAGTGGAGGAAGGAGGATGATTTATATTTTTCGGTTAAGCAAGGGAATCTTTTTGAATGTCTTGAAACAAATGCCTTGATAGTATTCAACAAGGATTAGAGCAAAAAAAAAAGTGTTTTCACAAACTTTAGTTAACAATTTGATACAAAATATCTAAACCCTGGACTAATTTCTCTATCAATGTCATGCATTTCTTATAACCATCAATACATTGTGAGAGCACCCTTCACAACTTTATCATTTATTGCTTTTTTTCTTTCTTTTTTTTCTTTTCTTCTTGTAATCAAATTCTTCTTAACAATCTTTATCATTAGGGTCTTTTTGGTCTTCACGAGTGACCACCCTTATATATTGTTTGCACTAGACAAAGTCATCCATGCACCGTTTCTAGATGTAGAAGGTTTGATGGTTGAACTTTTGATTAGAGTCCAACAGTTTATTTGGAAGACTCCTTAATTTTTCAATAGAAAAATACCAAGCATCATTGAAAAAATCAAATTAATTCAGAAAAACCTAGAATTACCTTGAGAAAAAAAATTTGCCATGATTAAACACCATTGTATGACTTTGTGATCAACCCAACATCTCCTCCATCATAATTCTTTGTAGAAATATTTATGCCCTCTTTACTGCCAAAATCATTGAACACTAAACTATTGTGCAAAATGCCAATTTTTTGTTGTAAATTAAAATTAGAGTTCACAAACTAATATTCGAATTCATAACAGTAGGGGAAAATTCATTCATGCTCACTGTTTCTATTGGACAAAGCTCAAATTGATTTTGCAACCTTGGGATTCACTTGTCTATTACCGTGTTTGATAGCAAATTACACCTTGAAAATTGTGCCAAGATTCTATGGTTTGAAATCTTATGCCTCAAGTCTTGTTCATATTCTGTTGTGTAATCTTTTGCCTTAAAGTTTGTGTTCACATTCTGCTAGGAAAAATATTTTGCCTTTGGGGACATGCATAGATTTCTTTGCTTAGAATCATGTGCCTTGGGATGTGTGTCCAAACTCCATTTCTTAGAATCTTTTGAGTCAGGATACATGATTAGACATTGTCACTTAGAATCTTCTACCTTGGAAACGCACACCCAAAATTTGTTGTACTGATAATTTCTTATTGCAAGGCTCGTGCCCATATAAAACTGGGAAAGTACCTTTGTTAGTGTCATCAAAATTCATGTCTCAACACTTTGAGTTTAGAGAATGCTCCTCAAATTTTAAGCTTGCATATATTTTTAAATATGTGTTGAGACTTCAAATTCTTTGGGAAATTCAATTTGAAAGTGTACCACTTCTTCGACTTGTTTTGTGTTATGTGACCTTATGATGCTTCAAGAGCCTCATTGTGACTCACAATGGCATCGTTCTTGACTCGTGGCTTTAATATTATTTTTCCATAAGTTTTTATTTTTCATTTTATGTGGGTGCATTGGGAATGACTTTCCACTTCATACTTCCATAATTAGATGCCTAATCACACATAAAGTCATAATAAAAAATAGTACTAATTTAAATTCATAAATACAAGATATCTATGTCTTATTTTTAATTTTAGATTTATAAATGACATACAACCCTCCCGTGGCATACATTCTTTACATAACATTTTAAGACATTGCATACATACACATATCTATCTTTGCATTTCCATTAATAGAGTTCACTATTTATGGTAGTGATATTTCAAATAAGCTATTTGAGGAGGATTTTAGTTCAAAGTGTTGAAATTAAGGATGCAATCTTCGCATTTGGCCACAATTGACAACATTTGTAATTTTATATTATATTTTCAGTATAGTTAAAGTCAACATAGTCAATTCAATGTAGGTTCATAATATCATGGACCAAATACCCTAAATAACATAAAAATGAAAATATTAAGTAATGCCATTTTGAGGGGAACACCTTATGTTTGCAAAAAAACATAAAAGTAGATGTCATTGGAGAGAGAGAGAGAGAGTACAATTACAAATAATCAACCTAGCTAAACAATAATATAACAATATTAATGTAACGACCCAAGCCCTAAGAGCTTAACATGCCTTGTTCCTCAAAACACACATTTCCTTCAATGCTTCATTAGATGTAGATGCTTCTATATAAAGAACTCATCTTCCCAAGTGGCATATTTTTATTGACAAGTTCCTCCATTTGGTGAGGTACTAACTAATTGCTTAGTTCCATAGTTGTTTGATCCATGTTTCGATGATTATTTTATATTTTAGTATGATTTTGCTCTCTTTATCAAGCTTTAGCAAAGTACTTTGAACTGATATTTTGTTATTGATTACTTTCTTTCAACAAGAAACACAGAAGACCAAATGTACATGCGAAGACCGAGGCGATTTGATTCTGTAAGCCATTTTTCCATCCTTCGCAACATCTTATAGAGAGACCATAGTACTTAGGTGCTAATTTATTGTGTTCATTTTGTTGCTTGGGGGACATCTATTTATATGGTTGCAACATCATAAATACTAAATCCCTGACTTCAAAGTTCCTTTCTCAACGGGTGTCGTTTTGCATGTTGTTTCATCTTGTTTTGTGTTATAGCCATGTTATCTTCAATAGTTGGAGAACCTACTCTTTTTGTGCTTGATGTGATCCTACATTGTTTGAACCTTAGGTTTCTCTCTTAAGGGCGATCTGAAGGATGGAGGATGATACCCATATAATGCCATAAATGAGGACATTATGAATGATGCATGGAAGGAAGTGTTATACCACCATTCTATGAAAGGTAACCGTTCCACTATTGATGCTTATAAGATGCAAAGCAATGGAACCAACCTTCTAGAAAATTATTCCCAATATTAGTTTTCCCATCAGATAGAGGAGTTGTGAGTTAATTGAGTACCCACAAAAGAAAACATGTTAGTGCAAAATTTACCAGTGAAAATTGGATCTCTATCACTTACAACAATGTTTGGGTTTTCATGTGGCTTCTACATTGTTTCCATTGATGTTGCAATTAATATACTTGCTTTAAAATGATGAGAGTGCACAAAAATGGGCACACTATGTGAGTCTATCCACCGCCACCATGATGACAACCTTCCATTCATATTTTGGTAGACCTATGAAAAAATATGTTGAGACCTTTCCCCAACACGAACTTGTCATGGCTAATGGTTCTAGAAGACCTAGGGTCTTGTTCATCTCTTCTCTATTCTATTGGAAATCTAGACACTGCCACAATATTCTGAACATTTGTTTTAAGACCCTTCTAGGAAATATCCTTTTTAATCCCGCGCGAAGTTTGCAAAAATACCAAGTGTCCCCTAATAGGAAAAATGTGTAGCTATACAATGACCTTCTATTGGAGTTGTCAATTTTGACATAAGTATAGGTGATCCTTATATTAGAGTGAATCATTCTTCCACACAAATTTATTTGATGCTCTAGGTAATTGTTGGTAGTTGTTTAATGAGATGCCATATGCTTTAGTCTCATTGCCATTTCATTCTCCTTGAAAGTGCATCTGCTACTACATTATCTTTCCCTATTTCATATAATTTCAAAGTCATGGCTTAACATATTTGTGACCCATTTCTTCTTCTTCTTAGGATAGTCATTGCTCTCAGAAGTACTTCAAATTATCATGAGCGATATTTATCTTGAAGTGTTTTCTTATTAGGTAAGAAACCATTGCTTAATTGAATGCATTATGGTCAATACTTCCTTCTCATAAATAGGTTTGAGTAAGTTCTTTCCTTTAAGTAGGCATATTTCAAAGAGAAGGGGCCCTTCTTGCCTAAAAATTACACCAATTTGTTTCCTTGAGGTATCACACTCCACAAAGTTTTTTTTGATGTTAGAGATGGTCAAGACATGAGTTTTACACACATTATCTTTAAGTCTTTTAAAAGCTCGAGTTGCTTTTTGAGTCCCTTAAAAGACATCATTTTTATTTTTAATATTAGAGGTAATTGCTATTTGACCATAGTTATTAGCAAACTTGTTGTAGTAGCTTGTTAATCCTAGTAATCTCTTAAGATTATTCAATATTTTGGGGATAAACCATTCTATCATTTTTAGTTTTGTTAGGGTCCACTTTGATGCTCTCATGGGATGCAATATGACCAAAATATTCCACTTCCTGAACCCGAAAAGCACACTTGGAAGGATTTGCATATAGTCGTTGGTACTCCAATAGTTTTAGGATAATGTCAACATGAAGTACATTCTCTTTTGAAGATTTATTGTAAATTAGTATATGATATCAAAAAATACACGATGACATTTTTGCGGAAGGGTTTGAAAATATAATTTATCAAGCTTTGAAATGTTGAAGATGCATTAATGAGGTCGAAAGGCATTACTGGAAACTCATAATGAACTTCATGTATTTTAAAGGTTGTTTTGAGGATTTCTCCATTCATCATTCTAATATGATAATATCTTGTATGGTGATCCAACTTATTAATGAAAATTGCTTCCTACAATTTATCTAATAATTCATCAATGAAAAGAATAATAAACTTATATTTAATATTGATCTTGTTGAGATCTATATCATTAAGACATATATGATATGAATACATATTTTTTGTAAACCATCACAATTGGTGAAGAGAAAACACTTTGGGGTGAAACATGAACATGTGTCCTTTTGCTTGTTTTCTTAGGAAGAAAACTGAACTTTTATATTTCTTCAATTCAACCTCTCTAAACTAATATTTTCTTTGAGAATTTAACTTTAGAATAAAAACAAGAATTGTAGATATTTGTCTTACTACAATACTCTCTCTCTCTCTCTCTCTATATATATATCTATATAAGGTAGAATTTAAAATACATTCCTCATGATGATAGAAAGCTATTGGCCAAGAAAACTGTCCTAGGCCAACTTATGGAAAGACAACCCACACACTTGACTTAATGCAATCTTGTATTTGTTTCAAGTAACTGTCCTTCACAGGATCAAGGCCTTGCTGCCTGTATGATGTGCTCTCAAAATAGAGAGTCTCTCTAGGTGCATGTGTAAAGATTTACTTCAACCTAATCTTTCTGACGAATCAAAGAGATTTTACCTAATGACTAACTAATGCTAAAGATTATCTTAAGCTAAGTGCAGAAAATAGTAGCTCCTAATTCTATTCTATGATGATCTAAATGCAAACTACCTATCTCAGTTGAGAGCATGAATTGTTGATTTGACAAGAGGTCTTATAGTATAAGGTGATCTATAATTATGAACTGTTAGAAAAGTCTACAATTAACAGAACTAAATCTGAATTACCTCACAATAAAATGATATTTCATTACAAGATAATTCGAGCAGAAATTAAAACCTGTTATCAAATAAATCTAACACAGTCCTGAAACATAACAGATACAATCATATACTAACATGCAGACAGAACAAGGTTAGCTTACAAGTTAATAATTCATGTAGCATAGTTTGATAATCAATTGAAAACGTGAAGAAGCTCACTCATTTCAACATAATAACAAATCATTTACATTTCAAGACAATGTAGTCATTCGAGATCCATGAAAGAATATTTCACATATAATATGACAATATATATATATATATATATATATATATGAAAGTGAAGTTTAACGAAGGAGAACCATCATTAACACAGTATAAAACAACTTAAAGACTTACCTAAGGTCTTCACTATTTTGTAGCATCAAGTAATCTTCAGAAAAAGTTCAAAAAAAACACCAGCACAACAAAATGTAATATGAAATTGTAAAATATCAATTCTCCATAAGTCTTAGGAATCGAAACCCACTGGCAGTAGTGTTTCTTGTTCCTTGGTTTACAAAACCCGTTGGACATAGAAAAATTATAGAACATTAAAGAATGAAAGCTTCTCTAGCTCTGATGAGCGCTACCCCCCAATGTGTAGACCCCGACTAGTGTTTAAATAGGAAAAATAAAAACAAACGGAAACTGAAAGGCGAACTGACTCTCCTAGCTGGCTGCAACTTGAAAAAACGTGTTCAAAGAACCATGAAAATCTCCCAAATGCTTCACTTTTGTGAGTAAATTGCTCACGTCTCAGCTAAATGATTCTGCAAAAAACCAACGTCTCGGAATTTGTTATTTCGCCTTGATTTGCTCCTAGTTTGTTGCCAAAATTTGCCTCTCTCGCCGGGTGCACGATCCAGTTCTTGTTATCTTTGTTCTTCATTATCCCTTCCAAGAATAAAATAGATGAGCTGGTTCTTCCTCTGAGCTATCTTTCAGGAAACCGTTTCAATGTAATCTCGACCATTTTATCCCATGATCTCTGGCTTCTTCTAGAAAACAACTTCATCGCAACTTCTGGTCTCTTTTATCCATTCTCATGATATTGCTTTTTTGCGGCTTCCACCATTGATGACATCCTGCAAAATAAAAAAGTAATAAGAACAATGATAAAAAAGATTGAATAAATAACAAAACAAACAGAAAGATCTCCTTTTAATCTTCATACTGTCCAGCAATCTGAATGAAATAATTGCACCAAGAATTCACTGCCGGATGTGATCAAATGGTGAGTTTCGCCTCCACGAGCTGGTAATTATCTGTTACTTTTCCTAAAGATATCTGTTAACATTCCATCTCCGTGATAAAAGAAATTACTAAGTTTTCAAGTGCTGAGATTTAGCTTTGGTTGTTTAATTTGACCGCCCTTCACACAATAAATGCTAACAATGTTATTTGGCATAGTAAAGTCCAACTCCACGAATAAAGGAAGGAATCGAGTGTATAATCCATTACCCATTCTCAACGATCATAGCTCATCTTTAATTGACAATTGACACCTAATAAGCAAAATATCTTGAAAAGTAATTGCGATCTATTTGGCAGTCAATTTTCCCCTTAAAATAATAATTTACAGTTAAGTTATTTTGCACAAAATGGGGAGATGTGAACAAATTTTCATATTTTAATGATATCAAATATCTACTTATCCATGGTTTTATACTTTCATGCCAATCTTTATGTCAACAAAACCTCATTTTGAATCCCGTCATATTATATAAGTCAAAATCTTCCTGGATTATTTAATATGTGAGGGTAAATCATTTTGGATGATCCTCTTTTTAAAGAAGGTACATGGACCAATTAATCTCTTGAAATCAATAAAATATTGAAATATAATTTGAAGCTTTCTTGGATTTAGGTGTGAATCATTATGCCTCTCCACAATATTTATGAAAGATGATCTTTATTCAAATTTATTGAAATGAACATAAATAAATTTATGTTAATAATTTAGAATAAAGATACAAATCACATGATAATTAAATATCATTTCCAAAAGAATTAATCAAGGAGTTTAATTTTATAAAAATCAAGAGTTAAAGATTATTAATGAAATTTACACAAATGATAATTGATGAATTCAAATTAAATCCTTATAATACTTTCTTTGACCCCAAATGGCAAAACATATGTTAATAATAGACTTTCAATAATAATGTGAAGATCTTAAAAGAAAAGGTTAATGCCAATTGGTGTATTGCTTACTCACTAATGGAGTTAAGGAAAAAATTCACCAAATCTTCGGAACATGAAATCAATCCATATAAAGCAAATCCAAGCATAGAAGTAAATCAATCAAGCTCGAACAAGAGTAATCAAAAGCTATTAAGGATCCAAGAAGCTAGAAGATTCACTCGGCAGAAAACGCCATAATTACCAAGTCCTTATCGTCTAAATGTCAAGCCAAAGAGCAAGGCAACGCAAAGAGTGAAAATCAAGGATGAATATATGAAATCAACTACCAATCAAGCAAGATAAAACTAAAAGCAAA
>LPNX011166658.1:244405-303055 GCA_001517045.1 Pseudotsuga menziesii
ATATTCCACTGAAAATTTCAGGTAGAATTTAAAATACATTCAACATGACGATTTAAAGTCCAATTTACTAAGCTAGCACTACTAACTAGCCTGCCTTGAAAGGAATGAAAAATATATGCTTGAAGCTCCTCATAACATAATTAGCTTCCAGTCTTGCAAGGCCATAAGGAAATTGACTATGAACAATAATTTTCTCATTTGCAACAGTATAAACTATCAAAATATTGCAGAATAAAACAATTTAGAGTATTAACATAGGTACAAAGCAGCTCATCCACATACACTTAAAACTCATAAAGACTGATAGTCCTAGAAGAAACTAAGGACCCTACTAGAAATTCATCTTCAGTAATATGATTTTGAGGTAAGTGGAGTTCCTCTTTGGAGAGGGAATCAACTTGAACATTATGTTCCTTGTAAACATGAGAAACAAATATTTCTTGAAATTGGCTAGATAATTCTTTCATGTGCATGGACAAATAGTGTAATCCAGTTCTATGAATTTGGAGTTAACTCTTCATCCATCTAATAGTAAGAGATGAGTCACCAAAAACCTAAAGTCTATTGATTCCTTTATTTAGATCATATTTCATAAGATAAAGAAGTTCCTTAAACTCACCAACATCATTGGTCCTTGTTCCTAGATTGGCCTTAGCTGTGAAGAAGTGAGACTCAACAAGGAAGAGCACATAACTCAAAGCGAAAACTTTCGCAAGGCCCTGATACACCCCATCAAAGAAACACCAAGGATATACATATCAAGTAGAAGTTCATCCTTGATACTTTCCTTGATATTATGGTCATTGGTTTTAAATATAGATTGCAAAGACACTACTTGAGCAGTGACCTGAACAAAACAATTTTTTTTCTTAAATAATACAGGCACTCCTAATGGACATGATCCCCCATATAATTGGGTATGGAATTGCGACGAAATTCTCAAGTTCCCTCTAAGTGAACCTTTCCTTAAAGTTTTCATCCATCAACCCATTTATCCATAGATTTGGAAGACCCAATTGACTCTACCTCTTTCCACACCTGCATCGAAAAAGGGAAACCCATGAAAAGGTGAGTGGTAGTCTCTTCATGAGATTTGCATAGAGAGCACCAACTTGAGCCAATTTTGTTTACTTTTTGGAGTAACTCCCAAGTCAACACTCTATTCATCATCACAACCACATGAATACATTACATTTGGAAGGTACTCTTACTTTCCATAGCTTTGTCCACCACTAATAAACCTCATCAAATGCACGAGCTTGTAAGGACAAAAAACCTAGTTTTGTTGTGTAAGATTCCCCAATTGTATTCAATGGCTAGCAAAGCTCATCTAGAACATCCTTCAGTTTGATGTGAGATTACAAAGTTTGCCAAACAGCCTCCCAATATTACCCCATTTTAACTTCCATCCCTAAGTATTGAGAAGAGAGTCACCCTTGAGACCATGTGTGTGTGTGTTGTGGATAAACTTGATGTTTATTTACTGCATACATTTCAATATTTTAGGTAAAAGTAAGGAGTGACTTGTGTGGGTGTCTAGTTTTTTTCAAGATGACTATTCATTTTAGGTAAAAAGAAATGATGCTCACAATCTACACAGTTTCCACTAATGCTTGGAATATATTTTGTGATTTTTCGGATTTAAGTGACATTTTATTATTATTTATCGATTATAGTAACCAAAAAAGTAGTGTCATATTGACACATTTTTGTGGCCACCAATTTTCCTTTTGATGTGGTCAGTAACAAGAAAACTAAAAGTACTCTTTTGAAGAGAACAATGTGAAGAAGTATACTATGAAGCTTTCTAATTTTCTATTATTGTGAATTTGATGGTATTGAATTTTTCAGTGTAAACAATTTTGAGAACAATAAAATACTTAAGTAATAAAGTTTAAAACAAAGTTAAAAAAAATTAAAATTCTTAATGAAAATCGACAATTCTTATATCAGTTCAAAATAAATTTAAAGATGAATCCATTGGTGATAGGTCCGATAGATGTTCTTAAAAAATTACATAGGTCTACCCTTGTTAAATTTGCAGGCTTTTGAAAATTGTAGCATAATTTGTTATTATAGTCTACCAAAAAACTCTCAACCGAAAAAATGTTTTAGTTAAGAGTTTCTTTCATCTCTTGGTCAATAATTTTTTAACAAATAAAGTAACCTTTGATTAAAGTAAACTCGTGGTCGAGGTTTTTATTGAATCCCACACCAATAATCTTTTCAATGCCGACAAAATGTAATCAAAAGAAAAAACCCTGTCAAAAAGTTATGTATATTCTTAGCAAACATATTTTTTATATCATTCATTTGAATTACCTTAAAAAAAGAGAGGATAAAGGGTTAATTGCACCTCCAAAACAATAAGATGTAAAGGGTTAATTGTTTTCGACTTTGGGATATTTGAACTTTTTTTATCGCTTCTGAAATTTTGGCTTTGGGACATTGAAAATTTGTCTTTAGGATATTGGAGTTTGTTGATGATCATTTGTGGAATTTTGGCTTTGGGATATTGGAATTCATCACTTGTAGAATTTTGGCTCTAAGATATTTTTTGCTTAATCACTTGTGGAATTAGGTGTCTTGTGTAATTTTAGCATTGGATTTTATGTTTCTAATTTTTTGAAAACGGGATGCTAAAAAAAACACAATGGAAGTATGATCACCAGAGAGATGATTTAGATGAAAGGAATGAGATAAATCACAAATAATTAAAAATAAAGAGCAAATTAAATGGATGAAAGAGAGAGGAGGCACATGGCGATGTCAATGAAATGAGTTTGATATACGTTGAGGAACTTGTCGATGACATGAATGAACAAGATAATTTTGATATTGACACCATTAGTTAGTCAAGAATTTTCTAAAGTTTGAATTTTGTATTTACTAGATATTTTTTGTTTGTTCAAGTTTTAGAAAATATTTTGAAATATATGTCTTGCTTGTTCAAATTACAAATTTATATTTTTCAGTAAGGGTCCTACCAAACATTTGACACACATTAAGGTCCTAACAAACCTTGCAATTCATGGAAAATACTCAACAGTGGTAGCAACAACCAATTTCATGACAATTTTTATGAAGAACATGGATGGAACTAAAATTGAAGAAATGAGATTGGCGATGCATGGCCACACAATTCGAGATAAAGTAAATGTGATGGTCCAAGAACATTTCAAATAAATATGTTATAACATAGGCTCAAATGTTATGTATATTTTTAAATCACTACTGAAATAGATTGCGAGATAATGTGAGGGTTAGGGTGCAAATGCTTTTGGCATTTGAATTCTCATATTTCACCAAATGAAAAGGAATTTCTAATGTCTTACATCTAGAGGAGAGCATGAAACTCATGCCAGGCATATAACATAGGTTACTCAAGTGTAGTTGTTCCACAATTTTAAGGAGAGTCATATTGATGCAAAAATTTATCTTAGGACGTTTGTGAAGCTTAAATCGTAATATGTTAGGTCCATCATTGTTCATGACACAAGTTTCCAGTACCAAGTATAATTTTAGCTTTATTATGAGACATTTCTAGATTTTGGCATATAATAATTGTCAATGTTCCTTCTTCCAATTTTCATCAATTTTTATCCAAGATATTACGTGCATGAGAGAATTATTAGTTGTTTTATAAGAAAGAATATGTTGGTGGTAGAAACAAAAAAATGTTCTAATTTGACACTCTTTAGTACTAAGTTGATGTTAATGATGTCAATTGTCAATATCACAGTGAAGTGGAACATATATGTGTATGTTAAGTTCACTCTTATCATAGATTCAATTACAACAAAAAAATAAATTAATCTACTTGAAAGTTATACTCTGCTGATATATTTCATGAAGAAGTCCAAGGATCAGTTATATAGATATATTAAGCACTCTCATACAATGCAATGGAAAGACTTTCATCTCAAGCAATCACATGACATAACTATGAAAGGAACAAATAGACAACGAGTATTATCAGTGGTTGATTTAATTGAGGATTACACTTTTACTACACAAAGGGACAACGAGTACTATCATTCAAACCTTTTTATAATCTATATTTATTCATATTTTGTATGGACATGCAAAAAGTGGTATGAATGGGTATGGTATCAATGAAGATAAGAAGAATATGAAGCAATCCCTTTTGTGACGTTTATATGGCTCCCTTTTAGTTTTTACATGAAATTATATCAAATTAACTAACAAAAAAAACATAATTAATTCTAATGAGAGTTAAGCAACTAAGACTTCCAAATATTTCATGTCCATAGTAGCATTGATCTTGGGAGAATCACAATCCTTAGTTAATTTAACTTTAATAAGGAGTAAAACATGTCTTACATTCTTCCATCTTAGATTTTTTCAAGAGATCCAATGTGAACATAGGTTGAAATACAGAGATAACATCGTCCAATTGTATAACTTGTATGCCAAGAAATAAACTCAATAGATAGAAGTTGGTCATTTAAAATGAATCCTTCAACTTTGCCTTGAAATTTCTAAGAATAGTCTCATTACTAGTTTATGTCATAACTCAAATCATCTACATAAAAGAAAATCAACATAATATTACCATTCACATTCTATATATATATATCATGTCTACTTGATAATATTTAAAACCACGATAAAGAAGAATTGGTTGATCTTCTCTAGCCATGCTTGAGGTGCTTGTTTCAAACCATATAAATAATTTTTTAACTGATTCCAAGAATGTTGACTTGCAAAAAAAATGGTTTGTTTATATAGACCTCCTCAATATTATCCCCATGTAATAAGGAACTATTCACATCCATTTGATGTACCACCCAACCAAAAATTGCAGTAACCGAAAGAAATACTCATACATAGTTAATCTTGGCTACAAGGGAATATATCTCCATGCAATTGTAATTTCCTATTGATAATATATATTTGATAGGTCAAGAAAGCCTCATGTATATCAATAGAAACATTCAACGTGAACTTGATATTATATACTATTTTCATTTTACCACATTTTTTCCATGTAAACGAGGAATCAATTCCTAAGTCTTATTCTTGAGAAATAAATTATATTCTTCAACCAAATTAGAAGTCTCCAATTCATGACTATCATGTACATTTGGATATAGTGCAACATGAACATATTTCCTATTGCTGCAAGTCTCCCTTAAATCATATGCATCACCTAACTTTCATTGACATTGTAGAACAATCTTTTCAATTCCTTACAAAATTCATTCAAGTAGTCACTTCAACTAGTATGAAATAGAATATCCCTTAAAATGTAGATAATCATGAGACCTACACCTTCCACAACTGGAAATAGTAAGTGAATATTCATCTACAACAAAATTTGTCTCGTCTTTGGCTCTACACAAAGAACAATATAGAGAGGCACACTTAGCAATACGACGTGAACATCACTATTCATTCCTTCTTAGAAGTATGAGCATGTGATGATTATGAATAACGAATAGAAAAGGTATAATGGGTATCATTACCTTTATTTTAATAAAAGACTCATTTTTGGTCACCTTCAAGTCTTTTGACTTTCCTCAAGGTCATTGGTCTTCTTCCAACAATTCTTCTCAATATTCCCTAATTTCCCATCCTTATTATTTACCTTTTCGGTAAATTTTTGACTTTTAGTCCATTGCTTTCTTTTATTGACAAGATATTCTTGATTCTAATGAAGACCTCTCTCTCTCTCTCTCTCTCTATATATATATATATAAATTTCTAGCCTTTTTCTTTTATGAAAAGAGTGGGTTGATAAAAATGTTTGTCTTGTGCCTTAATCAACAAACTACAAAAAGAGTCAAAGGTATAATCTTTACCATCTTCCTTCTTGAATCCTAATATTCACAAAGTGTAGAGCAAAAAACATCATACAGTATTTTCAAGTTCATCATAATTAATTATATTAAATTAACCTCCTCTGTAACATCCCCTGAAGCCCCTAGCTTGTAATATAATAATAAAGATGGCATTAGGGTTAAATGCCTAATGATTATAATATAACCATATTAGTTCTAAAATAATAAATAAACACTAGTTATGAATGAGAGACTGTTGAAAAACACGTGACTATGAATCCACCAGAGGCAATTAAGAGGGGAGGGGGACATATAGAAGGCTTTAGGGTCTTAGGGGAGATGCCTTTGTTAGTAAATATCCTAAAGTCCTAAATTTTTACCTATTATTAATCCTTTGATTCTTAAATCCTTTCAACTTTGATTAATTACCTAATGGAGCATACGTGTGGCTTCTCTAAGGAAACATGGAGATGTTATTGCATGAAATCGAAAGACACGGGAAACCTTTGGGGTGGGGTTTTTTACTCACTTGGTTCATTTTTACTTGGGGGGGGCATCCTTTTACCTAATAACTCCTTAGAACCTGTAACTCATGAAATAATAGGTTGAGCCATGAGAGTTGGGGGAATGGTTCTATCTCCACGATGTGAATTTGGAAGTGTGAGAGAGCAGAGATATCAACTCGATAATCATTAGCAAATCTTTAGCTTTGGTGGGTTCATGGTATCAACTTGGGGTGGTAGATGACTGAGAGAGCTAGAGTTAGTTTCCTAAGGCTGGAAGGACTGAACTGTGTCCATAGCCAGTCGGTGCCTTCGTCTACCATAAAAATAAGTACACTCAACACGTGTATACAAAATTGTTGTGTAAAGGATTGCTTGCATATGTAGAATTAATTTGCTTTAATTGATAATGTGCTTTGAGTTAGCTGTGAAGTGTGGATGTTTCATATTCTGGTGTTTATTGTTTGGATTATGTCTATGAATGCATTCCCCCACATTTAGAATGGGCATTTTGGTTTTGTGAATCCATGAGTTAATTTATGATATCCATAAATTGTAATGCTGGGCGTTAGAAAGGATTTCCTTTGGGCATTTTGGAACCCATATATTCGTGAGTTAATCGCTGCATATCATTCATTGTTGGGCTAGGTGTTTTGGATTTAAATAATGCACAACAGGATCAAGTTTGATTTAAAATCCATACAAAAAGGGAACAACAGAGAGCATGAACGTAGGGAAAAACAAAGATAGTCGCAGAGAAAAAGAAATGAATTGTCGTTATATTAAAAACTGTTGTATGTAAAGCAACAAAAAAGACTATGCAAAAGAAGTAGGAGAACCCAACATTCAATATAGTTGGTTGATAGCTATACCAACCGAATTTACTTATCGACGTGAGCTTAATTACAACGTACACCAACACCCCCCTTAAGTGAGAGGAGGAATACACATAAATAGACAAAAAATTGGTCTTGGAAAGAAGGCCTTCTAAGGTACACATGTACAAAATTATCAAAACATAGATAGGAAAATATGGAGGAGAAATGAGACTGCCCCCCTCAAAGACAATGTTATTGATCCCAAGTAAGTAACGAAGCTGAAAAAATATAGTCCGTGCCAACGATTTAGTGAATATATTAGCAACCTGCAATTCAGTCCTATAGTATTGCAAATCAATAATATGTTCATGAATCAATTGTCAGATGAAATACATGTGAACTTCTATATGTTTGGTGCGTGGATGCTCCACAGGTTCCTTGGAAATATGGATAACACTCTGATTATTACACTAGATTATAGTGGGCTGCACTTGTTATAAACTAAATTATGATAAAATCTGCTGAATCCAAATAGACTCGGTAGCAACATTAACAACACCTCAATAATCTGCTTCTATAGAAGAAAGGGAAATTGCTGCTTGTTTTTTGCTGGACTAAACTACAAGGCCATAACCAAGATGAAATACATATCTAGATGTGTATCTACTATCATTGATATCACCAACCCAATTTGAGTCAGTATAACCCACTAAATATGCATTTCCATTGGATGTGTATTGGATGCCATATGTGTGGATTCCTTTAATGTAGCGAAGAATTTGCTTTGCATCTTTCCAATGGAGCTCATGTGGTTCTTGCATGAACCGAGAAACCAAGCTAACTACATATGAGATATCCAGATGAGTGTGACTCAAGTACAATAGGTTTTCAACAAGTTGCTAATACAAAGTAGCATCAACCAAAGGAGTAGAGCACTTTGCTGACAACTTTACTCCGGACAAAAATGGTGTGGGTGCAGATTTGCAATCTAATATGTGGAATCTACACAAGAGATCTAATGCATACTTGGGATGCTAGAGACATATCCCATATGTAGAATGTGTGACCTGCAGTCCCAAAAAGTAGTGAAGCATCCCTAAATCTTCCATGTCAAATTGCTATTGAAGATCAAACTTCACTTCATCAATCAAGATAGTTGAACTCCTAGTAAGAATGATATCATCCAAATATAGAACAAGGACAAGAAGTCCATTATATTTCTGCAAAATACACACATTTTAATTAGAAAGGAAATGAGAAAATCCTAAAGAGAGAAGGATATAGTCCATCTTCTCATACCAAGTCCTAGGGGCTTGTTTCACACCATATAAAGATTTTTTGATCCTGCACACAAGTGAAGAGTTTTGGATAAATCCAAGAGGTTTCTCCATGTATATCTCTTCTTGCAAATCACTGTGAAGGGATGCACATTTGACATCCATTTGATGTACAATTCACTTGCGAGATGCCGCTATAGAAAGAACAAGGAAAATAGAATTCATTTTAGCCACGAAAGCAAAGGTTTCATAATAGTCAAGTCCTTCAACCTGTGAGAATCCTTAAGCAACCAATCAAGCCTTCTATCTCTCTATTGTACCATCCACTACATGTTTGGTTTGATATACCCACTTGCATTGAACCAATTTTCTATCTTTTGGAAGAGGGACCAAGTCTCAAGTATCATTTTTCAGCGATGAATTGTGTTCATATTTCATGGAAGCATCCCATTCTTTAATACCATGGGCCTCATGAAAGTCTTTGGATTAGAAGCACTAGCCATAAATTCTCTAGGATTCGTATGAAGAGAGTACCTTATTCGTCTTTGGCCCCAGTCAAGAAGTGGAGGATGAGTGCTATATGATTGTTCTTCAAGATAATTTTCATGATTAGGGGATGGAAACTCAAAGGAAGGATAATCATATGAAGATACAAGATGTTGAGGAGGATGCTCATCAAATTGAACACTCCTGCTGATAATAAATTCACGAGTCTTAGGATCCAATATTTTGTATCCTTTAACATCTTCTGGGTAGCCAATAAATATACAAGGCTTACTTTGCATGTCCATTGCCCTGTGTTTTTATTTTGGAATGCACACCCAAGCATTGCAACCAAATACTCTTAGATGCCCAACATAAGGTTTCTGTTCACTCCAAACTTCTTATGGTGTCAACCCTTAAACAACCTTGTGAGGTGTACGATTCTGAGCATAGTTTGCTCAATTTATCACTTCAGCCCAAAACTGTGGACCAAGGCCTCTTGCAGGAATCATACAATTTCCCATCTCTTTCAACGTATGGTTTTTCCTTTCAGCAACAACATTTTGTTGTGGACAATAAGGCATTGTATGTTGCAGTTGAATACCTTCAGTGGCACAACAGTCTTTAAATCTGTTGCTCATATATTCTCCACCATTTCTATTCGCAAACACTTGACAGAATTTCTAGATTGATTTTCAACCAAGGATTCGAACACAAGAAAAGGGTCAAAGGTCTCACTTTTATTTTTCAAAAAATAGACCCATGTGCATCTAGAATAGTCATCAACGAATGTAAGTAAATAGCGTGCCCTTTGAAAAGATAGACTAAGAAAAGAGCCTGAAATGTCACTATGAGCAAGTTGCAAAATTAAAAAAGCTAGATTTTCCTTTATCAAAACTATGTTGAGGATGTTTAACAAGAATACAACCTGTACAAACACCCTCAAAAAATGAGATAGGTGGAATATCGATGACCGTGTTTTTATTACCAATTTGCTGAAGATAACGATAATTCAAGTGGCTAAATCACTCATTCCATAATTTGCTTAATTCATTTGAGTGAACAAGCAATACATTGGTAGGATATGTCATCTCAAAATGAGAAAATGAATACAAGCATGCATGGTGATCCACTTTCCCTATGGCAACAATTTGTGAAGGATCCTCAATTTCACAAATAATTTATGGAATCAGGGATAAACACGATTGTTTTTACTACACCATAATTTGTAATCTAATATGTTGAGAGAAAGTTGGTTGAAAGTTTAGGAACATATAAAACATTATGGACCATGCCATCTTTCATTTCAACAGAGCCCTGCCCTTTAACAACCAAAGGTGAAGAGTTTCCCACAAAAATATGCTTAGTTTTGGATGAATTAATGGAAGAAAACATATTTTTATGGACAACCACGTGATGGGTGGCTCTAGAATCGAATATCCATTCAGGTTCAGGTTCAGAGGAAGACAAATATGCTTTAACAGAGATAGCTTTAGCGTTCCCTGTATAATTTCTAGGAGAAGATAAACTGATATTTAAATTGTATTTCTTCATTTTTGAAGACAAGACAACTAGTTTCTTAAATAAATGAGATTTTGAATGACCATCCTTTCCACATAATTCACATTTAATAGGATTTTTATTTCCTTTAGAATCTGGTTTAGGAGAGGAATGTGAAGAATTAGCTGATTTTGTATTGTATTGTTTGTTTCCCACAAGTGAATTTGACCACAAATTCCGACAGCCTAAATGTCCAATTTTCAACAAATTGATGTCGACAATTCGACAATTTGCTTGCTTTTAAAATGTTAGTGGAATTTCACGTCAATTCCGACAAAGATAAATACTCTACGGATTTCCGACACACTCTTGTCGAAACACCGATGGACAATGACACTCCATACGTGTCAGACGCCTTTTTATGTGCCACTCTTGAATTTGAAGGTGATCTAGCTACTAATGCACGAGAATTAGAATCTATAAAGATAAGAGTGTTAAGTTTTATATGATGCTACAACTTAAGTCCTAAATTCATAAGCAAGTAATACATTTTCACAATAACAACATAAAGAAGATCACTGAAAGAAACAAAATCACAAGGTGCACAACAATTTACTTTGGGAAACCCAAAAGGGAAAAACCCAACAAAAACTCCTCAATATAGATTATCAGAATGCAATGACCAAAGAATAAGGTCTCATAAGAGAGAGAGAGACCAAATCCCAAGCATAAGATCCAAAGTTCACCAAAGACACTTGTCCTCCTCCTTATCTGTCCTTCCTTCTTTCTCCGTCTTACACAATACATGAGCGAGTGAGTATAAATGAGAGAGGGCACCTCCCTATTTATACTGATTCTCCAAATGATATTTTACCCTAACTGGGCCAACATATCATGCTGATAGGGCTGATCTACCCAGTTAAACTCACAATAATAATTATATTATTCATTTCTAGGTACTATTGACCCGACTTACAAGAGAGGGTTTACCTCATGAATTTTACATGACCTTTTACATCGGTGACATCTCCTGAAGGAGGAATAATAATAATGTAAAGTAAAAGTAGAATATTATTCTATGTTACATTATTTCAACACTCCCCCTTAACAAGAAGGGTATTCTATTAACACCAACAACAAGTGGTGTGGCTCTACACAACGTCGTCGGAAGGAGGGAGGAGGCATCATCAACATCATTTTTTGGAACATTGTATGGTACATATATAGATCATTATAATTTTTGAACAACATCATCATCTAAAACATCAATATGGAGTATCATCATCCGCAGCATGGAATTGGGGCATCATCATTTGCAACATGGAACTGGAACATCATCATATGCAACATGGAGCTAGAGCATCATCATTTACAGCATGGAACTGGATCATCACCTACAACATGGTACTGGAGAATCATCATCATTTGTGGGAACATCATCATATGAAAAACAGAGTTGGATCATCATCATCTGTGGGAACATCATCATATGAAACACAGAGTTGGATCATCATCATCTACATCATGGAACTAGATCATCACCTGAAGCATGGAGATGGAGCATCATCATCATCTGTTGGAACATCATCATATGCAAAATGGAGCTGGAGCATCATCATCTGCAACATGGAACTGGATCATCACCTGCAACATGGAGCTGGAGCATCATCATCATCATCATCTTCAGTACAAAGCTGAAGTATGAACATATTCAGTATAAAAATTGATACAACACTAACAATGATAGCACAAGGCTGGTTCATCAGCATAAAGATGGAATAAAAACAACAATGATAGCACGAGGTTGGCTCATCAACATAAAATTGTAATAACAACAACAACGAGAGCACAAGGCTGGATGATCAACATAAAGCTGGAATAACAACAATAATGACAACATGAGGCTGGATCATCATCATAAATATGGAATAACAATAAAAACGACAATAAAAGGCTGGCTCATCAGCATAAAGCTTGGAATAACAACAACGACATGACAAGAGTAACAACATCATCATCAACATCTCAAGGATGGAGTAACATCATCTATGGAAACAGAATGAGGTAGGTGTACCAACAACCAACACTATCCTTCCTTTTGGAATTACAGAATCATGGACAAAACGGGTGATCCTTTCCTTTTGGAATTATGGGATAATGGGAAACACTAGTGATCCTTTCCTTTTGGAATCACAGTATCATGGACAACACGAGTGATCCTTTCCTTTCAGAATTACGAGATCATGGGAAACACTAGTGATGCTTTCCTTTCAAAATTGCGGGATCATGAAAAACACATATGTGGTACTCAAACAATCCTTTATTTCAGGATTACGGGATTAAGACTTTATAGAGCTACCAATATTGATCACAACTAACATATACGTAGACATGACGATCATTCTTTTCGAATATACAAGATCAAGTCCAACATGGGTGATCCTTCTTTTCAGAATTTCGGGATCTCCAACCAATATTTTAGATGATACTTCCTTTCAAAATTATGGGATCAAGTACATCAAAACATCTAATACAATCCTTCCTTTTGTAACTATAGGATCAAGTCTATCAACCAACATCTAAGACGATCCTTCCTTTCAGAACTAGGAGATCAAGTCTATTAACCAACATCTAAGACGATCCTTCCGTTTGGAAATACGAGATGAAGTCTCAATATAAAAATTTAAGATAATCCTTCTTTTCAGAACTATGAGATCAAGTCTCAAGATCAACATTTAAGACAATCCTTCCTTTTAGAACTATGGGATCAAGTCTCAAGATCAACATTTGAGACGATCCTTTATTTCAGAATTATGGGGTCAAGTCTAAGGATGGTCAATCCCAACTGAGCTACCTACTATGATCAAGATACCATAGTATCATCAATACTACTCCCCCTTTGGAGGGAAGTCCTTACTAACAACACCTAGCTTGTATCAGAAGTGTTCAAACTTCACACGAGACATAAGCTTAGTCAACACATCTGCTACCTGCTCATCTATGCTCACATATTGTAGATTTATAGCTCCCTTCTGTACCATGGAATGATTGTAGAAGTGCCATATTTATATGTGATTCATATTATCATGGAACACGAGGTTCTATGTCATCTTCATGCAGGTTTGGTTATCACATAGAATCACGGTGGAATCCATCTACATATTGAATATATTTGATAACAACTTCCGAAGCCACATGGATTCACAACTGGCAAAACAAGCTGCAATATATTCCACTTCCGCAGTACCAAGAACAACACTGGACTGCTTCTTGCTTAGCCATGAGATCATGGCTGACCCCATACTGAAACATCCTCATGAACTGCTCTTTATATCTAAGACACTCCATGCCCAATCTGAATCAGTATAACCATACAATATGAAGTCATGATCTCTAGTATAACTGAGACCATAGTCTACCATACCTTTTAGGTACCTCATCACATGATTTGCAACTACCAAGTGAACATGTATGGGTTCATCTAGATACTGACTTAAAGTGTTCACAACAAAGCATATATCTGGTCAGGTATTCGTCAGATACATTAATGAACCATTAATCTGTCTATATAGTGTCACATCCACCAATTATGACGAAGCATCAACCAACAAATTCAAATGTGTATCCATGGGTGTGGCCATGGATTTACATTCCAACATGTCAAACCTTTTTAGGATTTCTACAGCATACTTCCCTTGGTTAAGGAAGTTTCCTTTTGGGCTCTTCCATACTTCAAGACTTAGAAAACAATGCAACAAGCCAAGGTATTTCATCTCAAATTCAGTAGGGAGCTTCTTCTTACACTCTGATATTTGCTTCTCATTACCTGTCAGGAGTAAGTCATCCACATACGATAATAATATGACAGGTTTATTGTCCATAACCTTGAATTGAAGGTTAGGACCAACCTTACTTTTGGTAAGGCCCAAGCTCGTCAGAAAACTATCAATTCCTCCATACCAAGCCCTTGAAGCTTGCTTCAATCCATACAGATCCTTCTTCAGCTTACATACATGTGTCCTTATGTCTTCGACTTCAAAACCTTGTTCCTGCTCTATGTAAACATTTTCTTCAATAACACTATTTAGGAAGGTTGTTTTCACATCCATATGGTATAACTTACATTTCATCTTGGCTGCAAGTGCCATGATGGTTCTGATAGAAGTGTACCTTGCTACAGGAGCAAATGTCTCTTCATAATTGATTCCTTCCTTTTGAGAGAATCCACAAGCCACAAGTATGGCTTTGTATTTCACAATACTTCCATCAACTGTATGTTTTATCTTGTAGATCCATTCGAAAGATACCACATTTTTACCTTCTAGTTTGGGAACTAATTCCCACACATCATTCTTCATTATGGATTGGTATTCGTCTTCCATGGCTGCTACCCATTCTCTCTTTTGAACAACTACTTCAAAACAAGTAGGTTCTTTTTCTACAAGATCACACATCAAATCCACATAACTAGGAAATGGATTTGGCTTCTTTCTTTGTCTTGAGGATCCTTCTAGAGCAACATAACTTTCTACTTCTTGAGCCCGATCTGGATTTCTCTTGTGGGGATGTTCTTGGGGCTCCAACATATCATGCTCTTCTGTAATCTCATAATTACGAGAAGGTGCAACTTCTTTCATTGGTTCTACAGCTCTGAGAGCTACAAATTCTTCACATGTTTCTTCAAGTTGGAACTTTCTCAATTTGTTGAGAGTTGCATCTTCTTCAAAGGTTACATCCCTTCTAATTTCCATATGATGGTAACATGGTAAATATATTTTGAAGGCCTTGGAGACCTCACAGTATCCAACAAATATTCCTTTCTTTCCGGAAGGATCCAACTTGGTTCTTTTCTCTTTTGGAATATGAACAAACACTAGTCAACCAAGTATCTTGAGGTGACTTACCTCTGGTTTTTTTCCTGTGAACATTTCTTTAGGGGTTTTGAACCCAGGTACACTATGGGATATTTTTCTTTGGACATATACTGATGTCCTTTCCGCTTCAGCACATGAGTGCATAGGAAGATCCTGATAATGGATCATAGTCTTCACTGCTTCCATAGTGGTTCGATTATTCCTTTCATTAACACCTCTACATACTCCTTCATGATCATTCTTTTAGATCTGGTATACCTGTGACTACCTTCCTCACATGAGTTAAGGCTTTGTAGTTTATGTGAGCAATCCTTCTATGCCATAGTTCACATGGACTTGTAGTATTATGAATCAAGGCTGCTTTTGAGTGACATTTCAGTTTATACATGCCACCTTCTTCTTTCCCAATGCTAGATGCATCTTCTAGAGATTCTCCTCTAGCCCACATAACAGCTTCACCATTTATAAAACATATTTCTCATTTTCTTCATTTGCTAACTTCTTGGGAGGTTCTTCTTCTTATTCTTCTTCTTCTTTTGCTAAATGAGTGTGATGTATTTTATTATTCTTCCTCTTATATTCTTCTTGTCTTGTTGGAAAATTTATGGCAATGTGTCCTATGTTATTACAATGGTAACATTGATAAGAGGAGAAGTCCTTCTGCTTGTAATATCCCTTTTGGTTCTTTTGAAACTTCTTTGGAGGATGAGACTCCTTATGAGTTTCCTTCTTGAAATGATAATTTCCTTTTCTTCTTCTAGTATGAGTAGCTAGAGCATGGTCATCATCTATAAGTAATGCTTCTCGGTTTTCTACTCTAACTTCCTCTTGAACACATTCTTCCCATAGGATATCAAATTGTATGCTTTCCTTCCTTGCAAAAATTTGTCTAGATGTAAGAATCCTATGGTTTAGTAAGTCCATTGAGAGCGATCATTACTAGTTCATCTTCATCAATCTTGTCTTCGGTTTATTCTAGTTGTTCTTTGAATTGAGAAACCCTTGTGAAGTAATCTTGGATAGATTCACCCTTGCCCATATTTGTACTTTTGAGTTGGGATCTCAGATTCATATTTCGGTTGATGTTTCTTCCTTCATACATTGTTGATAGGGCATCAAACATCTCCTTAGGTGTATCCTTGGAGGATACTTGAGGAATCAAGTGATCCTTGATAGAATCTGCTACGATCCTCTTGGCTCTAATCATGTCTCTCTTGTACTTTTCCTTTGCTTCATCTTCTTTAGGCTCTGAAACAACTTCCTTGATAAAATTTTCAAGATCATTATCTTCTAGAATGAGTCCTATGAGTTTTAATTTCCAAGCACGAAAATTTTCTATGCCTTCCAACTTGTCAACAAGCTTAGTGCTTGGAGACATATGGTCCCGAAGAACAAAAAATGACAAAAAATGACAAACAATGAAATTTCTCAAAAATGAAAACTGTACTTACCAAAATATGCACTTGATTAAGGGAGTATGTTGGTATAGTCAGTTTCTGAAGAATCCAAATTCTAACTGTTGAAATTGGACTTGCAAAATTCTGGATTGTAGTTTTTGGTTCTGGTTTTTTGTTTTCTGGTTACAATCGAAACTAGGGTTTGACTTTCCAGAGGATCTTCCCATTGAAATACTTTTATATTGGTGCCAAAAGATGCGCATAGGAGGGGTGCACTTCCCTATGTCACTTGCACTAAAAAATTCCTCTTTAGTAGAAAACTCTAATTTTCTTGTCCGGAGAAGGAGAGAGAGATTTACCTAGTGAAATATGTTATTTTTCAGGCTAGATCTGATACCATGTTAAGTTTTATATGATTATATATCTTAATTCCTAACTTCACAAGCATTTAATACATTTTCACAATAACATCATAAAGAGGATCATTGAAATAAACACAATCACAAGATACACAACAATTTACCTTGGGAAACCCAAAAGAGAAAAACCCAACATAAATTCCTCAATATAAATTACCAAAATGCAATGAACAAATAATAAGGTATCATAAGAGAGAGAGAGACCAAACCCCAAGCATAAGATCCAAAACACCAAAGACATTGTTCCTCCTCCTTCTGTGTCCTTCCTTCTTTCTCTCTCTTTCACAATCCATGAGTGAGTATAAATGAGGGAGGGAACCTCCCTATTTATATTGATTTCCCAATTGACATTTTACCATAATTGGGATGACCTATAAAAAATTATAGGTCTTACCTACCTAGGTAAACTCACAATAATAATTATATTATTCTTTTCTGGGTACTATTGACCCGACTTACAATGGAGGGTTTACCTCATGGATTTCACATGACCTTTTACATCAGTGACATCTCCCGAAGGAGGAACAATAATACTACAAATTAAAAGTAGAATATTATTCGAAGTTACATTATTTCAACAAAGAGATCCCATTTTATTGAGCTTATCATGCTCATGAGTAAGTCTTTCAGCAAAGGCATAAAAAGTAGGCATTACAAAATCCTGACCCAAGGCATCCCGAGTTGAATAAAATGCGGAAACAAACACTGAATATGATTATCCTATATTAGAGAGCATTGCAAATATGAGCTATTCCTCTTTCTTCTTGATATTGCAGCCCTTTAGCTGAAGCCTAAGCGATTTGAACTTAGAAATAATGTCTTGAATGGTATCAAAATTATTAGGATTCAGACTAATGAATTCATTTTCCAGTTGATGGCCATGAATGGAATCTATTTTAGCAAACAATTTTTCAAGTTGATCCCATGCTTCATGGGGAGTGTCTATGACTTGCAAGTGAAGAAGGAGTTTAGGTGAAAGTGAGAGGCATATTAATCCTAAGGATTCATCACAACGATTATGCCATTTAGGCTTCTCAACATTTTGAGTGGGTTTTTTCTCTGAGCGTGGTGACCCTGTACATACCTTTACTCCTAAGTAAAACAACCATGGTTGATTTCTAGCTAAAATAGTTGAGGAGTTAAAACAAGGATTGTCAACTTATCTGCCATAGTAGGGAAAAAAATATGCCAAATAAAGAGAATAGCTATCACAAGAAATGTGACTGATGATGGCTTCAATCAGTAGTTTCTGAATAGAGAAGATCACAACGGAGAGCAGAGAAAGGATGACAAAAGGAAACTTGAGATGCCCTGCAAAAATTTCCAAACCACTGCAGCCAAAAGGAGATGGAGGAAGTTACCACCTTGGTGTTATGATAACATGTGGATTTAAACAATGCACAGTAGGATCAAGTATGACATAAATTCCATACAAAACATGAACACCAGAGAGAATGAACACAAAGAAAAACAAAGACATTTGTAGAGAAAAATAAATGAACTGTTGTTATACTAAAAACTGTTGTATGTAAAGTAACAAAAAAGACTATGCAAAAGAAGCAGAAGAACCCAACATTCAATGCAGATGCTTGAGATCTATACCAACCGAATTTACTCACCGATGTGAGCTTAATTACAACATACATAACATGCATATGGTAGAGGTTTCATTTGAAAATTTCATGGGTTTTCGAATATCCTCATTTTTATTTTAAACATTACTGGTCTACTAATCTTTCCAACAAGGAATCATTGGGAGAAAATCAAGCCATAAGTTTTGATACCTATTCATTTTGTTGGGCGTGGGTATACTTTCTCTTTTACATTGATGGGTGTGAGTTTAGTTTTTATTTTTATATATTAGTTGGGTATGAGAGTCCTAAGGAAATCACTCAGCTCATTGTAGAATAAGGCTAAAGGTTGTGGCATACAAATTATGTTATTAAAAATCAAATGAAAACAATGGAAAATGCCCAACAAATTATGCTATAAAAACACAGGTAATAAAAGTGGAAATTTCCTAGGATGCTATAGATTATTTCTAGAGGTTGGATTTTAGATATACCTTTGTCAATACACTAGAAAAAGGAATAGAAAATCGCCCAGAAATTTTGGGAATAACCCATAAATTTCCACAACGCCTTCAACCATGGAATCACTCTAGTGAATTATTAATTTCTTGTTAATGAATATTGAGTATTACCATGTTAACCGTATGTCTGGATTTAAGCTTGGGGAATATTAAATTGATTTATATTCCTTAAATTAATGGATATCTATTTAAATTGATTTTCTATTCCTTAAATTGATGGGGAAGGAATAGAAAATCAATTTTAGGAATATATATTTAAGGAAAATCAATTTAATCTAGTTACCAGGATACGCTTTGCCAATCCATCAATTTAAAGGAATAGAAATTCTTGTCAAATGAATGCTTTGAATTGTCATTTCAAATAAGTTGAAAGTGCTAAGATTTGCATTCTATGAAATTCGTTTATAAATATATGATCTAGCATTTTACGTGTATCTATTGCCTATCCCTGTCTATTTTTATTTGATTTTGCAAGAGGGTGAAACTTCTTGTTTCATATGCAACTACAATCCATGTGATCTTTTGTTGTCAAATAAATTGATAACACATTTCTCTTGGTTGATTTTTCTATTCTTTTAATACTCAATATTAGTTTACATGACGAGATTTTGACAAATTGATATCAGAGCCAAGTTGAAACACTTTGACATCATGGCTGAATAGATAGGCATAAAGTTTCCAACACTTATTTGAAATTTTTCATTCTACTATAACATGTCATCCTAGTTTTTATTCACAGCTTGTGACTTGAGGTTTGCTAGTATAAAATCAACGCTCCTCTAATGTTTTGATATCCATTGAAATCTAGAATATGTATTCTTAAAATAAGATGTTGGCTAAAGTCATAATAAATATCCATATATATCTTGCAAGTGCCAAATTTACAATGTCACCATCTTCTTGTTTACAGTTATGGGTAGATGGCTTGGGAAAGGGTCTCCTCGTAACTAGCATATTTTATTATAGTCGTGGTGTTAGTGTTGCATAGGATTATTTATCTTTTTATACATTGCATATTTATAGATCAATGGATCTCAATACACAATCATGAGATCATTACAACTATAACTTGACATTCATTTTCCATCATTATGATATTGTAATCTTTCCCCTCTAAGGGAAAATCTATTAAAACTTCTATATATCTAATGCCCATTTCTTAGAATGTTGTAATATGGATATTCCAAATTTTGCTAATGCATACATGCACCAGAGTGAGACATGGGCCATAGGTGTTACATTGAATTTTCGTTTGTGTTGGTTGTGGAGCCTAATCTTCCAGATCCAGAGATATTATTCAGTTGTGATTATAACCCAGGAGTACTGTACACTCGAACCCCATTTTTTTTTTTTTGGGATGTGTGTTGGCCAACAGTATTGCGGACCCATGGTATTGGGTTAACACTAGAATTTTTCCATTGTATTTCCCCTATAAAAGAAAGCATTGTAAATCGACTGGGTATGGTATTGTATTGTATTGGAAGAGAGACTGTGAGAGCATGAAGAGGAAGTGCAGCGGTTTTGCTGCAGGGTGTATCCCTTCATCTTTCTGGACTGTAATAAAAGGACTGGCAATTTCTTTGTGGACGTAGCCCATCGTTTGGGTGAACCACGTTATATTTGTGTCTCTCTGTAATGTTTTAATGTGTTTTGCATATTGTTTATTGATTTAACTGTATATCTGTTATTGCTCTGCGGTCCTGTTTTCTAACAATTGGTATTAGAGCCAAAAGGTCTATTTGGTTGGTAAACTCGCAGGAAAGAAGGGTTCCTGGTTCGAGTGGGAGCAATGGCGGAAGAAGGAAAGTTTAGGGTCAAGAAATTTAATGGTCAAAACTATCAGTTATGGAAGATGCAAATGGAGGACTATCTGTACCAAAAGGATCTGTACCTGCCGTTGGGCGGAAAAGCAAAACAACCGGCGGCTATGAAGGATGAAGAATGGGAGGTTCTTGACAGAAAGGCACTAGGAACAATACGGCTGTGCCTAGCTTCGTCGGTGGCCTTTAATATTTCAAAAGAAAAAACATCAAAGGGTGTGATGAGTGCATTGAGTAAGCTCTACGAAAAACCCTCGGCTTCTAACAAGGTATTTTTAATGAAGTGTTTATTTAATATGAAGATGTCGGAAGGTGGATCTGTTGCTGACCATTTAAATGAGTTTAATATACTTACCAGTCAGTTAAGTTCTGTAAAAGTGAACTTTGATGATGAGGTTAGGGCTCTTCTAATCTTGTGCTCATTGCCAAAAAGCTGGAATAGCTTGGTCATGGATGTAAGTAACTCTGTCCCTAGTTCAAACACTCTTAAGTTTGATGATGTTGTTGGTGTTATTCTTAGCGAGGAAATGCGAAGAAAAAGCACAGGTGAGACATCAGGTAATGCGTTGACCATGGAGAGCAGAGGGAGACAAAACGAGAGAGGAAGGAGCCCAGGAAAACATGGAAAGTCTAAAAAGGGAAGATCCAAGTCCAGATTTGGAAAAATAGAGTGCTGAAACTGTGGTAAGAAAGGACACCTAAAGGAATACTGCAGAGCACCAAAGAAGAAAGGTGAGAGGCAGCAAGAGACTACCCAGGAAGCTAATGTAGCAGGTGATGTGTTACAAAATGCTTTGATTCTTGCATTAGATAATACTAGTGATTACTGGGTAGTAGATTCAGAGGCTTCATGTCATGCTACACCCCATAGGAAATTCTTTTATGATTATGTTCAAGGTGATTTTGGGCATGTGTTATTGGGGGATGATGAACCATGTAAAATTGTTCGAAAGGGTAAGGTACGGATTAAGCTAAATAATGGAAATCACTGGTTGCTAAAGGATGTAAGGCACAATCTTGCTATGAAAAGAAATCTGATCTCAACAGGGCAGTTGGGAGATGGCGGCTATTTGTCTACGTTTGGAGAAACGTGGTGGAAGGTCACTAAAAGATCAATGGTAATTGTAAAAGGAGATAGGATAGGTACGTTATATTTATGTCCTCATAATATTGATTATTCTATTTCTGTAGCTTCCACAGAAATAGGTGCAGCGTTGTGGCATCATAGGCTTGGCCACATGAGTGAGAAGGGGATGTAGATTCTCCACTCAAGGAAACTGCTTCCAGATCTGAAGCAGGTAAATTTGGAATTTTGTGAGAACTGTGTTTATGGAAAACAGAAGAGAGTTAGATTTCTCAGTGTTGGGAAACAAAAGAAGAGTGAAAAGTTAGAGCTTGTCCATACAGATGTATGGGGACCAGCTCAGGTACAATATCTTGGTGGCTCTCGTTATTATGTTACTTTTATTGATGATGCAACTAGAAAAATTTGGGTTTATTGCATTAGATAGAAATATGATGTGTTTGATACTTTTAAGAAGTGGAAATCTTTGGCTGAGAATGAGACAGGAAAAAGGTTGAAATGTCTCAGATCTGATAATGGAGGCGAGTACTGCAGCAAAGAGTTTGACAGTTACTGTTCACACAATGGGATTTGCAGAGAGAAGACAGTCCCTGGAACACCCCAAGAAAATGGTGTGTCAGAAAGGATGAACATAATGATCATGGAGTGTGCAAGGTGTATGAGATTGCATGCAGGGTTGCCCTTACAATTTTGGGCTGATGCTGTAAACACTGCTATTTATTTAATAAATAGAGGGCCTTCAAGTGCTTTGGATGGTGGCATTCTAGAGGAGGCATGGACAGGTAAACAGGTAAAATACTCATTTCTGAGAACTTTTGGTTGTGAAGCATTTGTCCATATTGATAAAGATGATAGAACAAAGCTTGAGGCTAAATCCAAGAAATGTACCTTTATTGGATACGGGGTTGATGATTTTGGTTATCGCTTATGGGATCTTAAAAATCACAAAATCATTAGGAGTAGAGATGTAGTATTCAATGAAAAGGTCATGTACAAAGATCAGTTGCAGGGAAAGAAGGAAGAAAATGAAAACACAGAGTACACAGTGCTTGATGAAATCAAAGAAAATGTAGTTCCAAAAGCATCAGAAAATCAAGAGCAGCAGCAGGTACCTGAAACTCCTGCAACTATAAGAAAGTCTACTAGGTTAAGTAGACCCCCTGAACGATTCTCTCCTTCACTATATTATTTATTGATGACTGATTCTGGTGAACCAGAATGTTTTCAAGAAGCAATGCAGGTAGAAACTAGAAAGAAGTGGGAGCAAGGCATGGATGAAGAGATGGACTCATTGGTAGGAAACTAGACTTGGGATCTAGTTAAGTTGCCTGTAGAAAAAAAGGCATTGCAGAATAAATGGGTTTACAGGTTGAAGGAAGAAGATGGAGGAAAGAAGCGGTACAAGGCTAGACTTGTTGTAAAGGGGTTTGCACAAAAGAAAGGTATAGACTTTGATGAAATATTTTCTCCTATTGTTAAAATGACTTCAATTAGAACTATTTTAAGTCTAGTGGCGGTAGAAGATTTGCATCTTGAACAGTTAGATGTAAAAACAGCCTTTCTGCATGGGGATTTGGAGGAATAGATTTATATGCAACAGCCAAAAGGGTATGAGGTCAAAGGGAAGGAGAATTTGGTTTGTAGGTTGAAGAAGAACTTGTATGGCCTAAAACAAGATCCAAGGCAATGGTATTTAAAATTTGATAAGTTTATGACAGAACAAGGTTATGATAGATGTCATTCTGACCATTGTGTTTATTTCAAGAGGCTAGATAACGAAAGATATATTATCTTGTTATTGTATGTGGATGACATGCTTGTTGCAGGGTCTAACATGCAAGATATAAATGTGCTCAAAAGAAAACTAGCTAAATCATTTGCGATGAAGGATTTGGGTGCTGCAAAGCAAATCCTTGGTATAAGAATAACAAGAGACAGTAAAAATCGCAAATTGACATTGTCTCAAGGTGAGTACATAGAAAAGGTGTTGCAGAGGTTTAGAATGCAGAATGCAAAACCAGTCAGCACACCTTTGGCAAGCCATTTCAAAATAAGCAAGAATATGTGTCTAGAGACACAGGAAGAGATAGATTACATGTCCAAGATTCCCTATTCATCAACAGTTGGGAGATTGATGTATGCCATGGTGTGCACAAGACCAGATATTGCACATGTAATGGGAGTTGTGAGCAGGTATATGAATAATCCAGGTAAAGAGCATTGGAAAGCAGTATAGTGTATTCTCAGGTATTTGAGAGGTACCACTTCTCATGCATTATGTTTTGGAGGTTCAGACATTGTTCTACAGGGATATGTTGATGCAGATATGGATGGTGATAAGGACAGCAGGAGGAGCACCACAGGGTATGTGTTCACTGTAGGTGGAACAACAGTAAGTTGGATTTCAAAACTGCAAGAGGTTGTTGCACTTTCAACAACGGAAGCAGAGTATGTTGCTGCTACAGAGGCTAGTAAGGAGATGATTTGGTTGCAGAGGTTCATGGAGGAATTGGGTAAGAAACAGGAGAATAGTAGGCTGTACAGTGGCAACCATAGTTCCATTCATCTTGCAAAGAACTCAACCTTTCATTTGAGGAATAAACATATACAACTCAAGTACCACTTCATAAGATCTGTTCTAGATGAAGAACTGTTAAAACTGGAAAAGATTCACACTAGCCAGAATCCTGCAGACATGTTGACAAAGGGAGTAACTAGAGAGAAACTGAGTTCCTGCTCGGTTTTTGTTGGCCTTAAAACATGAAGGTGAAAAGAAGAAATTTTCCAAGTCCAGAACATGTTGACTAAATTGTCATTGATGCCAACAGGTGTGTTAGTGTGTTTTAGTGCCCCTTGAGGAGTCTCTGAGGGTTGAGTAAGTGTCAGTGTCTAAGGAGACCTTTTGATCTTGTCCAAGCCCAAGTCTAAAGCCCTTGGAGCCCTTGGGACATTGCCAAAAGCCCTGTAAAGTGTTCAAGTAAACCCTAAGTGGGTTGAAAAAGTTGTAAAGGTCCAAATGACCCCTTCAATGGTCATTTGCGTGCTTTAAGTTCTTGGTACCCTAGGAGGAGTCCCTAAACCCATAATCAATTAACCACTACTCTTAATTTAAAATGTTAAAACACATTAAAAAGACTCATCTTTGAATAGTCTAATGATTTAAATATTAAAAAGTTTTAATAAATAAAACAATAATAATTATATATTAAAATGGTTTAATAATTTTTTTTTAAAATTAATTAAATATTAATTTTTATTAAATATTAAAATGATTTACTAAAAAAAACATTCCTTTTAAAAACTCATTAAAACAAGGAAACATTTAATTTAAAAAAAATAAAATATGGCATAAATAATATTAAAACAAACAATAAAAAAAATATAATAAATTTTTTTTTAAGAATCTATCCCCCTCTTGGCCTTTTTTTAAGTAACACTTTATAGTTATACATTTTCTTAAATATATTTACAAACCATAAATGGCTGAAATCGGCCCCATGAATTAATAAAATAATAAAACTTTCTTAAATTTACCTAGGTCGGCTCCGGTATTTTCTTCATAAAACGAGTATAAATTCACAACTGCCCATCATTTTAACGATGAGAAATTCGTTAGCCTGTGAGTTTTTGCGGGTTAGGAGCAGTTCAACTGAGGTTTATTTTCGCTGGTTTAGAGAGTGAGCTGAGTTTTTTTTCGTGGGCAGCAGTGGAAGACCAAAAACAACAGTCATAATTTTTGGGGGTCCAAGTTTTGAGTCTCTATTCGCTGGTGGTAGCAGACTGTAATTTCTGGTGAATCTTTCTTGGTGACAGCTGATTGTATCTTTTGGTGAACCTTTTTTCTTGGTGTAATTTTTGGTGGCAGCTCTTGATAAGACCTAGCACTCTCCTCAGTCCCGAATTTGCAGCTGTGAAAGGTCTGTCTTGTCACCTATAGAACAACTATGCTTGAAGTCTTCTACTACACACTGATCAAGCCATCTCTTGGATCTGAACTTATAGTGCCAGGAAGAAATTTTCGCTGGGATAAGTGACAGCAGAATTTACAATACAAGGAAGAATTTTTGCTGAGTTTTGGGATATTTTTTTGGGGTGTATGGTGCCCACAGATCTTCCTTACAATCTAAGTTTGAACCTTCAATACTGCTGATAGTTTGGGCTCAATGTCATCAAGTTTGTGGAGATCTCTTGGTTAGTTGGCTTCTCTAATATGCTACTGCTGCTCTCTCATATTACATACATACAAGCAACTGTTGATGACAGTTTGACATGCACAAATAGACAAAGTATGTATGTGAACAATATTATATAATTAATATACAGTAATAACATGTGATCTACAGTTAAAGTAGACATGTGTATATATGTATAGTGAGTCTGTAAGTGTGAGTGTATGTACAGAAAGTATACAAGAGAATACATATTCAGTATTGAGTGGATGTACAGTTTATCAGTCAAAGGTGTGAACAGTATTGTGTTTATATGAGTGTACAATGAAATGTACAAATGAATATATACAGGAATGAGTAAACTGTGTGTGTACTAGTGTCTGAGCAGCATGTGCAAAAACAATGAATGTGGTGTGTGAACAGTTTGTATAATACAAACAGTAGTTTGTTTTTGTGATGATACTCTTCCATGCTATGATGAACTCTCTACGATGCACAGTCTGCTATGCACTCTGATTTGATTATACATGCTTTGATAATGATGACATGATGCATGCTATGGTGTGATGACATTCTTCTATGCACTATGATGTGTACTTTTTACATGCACATTACATGTTGATGATGATGGTGGCTATTTGATGATGATGATAGTACATACCCTATGACTTTGATGTATAACCTATGATGATGTTCAACAATAGAAAAGCAGAGATACTTCAGTGATTGTAGATGACAGTGAACGGTGTGCACAAGTAGATTCAGAGATTGGTACGTGACAGATCTACAGTTTGTGCAGTGTGGTACAGAGTGTGTCAGTGATAAGGCTGACTTGGCAGTGTGTGTGTCAGTGATAAGGCTGAATTGGCAGTAAACAGTGAACAGAGGTTATCAGCAGCAGGAAGTTCTACACATAGCACAGATCTATTGAAGGGACAAGCAAGTAACCAGCAATGTTGATGAGTAGCTTGATCAACAGCTTTTATGTTTGATATGATAGTGATGACATGGCCAGAAAAATGATTTGACAGTGACTAGAGTGCAGAGAATATCAGCAGCATAGTTTGGTGTGTGACAGTTCCACAGGTTCGACAATCTTCCTCTTATCAGGGTGGCAGGACAGGGCAAGGAAAGGAGGTCGTAGCCTCCTTCCGGTGGAAGCTGGAAAACTAGGGAATGGTAGCTTCCTTCAGGTCGTAGCTTGTAAATCAGGGGGTCGTAGCCTCCTTTCAGTTGAAGCTGAAAAATTGAAGTCTATATAATAAGGGAGTTGTTCCTTTCATCGATTTATTTCTGGACAACTATTATTAAAAAGGCTTCCATGGTTTTACCCCCAGAACTTGGGTTTCCACGTTAAAAACTGTTGTGTACTGTGCATCTTGCTGTCTTTATACATATTGATGATATGCTGTGATTGGTGATCAGCAACCTGCTTTTGATTAAAGTTTTAAATAGTAGAAATACTGATTCAGCCCCCTCTCAGTATTTCAACAATTGGTATAAGAGTAGGTTCCTTCAGAACAGACAAACCGCTGGAAGGTAATCATGGGGAAATTTGCTAAACAAAGCAAATCTGGAACACCCTTGTTTGATGGAAGCAACTATGCATTCTGGAGTATAAGAATGAGAGCCTTCATAGAAGCTCAAGGAATCGAAATATGGCAGAGTATCGAAAATGGGTACAAAGTACCAAGGACCGTGCCAACTGATGCAGCTGAGCTAGCTCAATACAACAACAACTCAAAGGCCAGAAATCATCTTCTAAGTGCTATAGATGAATCTGTATTCAACAAAGTGATGAACTGTCCCTTTGAGTATCCCTTTTCAGATTATTGTGTGGATTGCTGCTAGAGACAAATATCACACCATTGTTGATGAGGGAGCATATGTTAGTATACTATCTTCAATAGTTTGGAAAGTGATAGGTTCTCCTCTGCTTGTGTATGTCCTAGTTCAAATAGTGGCATTCAATAGAATACCTACTGGACCTTTTGGGATCCTTCTAGCATTACCTGTCATCTTGGCAGAAAAAAATGTTTGCCTTGATGTTTTTGTAGTCCAAGGTCCTTTGGATTTCATTCTTCTCCTTGGATTATGTCTACGTAATGAAAGCTATAGTTCCCTCACTCTTCTAAACGATGTATTTTACCCATGATGGGAGAATCGTGACCATCAATCAACTTTCCTTTGTTAAACCTAATCATTGCATGGCTTCTAGTCATCAAACCTCCCTGAATATTCCACATGTCTTAGTGATTTCTTCCCCTTTGTCATGGGGGGAAGGTCTCCAGCCTATAGACATCATGTTGGAGTTATCCCGCTAGCTTTCTATGCTAGGGGGCATGCTACCAACCTTTGGATATCACGTTGGGTAAAAAACATTCCGAGCATAGTTTATTTATGGTTTCAAGCTCATTAAAAAATAAAATCATTCTTGAGCATGGTTTCATTCTCTTTTAGCTCGTTAAAAAAATGAAATGGGAAGCCTTGAGCACAGTTTCATTCCCTTTTAAGCTCGTTAAAAAATGATATCGGTTATCCCAAGCATAGTTGTTATCGGTCTCAAGCTTGTGTAAAAATGAAACCAGCCTCGAGCATAATTTACCTTTAGTTTCAAGCTTGTGTAAAAATGAAACCATTCCCAAGGAGAGTTTACCTCTGGTTTCAAGCTTATGTAAAAATGAAATAGGTCCCCACCAACATCTAGTTCTTTTCCGTTTCAAGATTGTGGAAAAATGAAACAGGTCAGCAAAAGCATAATTGTTTTTTGTTTCAAGCTTGTGTAAAATGAAATAGGGCACCACGAGTATAGTTCCTTTTTTGTGTCAATCTTGTTAAAAAATGAAACACCTATCTACAAGCATAGTTATTTTCTGTTTCAAGCTCGTGTACAAATGAAACAAATTCCACTTCCAATGATTCAAGTCTTTTACAAGACCCTGCATTTGAACCTTCATTTCATATGCCTTTGTTACTAGATCCTCTTTCTTCCTCTGTCTATGGTGAACCTTTTTTCTAGTAGTAACCAAGGGTCTATTTGGGTGAAGAAAAAGAGTAGGCAGACAAAAGAAAATCTTGGGGGGCATGTATCCAAACTTTTTACATTACGTTGGGGTTAATCCACTTGAAAATTATACTAGGGGAAAGTGTTGACCTATGGGAATCATGTTGGGAAAATACTTGTCAATGGGATTCATGTCGAGCATACTTTATTTTGGGTTTCAAGATTGCTAAATGATGAAACATCATCCCGAGCATAGTTCATTCTATATTGCAAGATCATTAAGATGAAGTAGATGCATTGAAAATTCTTCCAACCTTTCTTTGAGCTCATTAAAAACAGTAAGATGATGTCGAGCTTACTTTTCCCTTTTTTGTGCTCTCATTTAAAACATGAAAAGTGGTTTGAGCTAAATTTTTCCTTTTTCGTGCTCTGGTTCAAACAAGAAAAAGTTTTCGAGCTCTTTTTATGTTGTTCTCATGCTCCTTAAAAACATAGTAAATAGCGTCGAGTTTATTGTTCGTTTCCCCATACTTATGAATCAATTGAACAACGTGAGTGGTATTTCTTTCCTTCACGCTTGATAAAATCTTAATCTTACGCTTGTTTTCGACAGAGCATCTACTTGGTGATAGTTTAACCCTTTTTCGAACCTGGTGGACTAATTACAAAAAATGAATACGTTATTCAATCATTGAATAAGAGATTCCTCCTAGGTATTATTTTATACTTTTTTGAGCCTTGGGGACTAAATTTATGATTTTTTTCCTTGGAGGCTTCTTTGGATTTTTCAGACTCAAAACCATTGAGTTTACCTTCCTTGGACTCATAAAATCAAACACAAAAGGGCCCTTTTTTGGGACCGAACCCCTCGTTTTTCAGCTTCGTAAAACATGTGAGATTGGAATCGTCCCAAAGGTGAGCTATACTGATCATCTGTTATGATACTCAAGCTCATTAATAAAGAGATAGGTACAGATCAAACATGATGGGGAATAATGGAAGGGAATGTATCTGAATTTGTGTTAATGGAATCTTGTCATAACCCCTGAACATGGCACCTATTTGTCTTTCATCCAAATGGTTGGGTAATCAACTTTTCATTGAGTCATGTCAAGTTCATGAGTCTCTTGAGTATCAACAATTGAAAATATTTGTCTTGACCCCAACATACAGATCTGAGAAATGTTCACTTGATTGCTGCAAAGCACATTTTGAGGTACCTGAGGGGTACAGTTGATTATGGGCTCAAGTATGAGTCGAATCAGAAGATTAACCTGGAGGGTTATGTTGATTTAGATTGGGCAGGAAATGCCATCGATCGGAAGAGCGCTTCAAGGTGTTGCTTCAGTATGGGATCAGGTGTGATCTCTTTGTTTAGCAGAAAGCAATCCTATGTGGCACTGAGTACAGCTGAAGTAGAGTATGTTGTAGCTTGTTCAGCTAGTTGTGAGGTAGTATGGCTGAGGAAGCTACTGTCTGATATATTTGATCTCTAGTTGGATGCTACTTGTATACATTGTGACAACCAGAGTTGTGTGAAGTTGTCATAGAATCCAATGTTCCATGACAAGTCGAAGCATATCGAGATCAAGTATCACTATATCAGGGATATGGTGTAGAGGGGAGCAGTGAAGCTCCAGTATGTTGCGATGGAGGAACAGATAGTTGATGTATTGACGAAGCCATTGGCTAGGTTGAAGTTCAAGTACTTCAGGGAGAATCTTGGTGTTCTCAAGATCGAGATTTCCTCCAAGGGAAAGTGATGAGACCCATAGCCATTCTGACATGGTGAGAGGATTTTTTTCTTCCATGGTCAGATGTAAGGGCTGAGCCATTTTGTCATGTTCAGAGGAATTAGGTTCCTTCCATGTCAGATATGAGTGCTATTTCCATTCTGGGAATGGAGGTGCCTGGTTAGTTACCAGAAAAACTCAGTCTAGGACTGAGAAGCCATTCTGATGTGATAGAGGGATGTGTTTCGACTTGATCAGATGTAAGGGCTAAACCATTATGTCATGGTTAAAGGATTAGGTTCCTCCCATATCAGATGTGAGTGTTGGCCATTCTAACTAGTAGGTCAGATGTAAGGGCAATTGCCATTATGGGAATGGAGGCGCCTAGTCAGTTACTAGGTAGCTCAGTCTGGGACTGAGGGCCATTCTGATGTGATGGTAGGATTAGTTCCTCCATGATCAGATGTGAGTGCATGCCCTTTTCGATGCAGTGCTCTTGAGCATGATCGGATTGTAAGTGTAGAACCCTTTCTGATGCGGTGCTTTCGAGCATGGTTGGATTGTAAGTGCTGAGCTCTTTCAATGTGGTGCTTTCAAGCATGGTTGAATGTAAGTGCTGTTCCTTTCTGACAGGATGAGGTTGGATGTAAGTGCAGAGCATTTCCGATGCGATGTGCTTGCACATGGTCAGATATAAGTGCTGAGCCATTCTGGCGCGATGTGTTTACACATGGTCAGATGTCAGTGCTGGGCCTTTTTGACAAGATGAGGTTAGATGTGAGTGTTGGGCGTGCCTTTCTGACAAGATGAGGTCAGATGTAAGAGCTAGGTGGGCCATTCTGACTAAGTGTCAAATATAAGGACTGATGAAGACCTACATGAAGGGTAGGCCTACAGGATTAACTCTGTATAACTTCCTGTGACAAGAAGAATAGATATAGCACCATTATGAGATAACATATGATGATGATCCAGATCAAGTGATCTAGATGTGTTGATGCAGACTTGATGATGATCCAGATCAAGTGACGATCCAGTTGTGATGATGATCCAGACTTGATGATGATCCAGATCAAGTGATGATCCAGATGTGATGATGATCCAGACTTGATGACGATCCAGATCGAGTGATGATCCAGATGTGATGATGATCCAGCAATGATGAGCCAGTAGCCATGATGATGCAGATGCCGTGATGAAGAAAAATTGAAGAAGAAGATGACTTGAAGACACAAATATGAAGAAGACTCGAAGACTTGAAGACTTGAAGACTAAGAAGACTTGAAGATGAAGATGACGAGATGATCTAGTTGATGCAGGGAAGAAGACTAGTGCTGAAAATTGTGTTGAAAGAATACCTTCATAGTTAAGAGGGAGTGTTGATGTATTTGTAACTTCAGAATGTATTCATCTATGTATCTTATGTCTTGTAACCCGATGTTTATTCCGGGATGTATCTATTATGTAATTGAGTCATGTTGTCATGCCCCGATGTTTCAATCAGGAGGAGCTATAATGTAAACAAGTCATGTCAAGTCATTGTGGGTAACCCTCCTATTGTCTAAGGCTTAAAGTCCCCACAGTTCCAGGGCACTAGGGTTATTAGACTCTCCTAGAGAGGTCGGACCTAGTAGGGTTTTAATCATGCCGGGATTAGTATAAATAGAGAGCTGGACTCTCTATTTAACACACATCACATACACACTCAAGTGTAGTGCATAGTTGAGGAAGGAGAAGACACTGGGGCTAGATAAGAAGAAGGTTACTGCTGTTGGGAGATCACTTACTGTTTTAGGATTTTCTATTTTGGTGTTGATTCTATCTCTAAAGAAGTTGTGGGGTTTTCTCCATTTATGGTTTCCACAAGGAAAAACACTGTGTTCATTGTCTCTTGTGTGGTTTCTATTTTGGTGTGAACTGAATTTAGCTCCAGTATGTTGCGATGGAGGAACAGATAGCTGATGTATTGACGAAGCCATTGGCTAGGCTGAAGTTCGAGTACTTCAGGGAGAAGCTTGGTGTTCTCCAGATTGAGATTTCCTCCAAGGGAAAGTGATGAGACCCATAGCCATTCTAACATGGTGAGAGGATTGGGTCCTTCCATGGTCAGATGTAAGGGCTAAGCCATTCTATCACGTTCGGAGGATTTAGGTTCCTTCCATGTCAGATATGAGTGCTATTGCCATTCTGGGAATGGAGGTTCCTGGTCAGTTACTAGAAAAAATCAGTCTAGGAATGAGAAGCCATTATGATGTGATAGAGGGATGTGTTCCCACTTGATCAGATGTAAGGGCTGAACCATTCTGTCATGGTTAAAGGATTAGATTCCTCCCATGTTAGATGTGAGTGTTGGCCATTCTAACGAGTAGGTCAGATGTAAGGGAAACTGCCATTCTGGGAATGGAGGCACTGTTGATTGCATGGGTAGACCTGGGTTTACTATAATCAACCAACAACACCCCTAGCTCACTGGCCCTTTCGGCGACAGACCGCACAACGGCCTGAAGTCTCACCCGAAGTGATTCTAATGGGTTGGCCAAGGAATCAAGCGTCTTGGACCAGGTTCTATCGCAATCCTACTTGCGGCTCGCAGCTCTTTTGGCTGCAAGATCTCCCTCTGTGTTTGTGCGTCGCGCGACCTCTTGCTCGCGTCGCGCGACCCCATCGTCGCGCAGCTCTTCTAGCCGCGAGATGTTCCTTTACACCACCGTGCGGTCCTTCTCTATGATGCGCACTTCCCCTGACTTGCGATATCTCCAGCCTTACCGCAACGCCGCGCACCGTGCAACACGCAGCTCCTTCCCAATGCAAAGTCCTCAACCTGTGGTATCGCACACCGCAGCTTCTCTACCGGTGTGGTATCACCTCTCTGTGATATCCTACCTCCGCGGTTTAGCGCACTTAGCGTTGCTCGTGTCGACATGCAAGAATTAACATACAAAGCTATTCAATACTGCAACCAGTAGCTGTTTACGCAACATAAATGAAACACATACAACATGCCAAAGGATTTTAACTTATGATTATCCTTCTATGCTGTGGTGAACTGATTAATACATTCATCCATTAAACTGCAAACAAAGTCCATGAAATAACTGAGCAATGCATAAGTAAACATAACACATAAACTAGCCGCATAACACATATTTTAACGTGGTTCACCTTCAGGATGGAAGTTACGTCCACAGAACTGTGTTTTCTCTATTATAGCTTAAGGGAAGGCAAACACAATTCTGCTGCACCTCATATGGCGCAGCTCAAGATCTTCTCTCTTAGATCTTTCTTCTCTACCTTTATGCTGTCGCTCTTACAACATACTCTTCCCTCTCGGTCGATCCCTGCGGATCGTTACATGCATGCTCTACAAGCCGGCTACTGGTTTCAGTAAGATTGCTACCGCTAGAACCAGAACCAGAGCTCGGTTTTTACAACAGTCTACTTGTCCTTATGGCCTATTTCAATCACGACTGTCTCACTATCTAACCAACTGACCGACTAGCTAACCCTTTACAATACAAAATATATTCTTATATAGGCAGCCCGAAGGTCGTGCCATTACAACACTGTGGGCCTGTCCCAATAGTAACCCAAAACCTAATTAGTGACAGTCGGTCCTCTCTGTCCCTAAGGTAGCCGCTTCCAGTCACACCACAGCTCTCTGCAGTCTTCCATGCTTCCCGGCACTGATCATGGGTACTATGCACCGCTTCGCCTTTCTATCCTTCGTCTTTAATGCTTGAGCCTCGTTGCTCCTTCTTCTTTATGAGGGTCGCTGAGCCCTCTTGTCTTCCGCCGCTGCCTTCAATGCAGTGGGTGAGCTCTCCCTTCTCAGCCGCTCAGGTACTGTTGCCTTTCTTTGACTTTCGTATCTCAAAAAGTCATGGTTTCCGGCTTTGCTTTGCAGCTGGAACCGTGCTACGACGTCGTAGCTCCGTCTTATCTTCTTTCCACCAAAAATTATCTCTCCGCCAAAACTAGCAGCTTCTTCTGTAGCTGTGGGACCCTACTCTAACAGTCCCCTAACACTTACTTGTGGCTCGTCCTCGAGCCACCTGCAACGGGCTTCTCCTGCTGTAGCTTTTCCTGCCGTAGCTTCTCCTTCGCCTCCTGCGAAGTCTTCTGCAACTTCTGCCGAAGTACTTCGACTTCATTCTTCATTACCTCGAAACGTTCTCTTGCAATTTCGGTAACTTAGTTCGCTGGGCTCTCTTATCCTTTCTGCCCATAGTCATGGTTTTGCTCTCTTCGCTCTTTCTCCTTTATGAACGCTCTAGTGTTTGAGAAGTGCTCCACAGATATCCTTTTATTTTTATCTGGGTTAGAACTTTTATCACAAGGAAAATCTGTATCTTCCAGCCTTCTCAAACATTTCATTCAGTCTGGAGCCTTGTGTACGGAAGAGAAGCAAACCATGAGCTCCGGTCCGAGAACAAGCCTTTGTCCTCGTTCTGGAAGTCTCCCCTCCGCTGGGTTTGCAGTCCTCTTCCACTTCTCTTCTCTTCGAAGTGCTCCAGGTCCAAATGCTGCCTCTGATCCTCAGGTTTCTGTTTCAATACCTCTGCAATCTTTCGTGTTTCTCTTAGCTGATCAGATAGGTCAGCGACTTTCTCCCATTGCTTTCTTTTTCTGATTTTTACTTTCTTTCTGACAGGAGATTTCTTCTCATTCTTCTGCTCTGCTTTCTTATATTCAGTGATCGGCGCGACGTCCTTCTTCTCCTTAGCAGAGACTTTGGTGACAACTTCTACTTCTGGTGCGTGACTCCTCATCCTTAGCGGCTGTCTGCCCTGTGATGTCTCTAATTTCACAACCTTGGGTGGCGTCGTCATGGCGAACGCACGGCTAGTATGTTCTTTCCAAACTTCACTTCTATAGGTTCGGCCTTAGTCAGAATCCGCTTGGCTGAATACTCTGGGCGTGCAGTGGCTTCGAACTCTGGAAGTCACTATACTTTGTAACTTAATTGGCTCTGCATAGGGGACACTTAGCACTGCCCTGTATAGCTCTCGATATTTGGCAACTGTACCCTTACTTCTTGAGGGATGTCTGCTTTTATGCCGAAGGCATACTACCGGACGCAACGGTCCTCCTGGGTCAACGCCGTTGGTCATCATAATTACTTGGACGAGACCCTACCCGTCATTCTGATCCGCCATAATTACTGAGATCTGATCACGTGTCCCTCAAAGCGTGCATATCCAGGCACCGGTGTCGTCAGAGATTTACCAAATCTGGAAAAATTTATTATAATGCTGCCAAATCTACGGTAGGGGATACCGGTCATTTCTTGATTAATTACCTGTCAGACAGTGACTTGAATAGCCCACTGTTGGTTGCAAACTGGGTACGTGGCAGGGGGAAACATCACACTGTTGCGATGCAACTCCGCATCACCTGCGCAAACAAACAACGTTAATTTTTATTTTTTTTTGAAAATTCCTACCGGTGTAGACTCATTCCCGGTGCGATGCCTCCTTTCAACTACACTGGACATCTGCACCAATATGAACTGGTTTAAGCTAGGGCTAAGAGGCGAGGTGGCTATCACTATAGAGCTTAAGCCTACTGCCATTGATCCATGTGGGAAGAAGCTCCCCGTTCAACTGGCTAAGCTGAACGACACCTCCCTCTGTAACTTGCTGTATCTGATATGGCCCCAGCCAATGTGTCTTGAACTTCCCTGGAAACTTAATGAATCTGCTGTCATAGAGGAGCACTAGGTCTTCGATCTGGAAAGTCTTACTCTTAATGTGTCTGTCATGCCAAGCTTTTTCTCGTGCTTTCTGCACTTTCTGATGGAATCCGGCGATGAATCTGTCTTCTTCTAAGGCAAGCAACTGTGCCAACCTTTCCTCGACTATGTCTGTGTCAGTCATCTCGGTAATCTGAGCGATTCTTAAGCTGGGAAGAATATACTCCATAGGAATAATAGCCTCCTGTCCATATACCAAGCTGAAAGGTGTGTGTCCCGTAAGTTTCTTGCATGTGGTTCTGTATGCCCATAATATAGCGTTAACTCTGAGATCCCAATCATTCCTTTGGTTATTGCAGATTTTAGTAAGAGCATTTTCTAGAATCTTATTGAAGGCCTCCACCGTACCGTTAGCCTGTGGATGGTAGGGAGTGCTCTTATAGTGCTGAATCTGGAATTCTTTTGTCAAAGCCTCAATGGTGTGGTTCAAGAAATGTGTGCCTTGATCACTCATCAAAATTACTGGGCATCCAAATCTACTGATGATGTTTTCAAACAGGAACTGTGCAGCTGTAGCAGCATCACAATTTCTTACTGCTTTGGCCTCTGCCCATCTGGTGAGGTACTCTGTTCCGGTAATAATATATCTCGCTCCCGTGCTCTTTCCTAGTGGGTTGATAGGACCCACAAAATCTATAGCCCATTTGTCAAATGCGCGCAGCGTGACCTGCGGTCGCAGCGGCATTTCATCACGTCGCGAGGGTTTTCCCACCCTCTGGCAGATATCACAGCATCTGCAAAATTCCTTGGTGTCTTTATGCAACGTAGGCCACCATAATCCTGCCTCTAGGATTTTCTGCGCAGTCGGCTTTCCAGCGAAATGACCTCCTGCGGTTCCTGAGTGTGCCTCTTTAAGAATGGTGTCTTTTTCATATGGCATTACACATATGTGTAGAACTTCATCCGGACCTAGCTTATATAGGCATCCTGCAATGAGGGTGAAGTCTGCTGCCTTGACAATCAACTGTTTCTTTTGCTGCTTAGTGAACTCATCAGGTGCTACTCCTGTAGTGAGGAATTGAATAATGTCGGCATAGTAGTCATCTGCGATCTGCACAGAGAACAACTGCGCATCGGGCAGGTTGTCATCTAGGTTACTTGGCTCTTCTCCTGAGTCTATCCGCGACAAATGATCTGGTCCAGCATTCACTCTTCCTGGTTTCACAATGATTTCAAAATCATACTCCTGGAAGAGGAGTAACCATCTGCAGATTCTCCCCCCTAACACTGGTTTATTGACTAGGTACTTCAATGCGGAATGGTCAGTAAACATTTTAAACGAGGCGCCCAATAGGTAGTGCCTGAACTTCTGCAGCGCATACACCATAGCTAAGCCCTCTCTTTCTGTTGTGGTGTAATTTTTTTCTGCTGTTGATAGCTTTCTGCTAGAATATGCAATGGGATGGTCAAGATCCCCTTCTCCTGGCTATGTCAAGACGACTCCTAGTGCGATGCCAGATGCATCCATGTGTACATGAAATGGCTTAGTCCAGTCTGGAAACACTAGGATGGGTGCGGTAACCATCTTTTCTTTAAGCATGTCTAGGCTCTGCTGACATTCCTCATTCCATAGGAATTTTACATCTTTCTTGAGCAATTTCTCCATTGGTGCTGTAATCTTTGCGTAGCCCTTGATGAACTTTCTGTAGTACCCGGTATGACCAAGTACTGTCCTTAGTTGCTTGACTGAGTTGGGTGCTGGAATATTTACAATGATGGCGATCTTCACGGGATCTACCATCAAGCCTTGTCTGCAAACAATATGACCCAACAAGATACCAAATGGTGCACAGAATATACATTTTTTCAAGTTTAGAGAAATCTGGTACTGCCTACATTTCTCTAACATCAGTCTTAAGTCTCCTATATGCTTGTCAAATAGTCCAAATACAGTCCAATCATCAAAATATACTTCTAAGAATTTATGGATGTATTCTTTAAATACAGCAACTACTACTCTAGAAAATATAGCTGGTGCATTCTTAAGACCAAAGGGAATTACAGTATACTGGAACGAGCCCCATTCTGTTGAAAAGGTGGTCTTAGATCGATCTTCTGGATGTATTCTGATCTGGTGGTAGCCTGAAAAGCCATCAATGAAGGAGTAGGCCTCCTGTCCTCCCACGTTGTCTAATACCTCATCAGTGAACGGTGTCGGAAATGGATCATGAAGTGATGCATCATTGAGTTTTCACAGATCGACACCAATTATGATGTCCCCTTTTGTTTTCTTCTCTTGGACGACCATGGGGCTAACCCATTCGCTTTCTTCTACTGGTTCAATGATGCCTGCTGTTAGCATCTTATCGATCTCGTCCTTGACTTTTTCTTTGTAATGCGGGTTTAATCGATATGGGCGCTGCTTAACTGGTCTAGCATCCTCTTTCAATGGTATCCTCATCACTCCCAGGTCTCCGACTATTCCCCTCATCTCCGTGAACTTGGTGGGAAATAGGTCCTGATAGTCATGTAACAAATCTGCAATTTGTCCGACTGTTTCATCGTTCCAATAGTCTCCAATAGAGGCAAACTTAGGTTCTGCATCTGTGCCAATATTGACCTTTTTAATCTTGATGGGCTCAGTGATTGCTGGAGTCTCTAACTGTGGTCCTCCAACATCGCAAGTTCCTTCCGAGTCCGGAATGTTGGTGTTACGAGGGTCCTCCTCTGCCTCCTCTGATTTTGATGCAAAATTATAGCATTCCAACGCCTCTTCTAGCTGGATAGTCCACTTAGTTTGGACTGGCACTGAGATCGTGCAATCCTCAAATATCTTGGTCTTGATTATATATAGGGCCTGAGAAACACTTGGGTGTTCTGATTCAAAAGCAAAGGTGAGCACGAAACTGTCTGTCATAAGTGTCCATGTAGTCGTTCCCTTGCGCAATTCAGTCTCTGTGTACCAGTTCCTTGGAACTGCGTCCAATGTGTGAATGAATATGTGTACCCATTCATCCTCTGGAATGTCCGACTAGCTCTGTTCACATGTCTGAATGTGTGCTCTAGGATCAGTTTCTCCTGTGTACTTCTGCTGAACATACTCTTTGTCGACCGAAAATCTGATCGCCATCAATCTTTTAATATCATCCCATGATGCGATATTTTCTTTATGCGTGTACCACCATCTTGCAGGTGTGGCTCGTGCTGCAAGGTCCATAGCTGCGATTCTCTGTTCGTAAGGTATCTGTTGCTCAAACTACTCAAGGAAGTCTTGGATATCTGTCATTCCATTATATGTTGGAAGGTCAGTGACCTCTATGCCAATCCATCGTATTGACTTACTCATAAACGCACATATGCGAGCTGAGACTTCATAAAGTCTATTCTGCCAGTTCTCTAAACCAACATCAGAATCCGATGCGCATGAGCTGTCGCATCGCCAACTAATGTTCCCTTCTGCGGTTGGGTTGATGTAGTCGTTCTGGTTCGCAGTCATCTGGTAAAGGCTATCTATGTTATGTGCTTCCTCCTCTGCTCGTAAGGGTTCAATATACCTAGGACCTTGGAAAGGATCCAGCGGTGCGATGACCTAGATCTGCGCATCCTCAAAGGTCATTTGTCTTCTCTTTATGTCAATGACAGCCTTGCTACCAATCGCCCAATCAATACTTAATAGTGCTGGATATGGTCGACTGTCGCCAATGATTTCTATAACCTCGAAGTCCGCAAAAGTACGAACTCCGTCAATGTCAACTGGCACCTACGGTAGTCGACCCAATGGTGATACTCGCTGCTGATTAGATAATCTCAGGTGGATAGGTGATATGGCTAACTGAGGGCTACCCATCTGTTCCCATGTCTGCTTAGTTAGCACATTCACCTCTGATCCCAGATCTAAGACGACTTCGTCTATTTCGAACTCTCCAATTTGTGCTGTGAGTTTCATCTCCCTTCCAGTCCTTGTATGTCCTGTAATATTATGAACAGCGCGGTGTGCACTGCTCGATAGAGAAGGTTGCTGACACTGATCTATGATGCGCTGTAGCTCGCCGATAGCTTTTTCATTTCTCAAGAGCTTCAAACAACTGCGCAAGAAGGATTGTATATTTTCTATCGATTCATCCTCGTCGCATCTTCCCAATGTGGTAGCCTGCGGTATCTGTTCTGGGTTATCAACACAAGGTACTTGCTGCGGTACGCCCCTAGACGGCAGTACCTGCGATCCTGGTTGTGTAGGTTCATCGAAGGAAGCCTTAGCTTCATGAAATGTCTCTTTATTTTTTTGTAGGTTGAGTGCTGTTGCTTTAGCAGGAGCTCTGCGCACCCACTCCTGACTTGTGTTCTTTCCGGTCTCCTGCGATGTCCCACTGGTGGAAGCACCGCTCCGAGTCACAATAGTGACTTTTGGTTCTGGCTCTGCCTGTTTAGCGACAATAAGCTAGACGTTGTGGTGTACCGCTAGCTTAGGGTCTTTGATCTTAGCTATCAGGATAGGACACTCTTCTATGGTATGGTCATAATATTTGCAGTAATTACAAGTAGTAGTGGGGCTCTGACAGTCCCTAGCATAGTGTCCTACAACTCCGCAATTATAACAAGTGATTGGCCCGCGACCTTGGCCAAAACCTCCTCCTCGGCCAAAGCCTTCTCCACGTGCAAAGCCTCCTCCTCTGCCTCGTCCTCTGAATCCTCCTGCACGGCCTCTGTAAGCCTGATCTGGCTGTGGTCCTGCTGCTGGACCTGGTGTTTCTGATTGGACTCTGTACACATCATGTTTTCTATCTAACATGAGATCATAGGCTCGGCAGTCCTGTTCATCATGCCCGACGGACTTGCAGAAGACACAGTATAGGTTCTTAGGTGTCTGTACATACTTCTGAAGCAAAGGGAATTGTTGAGGCAGATGTCCTTGTGTTTTACATATTTAACACCATGGCCCTTGTGTTCTTGGTAAGGGGTTAGGAGCCCCTGATGCTAAATATTCTGCGAAGACTGGACAGTTGTCTTTGGTATGACCCTATGCTCTACACTTTATGCACCATATGTCTTGCATAACCTCTTTCCCTTTCTTAAGTTCGTGTATCTGTAACGTGAGGTTGGCCAACTAGTTCTGTAGGGTTGTCATGCCTGTGGTAGTCTCTGCTAGAGGTGAAGCCTCTAGTTTCATTGCCATCTCCAACGCTTCATCTTGAGTAGTGAGTTTCTGCTGCATTAGTGGTAGTCTGATGTGAGGGAGCAGCGCTGCAATAAACCATTCCTTATGCTGCTCCGGCGCAAAGTCAAAGCTTACTTAGTCTATCAGGGCTTTGAATTTCTGATCAAAGTCCCATACTGATTCTGATGGAAGCTGCTTAATATCCTTGAGCTCTGTTATACACTGAGATTCAGACTTAGGTTTCTTAAACTCTTTGATCATGGCGTTCTTAACCTGGGCAAGTGTCTTGGGTAATGTAGTATACTTTATGTACCATGTCAAGGCTCTGTCTTTGAGTGTGGTGACCAACTGTACAAGTTTAAGGTTATCATCGTTGATTGTTTTAATGGTCCACATGGCTTCACATAGGAACCAATGCTGTTCCGGGTCTTCTGCTCCTGTACCTTTAAAAATAGGTAGCTTCATGTCATCTCCCATTCTATTCCTTTGTGGTGGGTTCTGATTGACTGGGTTACTACCACTCAGCGGTGTAGGTGAAGGTGATGTAGCGGGAGTAGGTACTGGCGGTGAGCTACTAGATGGAGTACCTACGGGGTTATTCTGAGTCCCTGTCTATTTCTGTGGGGTGTAGGGGTGGTAAGGGATACCCCCCTCTGGTTCTTCTGTGGTACTAGGACTCTGTTGTCTAATATTGTCTGAACTGTCTTCAAATACAGGAGAGCTAAAATCTACTTTATACTTCTTTCCACTACGGGTTCATCCAATGTCATCAAAATCACTTTCAAACTCTTGTGACATTACTATATTTACTTATTCATCTGAAACTAGATCCATTGTTCCTTTTTCATATAGTAGCATCTTAAGGGACAAGTTTAGAGATCTTAGGTACTTACCACGATATCCTCTGAAGAAGTATCGTTCAGCTGCACTGAAGCTCTTTCTCTGGTCAACTGCAAATTCTGTAACAAATCCTTCTAGCACACTTGTCAGCCAGAAGTCCACTGCTCTTGTAATCGGATTGTCGAGGTTCTATATGGTCTGAATCAGCTCTGGTGTCCAGATAATGTTTCTTTTCTTCTTGAATGTGTTCCTATCTGTCAACTTGGATAACCAGTCGAAAAGCTCGTTCCCATAGGTTGCAAAAAATATAGCGTGTATGTCTGAAGCGATATGCTTTTCTAACCAGGCCTCTGTGCTCAGTTTAGGGCTCCGATTTTCTTTCTTGGAAAACTCCCTTAAGTCTGAATCCAGCCACTGGTGAAAATATTCTCTGGTAGGATGCTAACAGAACATTAACTCCCAGTCATTTAAACCGGCAACGGAACCATTTGTTGATTGCATGGGCAGACCCGGGTTTACTATAATCAACCAACAACACCCCTAGCTCACTGGCCCTTTCGGCGACAGACCGCACAGCGGCCTGAAGTCTCACCCGAAGTGATTCTAATGGGTTGGCCAAGGACTCAAGCATCTTGGACCAGGTTCTGTCGCAATCCTACTTGCGGCTCGCAGCTCTTCTGGCTGCAAGATCTCCCTCTGTGTCTGTGCGTCGCGCGACCTCTTGCTCGCGTCGCGCGATCCCATCGTCGCGCAGCTCTTCTAGCCGCGAGATGTTCCTTTACACCACCGTGTGGTCATTCTCTATGATGCGCACTTCCCTTGACTTGCGATATCTCCAGCCCTACCGCAACGCCGCGCACCGTGCAACACGCAGCTCCTGCCCAACGCGAAGTCCTCAACCTGCGGTATCGCGCACCGCAGCTTCTCTACCGGTGCGGTATCACCTCTCTGTGATATCCTACCTCCATGGTTTAGTGCACTTAGCGTTGCTCGTGTCGACATGCAAGGCTTAACATACAAAGCTATTCAATACTGCAACCAGTAGCTGTTTACGCAACATAAATGAAACACATACAACATGCCAAAGGATTTTAACTTATGATTATCCTTCTGTGCTGTGGTGAACTGATTAATACATTCATCCATTAAACTACAAACAAAGTCCATGAAATAACTGAGCAATGCATAAGTAAACATAACACATAAACCAGTCGCATAACACAAATTTTAACGTGGTTCACCTCCAGGATGGAAGTTACATCCACAGAACTGTGTTTTCTCTATTATAGCTTAAGGGAAGGCAAACACAGTTCTGCTGCACCTCATATGCAGCTCAAGATCTTCTCTCTTAGATCTTTCTTCTCTACCTTTATGCTGTCGCTCTTACAACATACTCTTCCCTCTCGGTCGATACCTGCGGATCGTTACATGCATGCTCTACAAGCCGGCTACTGGTTTCAGTAAGATTCCTACCGCTAGAACCAGAACCAGAGCTCGGATTTTACAACAGTCTACTTGTCCTTATGGCCTATTTCAATCACGACTGTCTCACTATCTAACCAACTGACCGACTAGCTAACCCTTTACAATACAAAATATATTCTTATATAGGCAGCCCGAAGGTCGTGCCATTACAACACTGTGGGCCTGTCCCAACAGTAACCCAAAACCTAATTAGTGACAGTCGGTCCTCTCTGTCCCCGAGGTAGCCGCTTCCAGTCACACCACAGCTCTCTGCAGTCTTCCATGCTTCCCGACACTGATCATGGGTACTATGCACCGCTTCGCCTTTCTGTCCTTCGTCTTCAATGCTTGAGCCTCGTTGCTCCTTCTTCTTTATGAGGGTCGCTGAGCCCTCCTGTCTTTCGCCGCTGCCTTCAATGCAGTGGGTGAGCTCTCCCTTCTCGGCCGCTCAGGTACCGTTGCCTTTCTTTGACTTTCGTATCTCAAAAAGTCATGGTTTTCGGCTCTGCTCTGCAGCTGGAACCGTGCTATGGCGTCGTAGCTCTGTCTTATCTTCTTTCCGCCAAAACTTATCTCTCCGCCAAAACTAGCAACTTCTTCTGTAGCTGCGGGACCCTACTCCAACAGGCACCTAGTCAGTTACCAGGTAGCTCAGTATGGGATTGGGGGCCATTCTGATGTGATGGTAGGATTAGTTCCTCCATGATCAGATGTGAGTGCATGCCCTTTTCGATGCGGTGCTCTCGAGCATGGTCGGATTGTAAGTGCAGAGCCCTTTTCGATGTGGTGCTTTCGAGCATGGTTGGATTGTAAGTGCTGAGCCCTTTAAATGCAGTGCTTTCGAGCATGGTCGACTGTAAGTGCTGTTCCTTTCTGACAGGATGAGGTTGGATGTAAGTGTAGAGCCTTTCCAATGCAGTGTGCTTGCACATGGTCGGATATAAGTGTTGAGCCATTCTGGTGTGATGTGTTTACACATGGTCAGATGTGAGTGCTGGGCCTTTCTGACAAGATGAGGTCAGATGTGAGTGCTGGGCATGCCTTTCTGACAAGATGAGGTCAGATGTGAGTGCTGGGCATGCCTTTCTGACAAGATGAGGTCAGATGTAAGAGCTGGGCGGGCCATTCCGACTTAAGTGTTAGATATAAAGGCTGATGAAGACCTACATGAAGGGTAGGCCTACAGGATTAATTCTATAGAACTTCCTATGACGAGAAGAATCAAGATAGCACCATTATGAGATAGCATATGATGATGATCCAAAATTGATGATGATCTAGATCAAGTGATTCAGATGTGTTGATCTAGACTTGATGATGATCCAGATCAAGTGACGATCCAGTTGTGATGATGATCCATATCAAGTGATGATCCAGATGTGATGATGATCCAGACTTGATGATGATCCAGATCAAGTGATGATGATCCAGCAGTGATGAGCCAGTAGCCATGAAGATACAGATCCCGTGATGAAGAAGACTTGAAGAATTGAAGATGAAGAATAATTGAAGACAAAATACAACACGAATCAATTACATAATAGATACATCCCAGAATAAACATCGGGTTACAAGACATAAGATACATAGATGAATACATTCCGAAGTTACAAATACATCAACACTCCCTCTTAACTAGGAAGGTATTCTTTCGACACAATTTTCAGCACTGGTATTCTTCTCTGCATCAAAATAGAACCAAATTCACACTTGGACATCTTTGTGTAAAGCGAGTGTTCTTCTAGAATGCTCAGTACTTCATCCAGGTGTTTTAAATGCTCTTCCCATATTTTGCTGTAAATCAGGATGTCATCAAAGAATACTAGCAAAAACTTACATAGCTGAACTCTGAAGGTATGGTTCATACATGACTGGAAAGTGGCTGGAGCATTGGTAAGTCCGAAGGGTATGACCAAAAACTCATAGTGACCATATTGACAACGAAAAGCTGTTTTGGAGATGTCTTGGTCCCTTACTCTGATCTGATGGTACCCCGAGCGAAGATCAATCTTGGAGAAGTATTTGGATCCCCGAAGTTCATCCATGAGTTCATCAATTCTAGGGATGGGATACCTGTTCTTAATGGTATTTTTGTTGAGTGCTCGATAGTTGATGCACATTCGTAGTGTAACATCCTTCTTCTTGACCAATACTACTAAGGATGCGAAGGGGCTAGAACTGGGCCGAATATATCCAAGCTCCAGTAATTCTTTAACTGCTTTCTCGATCTCATCCTTGTATCTTTTGGGATGTCAGTAAGGAGTGGTGATGACTTCTTGTGTCCCCTCCTGTAGCTCAATAATGTGTTCAAAGCCTCAGTCTGGCGGTCTACCTGATGGAAGGTCCCAAAAAACATTTTCATGCTTCTTTAGCAAGGCCTCAATGTTACTTAGGTCTCGTGTGCTAGTTTCTGGGGGTTTCCTAAAGGTGACCAAACATTATGCATCCCATTCTATATCATCCTGTCGAAGGACTGCCTCCATTTTTTGTGATGAGACCGGTTTTGGGGGATAAGTGTTCATGCCCCTCAAAACTGCCCGTTTGCTATCTGGCCCTTAAAATTCCATTTCCATTGCCCTGTAGTCTGTAGTGTATTTCCCTATGGAATAAAGCCACTGAACATCGGCCAATACTACATGAGTATCCGATACATCTACTACATAGAAGGAATATGTGATATGATAGTTACCTAAGGTGACATTCAATTTTGGAATCCAGTAGTTGCACTCCATGCTGGAGTTCCTGGATAATGCTACAGTGAATCCTTCAAACTTCTCAGTATGAATACTTCTCTTGGCTACCCAAGCAGAGTCAATGAAACTGTGGGTTTCTCCCCCATCAATCAATACTCCTACTTTGTGACCTTGTACTACTCCTCTGACCCTGAGAGTATGGAATCTTGGTACTCTAGATAATGTAGCAATGACTCCCTCTGGTGTATCACCCTGGTGTGATTCTTCCTCAGCTGCCCGTAGTTCCTTTGTGGCTTCCTGCTCATAGTCATCCTCATCATTGTTCGAATATACCTCGATGTAGTGAGCCTTTGCCTTTCCTGCACATCTGTGTCCTGGTACCCATGGTTCCTGACAAGTGAAACATAGTTTCTTCCTCCTCAAGTCTTTCCTAGTGTCCTTGTCTAACCATGTTTTCTTGGGACATCCTCCTGGAAAGGTTTCTTGTCCTTGTCCCTAACAGGAAAGTTTGTTTTGAGCGGGAACTTGTTCTTGGGGATTAAATCCTATAGATCTCTGGCTCTGCTAATGGCATCCTATAGAGTGAGGGTTTTGTAGGCTTTCACCCATCCCCATAATGGCTTTGTTAGGGCCTCAGTGAATAACATAGTCAACCTGCTCTCCGACACATCTGTTACCATGAATTCTATCCTCTGCAATTCTGAGATGAAGGCTTTTGTACTACCTGTCTATTTGAGTTGAGACAACCCCCTGAAATGTATCTCTAGATCCTTTATGTCAAACCGCTCCATGAGCTTCTGAGTGAAATCATCGTAGGAGTGTATGGTGTTGTGACCCAATGTCACCAATCCATGGTACCACCACTCATGAGCCTCTCTGTCCAGGTGGAGTGTAGCCAATTTAATGGCATCTGTCTCTATCGTGGGATTGAGTTGGAAATAGGTATCCAAATTTTGAACCCATATCCTCGCTGAACCTCCATGAGTCCCATCAAAGTTTGGGATGGTCAACCTACCCAAGGTCTTCTACAACTCATAGTTGTGATTGAATCCCTTGTTGAAACTCCTGGGCCTGTTCCTACTCTTCATGTTGCAGAAATCCAAAAAAGACATGGCAACATGAAACTCATCCCCTAAGTCTCTATATTCCTGCAAATAAGCCCCAAAAGGTTCGCTAGGTTTTACCTGCGTGACTGGATCACCTACTGTATCTACCAAGAAGTGAGGCTTGGTAGACCTGTTGGAAGGTCTGCTATATATGTGCAGTGTATTCTGTATATTAGTGTACGCAACCTTTCCACTATTGCTTATAGATCCTCGATCTACTGGTGAGGGAGGTGTATTATTGATACCTATTTCTAGTTTCACAGAGAATCTATTGATTTCATTGAGTACATCTTTTTTCCCTTTGGCTAAGTCTTGCAATGCAGATACTAAGTTGTGAAACTCCATCCTGTCCTCCTCTTCTCCTGTTCCTTTTCCCTTATTAGAGTGTATACCTGTTTGTTCCATGTCTGAGCTGATATCCTCAAATTCCCTTGTGTATCTACTCTTTCTTCTCCTATATGTTACAAAAGGGTCTCCTTCTGTATTCATCTATGTCTCATTTCTTAAGCCCATAGCTGGCCAAGAAGATAGCTCTAACACCGCTGTAATATGATCCCAAATCCCAATATTTTCTAATTCTAAGCAAATACGCTGATACAACTGGGCATGCAAAATTCCATGCAAAAATTCCTATTTTATAGAAAAAATTAGGGTTAGGGTTTGTAGGATAGAATGAACACTTACCATTGATAAGCTGGCTGGTCTGCTCCTGAGAGAGTTTGCATGCATCAAGAGCTAAATCAGAGATGAACTGATATCTTCTACTTCCGGTGAAACCCCAACAACATGAACCCCATATCATATAAGGGTGACATTTTCAGTGAAGGAGGTGTCCGATGAAGCTGCTGATTTGCAGGACTGATAGCCTTCCCGTGCCAAAGAGAATTCCTGGCACATGCGGAAGTTCTGAGGTCTCTAGGTAGGCTAGCGAATTGTTATAGAGGTGCAGCTGCTCACGCCCCCTTGATCCCAAAATGGCTGATAACTGCTCAGAATGAGCACGATCGGATCTGATAATCACCAGGTATTGGAGTAAGATGCCGATGATGAGAATGGTGCCTGGGTTTCGAAGTAAAACTGAGATCTGAATACCCAGTGAATGATTAGGGATTTCTGGCTAAAAACCCCTTACGGATACACATGTGCCCCTGCATCAATCTCTGCAGTATACTGAATAACTATGAATGAATGGAAGAGAAAATGGTGAACCTATATGGCTTACCCTGAATGAGACTAGGGTAGATATCTCACTGTCAAAACCCCACTAGCTGGAGACACCGTCTCCAACCCCAACTGCTGTGCTGCATGCTGTGTTGCTATTCAAGAGCTCCAAAATAATAATCATCAAAAGTGAGTCTCCTTTCACTTTATCTTCCTTTTATAACTTTCAACTACGAAAACCCTAATCTTTGACCTAATTAGGTCACTTTATTTTCTAATTTGGAGTTGACTTGCATGCATGCGTATGGAGACTTAAATGAGTGCATGCATCATTAAATAATGCTTAGATGGCATGCATGATGGTGGCCTTTGGCCCCGGTGGCCCTTATTGACCTCATGGTGATAACATGATGATGCCCTATATTTTCTATAGATGGAATTAGTCTTTAGAAGATTCCCTAACTGTCAGTAACCGCTCGAACCCACATGAATCACATAGGTTAGCAGTTTTGGTCCTCAATGCCTAATCAGATGAGGACATTACATACAGAAAAATTGGAAAGACTGGAAAAGGAAGTAATGCGCAATTTCCTTTCTAGGAAATCTGTGAGTTGTTAGAATCTTTCTAATTCGTTCCATGAAGAATCTTTGCCAAATTTGACCTCAAATATGGGTTTGGGTGCAAACTAGCTAGTGTAGTACCTAGGAATTAATCAAAAGAGATTGATTAATTTATCCTAAGTCTTGGGATGGGTTTTGCTTATTCCAACACCCCTATTAATCCTGAATTTAAGTACAATATCAGAAAAATATCAGAGATATAGGGCCTAGAAACAAGGATTAGTCACGCTTTACATACTGCTTGTCCATACAAAACAAGGAAAAGAGGCAAAACCACAAGTGGGAAAATCCTCCTTCAAACATGGACATGAAAAAAATAGTGTGAAATATGGTATTCAATCTATCTTCACAAAATGATCATATATCCCAAGTAAAGACTTAGATTGTTGAAAGTCCTCTCTAAAAATACTTTGGTGAAGATGTCTACAACTTGCTCAGCTAATGGGCAATATTGTAGATCAATGACCTCATCATGCACAAGTACTTTGATGCAGTGCATATGAATCTCGATGTGTTTGGTTCGCTGCCTCAGTATTGGATTAGTTGAGATATGAATGGTACTTTTGTTTTCACAATAGATGACTGTAGAAGTTTATGTCTCGATCCCAAATTCTCCAAGTATTCCGTGCAACCACAAACATTGAGTAGATGCATTCACAACTCCTTTGTACTTTGCCTCTATAGATGAAAGTGCAATTGCAATTTGTTTCTTACTTGAACAACTAATTGGTCCATCTACAAGCATAAACACATATCTAGAAGTTGATTTCCTGTCAGTGTTATCACATGCCCAATCAGAGTCAGTAAACAAACTAACTCTAGGCTAGATTGTGCAACGTAGTGAATCCCGTGAGTTTTTGTTCCTCGTACAAAGTTTAGGATTATTTTTGTTGCCCTCCAATGGATGTCATGAGGCTGATCCATGTGTCTGGAAGCTACAATCACTGCAGAAGATATATCAGGCCGAGTATGAGTCAAATAAAGAAGACAACTAGACTATTTCTTATACAGTGTGTTGTTTTTTAATGGATTTGTATGTGCTTCTTCAAGATTAAATCATGAAAGGAAAGTTGTCTTGCTTGGATTTCAATCCTTCATTCTAAAATTATTCAGCAGATCTGAAACATACTTGGACTAATGTAATTTTATTCCAAGATCTGATTGAGAAATTTCAAGCCCAATAAATTGGCTTAACAATCCCAAATCAATCATAGAAAGGGCATGGTTCATTGCATCCTTTAAGGAGACAATTTCTTTCTTGTAACTTCCTATGATCAATAGGTCATCAACATACAATACAATGACGATTAAGGAGCAATCAATCAAATTCAAATAAACATTTGGATCAGACTTTCATCTACAATAGTCTAGTGATGCAAAAAGCCATCAATATTGGGATACCAAGCTCTGGGAGCTTGTTTTATCCAATACAATGAATTATTTAACCTCCATACAAGAGATGGATTATTCACAAAACCTCCTGGCCGATGCATATATATTCCTTCTTTCAGATCACCATGTAGGAAAACACTCTTTACATCCATGTGATGTACTTCCCACTACATGTGAAGAACCAAGATGGAAAACAACCATGAAGGAGGAGTTTCATTCGCTCCAAAAGAATGATACATGGGATCTAGTCATTCTCCCCTCGGGGAGGAATCTAGTCAAGTGTAAATGGATTTTCAAAACTAAACTTGACATTGATGGTTCTCCTTTGAATATAAGGAAAGGTTAGTGGCCAAGGGCTTCTCCCAAGTCCATAATTTACACCAGCCATCATTAAATAGATGTAGGTTTCTCATAAAATAGATACTTCAAGGATTCAAAAGATTTAGGAGGCTTTTCGAATCAGTACAAAAGTAGGCTTACTAAACTAGTCAAAATCCCCCATAGGTGGATAAAGCACTTTCCAAATTAGTGAAGAGGCTCATGAATTTGCTGAATGAGTGTGTACAAATCATAATTTATGGAAAGTTGACATTATCATACTTTTAGATGAGTAAAATAATGGAGGTGAGCTGGTGAAAAAAAACAAGGCAATCTACCTTAAAACTAGCTTTAGCTTTTTCCTTAAAACTGCAGAAAAGATGAAAAGACTGAAAAAGTAGTAATGTGTAGTTTCCTTTTTGGGAAGTCTATGATTTGTCAGAATCTTATCCAAAATCTTTATAACTCGCTCCATGAGGCATTTTTGGCAAGTTTGACCTCAAACTGGGTTTGGGTGCAAACTAGCTAGTGTAGTACCTAGGAATTAATCAAAATAGATTAATTATTTATCCTAAGTCTTGGGATGGGTTTTGATTATTCCAAAACCCCCCTCTTAAGACTAAATTTAAGCACAATATAAAAAAAATATCATAGATATAGGGCCTAGCAACAAGTCTTAGTCACCCTTTACATACTGCTTGTCCATACAAAACAACGAAAAGAGGAAAAACCACAAGTGGGAAATTCCTCCCTCAAACATGTACATGAACAAAACTGTATGAAATATGGTTTTCAATATATCTTCACAATATGATCAGTTATCCCAATTACATACTTAATATTGATGAAATTCCTCTCTAAAAATACTTTGGTGAAGATGTCTACAACTTGCTCTGATGATGGGAAATATTGCAGATCAATGACCTCATCATGCACAAGTCCTCTGATGTAGTGCATATGAATCTCTATGTGTTTGGTTCGCTGCCTCAGTGTTGGATCAATTAAGATACGAATTGTACTTTGGTATTCACAATAGATGACTATATAATTCTTTGTCTCGATCCCAAACTCTCCAAGTATTCCCTGCAGCCACAAACATTGATCAGCTGCATTCACAACTCATATGTACTCTGCCTCTGTATATGAAAGTGAAATTTCACTTTGTTTCTTACTTGAACAGATGATTGGTCCATATGCAAGCATAAAAACATATCCAGAATTTGATTTCCTATCAGTTTTATCACCTTCCCAATCAAAGTCAGTAAAACCAACTAACTCTAGGCTAGATTGTGCAGCATAGTGAATCCCATGAGTTTTTGTTCCTTGTATAAAGTTTAGGATTCTTTTTGCTGAAATCCAGTGGATTTCATGAGGATGATACATGTTTCTAGAAGCCACACTCAATGCATAATATATATTTGGTCAAATATGAGTCAAATAAAGAAGACAACCAACCAGTTGCCTATACAGGTTTTGTTTTCCAATTCAGTTGACTGTGCTTCTTCAAGCTTAACTCTTGAAAGGAAAGGAGTATTTCTTGGCTTGCAATCCTTGATTTTGAAATTATTCAGTAGATATGAATCATACTTGGACTGATGTGCTTTTATTCCTATATATGATAGATAAATTTTAAGCCCCCAAAATTGGCTTAACAATCCCAAATCCATCATAGAAAATACATGGTTCATTGCATCCTTTAAGGAGACAATTTATTTCTTGGAAATTCCTATGATCAATAGGTCATACACATACAATAAAATGAATATTAAGAACCATGACTCAGCTTCAATTAAACATTTGGATCATACTTGCATCTACAATTGTTCAGTGATAGCTAAAATCCATCAATCTTGGCATACCAAGCTATGGGAGCTTGTTTTAGCCCATACGATGATTTCTTCAACTTGCACACAAGAGATGGATTAGTCACAAAAACTTATGTATGATGCATACATATTTTTTCTTTCATATCACCATGTAGGAAGTCACTCTTTAAATCCATGTGATGTACTTCCGACTAGTTGGAAGTTGCAATGGCCAAAACTAGTCTTATGGAGTCCATCTTTGTAACTGGTACAAAGGTCTTGTTGTAGTCAATGCCTTGGAATTGGGAGAATCCATTGGAAAATAACCTTGCCTTATATTTCAAAGGAGAACCATCAGGATCAAATTTAGTTTTGAAAACCCATTTACACTTGACTAGCTTTCTTCCCGGGGGGGGGGAATGACTAGATACCATGTCTCATTCTTTTGAAGCGAATGAAATTCATCCTTCATGGTTGTTTTCCATATTGGTTATTCAAATCCATATTCATATGTCCATGGATCATATTCAACCATTATACAATTCTTATCATCAAAACAAGGGTCCTTGATAGGAAGGGCACTCTCAAATTGAAATCTAGTCCTCCTAGGATCTCTAGGATTCCTAGCTAGTTCCCCAGCTGCTTGGATAGTTTTTGATGCCCACTTTGGCATTGTGGATATGTTTGGATTTGCAATTAAATCATCATTATCAGACATATAAAAATCATGAATTTCATTTGTTCCATCACTTACAACCAAAGGTGTAGGAGGTGAGGAGGACTCTCCAATTTCTGCTGCTACCATAGGCTCTTCTTTGAACTAAACACTCCTTTCAAATGATTGTCTTGTTTTGATTGAAAAATGATCTTGGACCATATATCTTTCTAGGATAAAATCTACACCATTCATTCTTTCAGATATTTAACTTTATTTCGCAGCCTCCACCATCCCATTCTTCCTTGCACCTTCACCCTATGAAATCACTGCTAGTTGTAGATCTTAATCTACCAGGCATCTCAATCGTCCAACGATGTGGCTCCTACCCGATTTCACAATCCTTTAACCTGATTTACTCCCTAGTAATTCTCATTATGAAATCATTTTGGGCCATGGATCAGGAATCCGCTAAGATCTTCGTCGTTCAAGTCTGTTGGGCCTACTGGATTTCGTAGCTTCGAAAAATCTATTCTTTTGTGCATGTTGCGGCTGCGAAATGAATGCCCATCGTATACCTATTTTTCTCAATATCATGACCATTGGAATATGCTTGTCCTATAGGATTTCACACATTGGTAAATCTACTTACCCTATGCTAGTTGTCACTGCAAAATGAACCTCCGCTGTAGATATTCAACACCGATTGATATTCAGCATTGAAACATGTGGCGCCTATAGGATTTCGCAATCTTAAAAAGTTTGATTCCTCGCGCATGTTTCCATTGTGAAATCCACTCTCACCGTTGATATCAAACACCAACTGATCTTAGTCGTTGAAATATGAGGGGTGTACAATATTTCACAATCCTCCTTAATTTATTTCTCCTTGCATGTCCGCTTAGTGAAATTTTTATCCTACATTGATCTATCTCCATCTCTCCATCCAAAGGCTAATTATGTGTACAAGTTAACCTCTTTTCGCCAACATCAAAATTATTTTAGATAGATCATATTTCTTTGGAGAAATCATCTGCAACCTTTCATTTTCTCCATTGTGCATCCAGGCCATCCATTCCTATCACCATATAACCTCGAGCATATTTTTCTTATTCAAGCACATTTACAAGGTTAAAATTTGGGATTTTTAGTAATTTTGCACTTCAAAGCAATGAAAAAACCCCTTAGAACATCTAGAGACCCCATCAACACCCTTCAAGGTCATGATATGGAAAATTTTCATACCTTCCTATTTCTTTCACTAGTTTAACCCCATCCAATTACTTATCTCAAAATAGCACTAATTGTAGCGATTCGTCATCATTGAGTTCGATCCCATTTCGAACCACGTATTGAGAGGACCCTTGGACTCTCCCTTATCCAAGTTCGTCGGATGAGGACCCTAGACCTACCAAGATGGAGATGTCCTTATCTACAATGGATATTTCTTATCAAGTCATTCTTGATCTCGTTGTAGACCCTAGTCCTTCCTCTTTGTGGACGGAGGAGGAGGACCTCTTTGCACTTCCTGGTTGGGTGTTTGCATCATCATGATAGCATGCTTCCTTGATGATGTTTTTCCTTCATAAAAAGTGATTCTCAAGGACATGAATGGTTTGGAACGGCCTTAGGAGGATTTGCACCATTGCTCTTACTTCCTCCCATAGCTTCATCAAATCGAGCGTGATGATTTTAGGTTGATCCTTAGCGAGAAAGTTGGCAGTCCTGTGGTCCCATTAGGAACTCATGGTATATATTCCAAAGGGAACATGGCGAACTTGTTACCTACAATTCCTATCAACATTTCTCAAACTCCTAGCAATATAGAGAAAATTTACATTGTGGTGTATTGTTCTCCCGATGAGATTAAGGCATGCACCAAACTCTTTAAAGAATTTTGTGATGTTTTTTCTTGGCCATATGACAAAATGCCAAGGATAGACCCTTGGATTGTCAAACATGAGATCAAAACTTATCCTAATGATAAAATTGTTTGATAGTGTTTATGCGCGATGAATCCCCATAAGGTTCCTGCAATTAAGGCTGAGATAGAGAAGCTTCTCAAAGCGGGATTTATCTATCCATTTCTCTTAACTAAATGGGTATCCAATCCCATTCTGGTAGATAAGAACCAGGGAACTATCCTGGTGTCTACTGACTTTCGAGACCTGAATATTGCCTTTCCTAAAGGCAATTTCCCAACGCCATTCATAGATCAAATTTTCGATGAGTGTGCGGGAAGCGAAGTGTTCTCGTTCATGGATGGATTTTCAGGGTACAACCAGATCCAAATCAAGCCTAAGGACCAAAATAAGATGGATTTCATTTGTCCTTGGGGTACTTTTTCATCATGGAAAATTCCTTTTGACCTTAAAAATGTCGGTGCTACATTTCAACGGGTGATGACGTTTTCTTTTCACAACCTAAAGCGTATTATTGAAGTCTATCTGGATGATTTAGTTGCTTACTCTCGTTTGAGAGTGGATCATCCATACTATTTATGCTTGGTTTTCGAGAGATGTCGTCGTTACCAAATGTGGTTGAATCCTCAAAATTGCATATTTTGCATGAAAGTGGGTCAGTTATTGGGATTTTTCGTTTCAAAAGAGGGTATTAGGGTCGATCCTCTTAAGTTTTAGGAAACACTTATGTTGTCTCCCCTGCGCATGATCCGACACCTTCAAAGTATCCAAGGGATGGCTAAATTCTTACAGAGATTTGTCGAAAACTTTGCCAATTTGACCAAGGGTTTTATGTGCCTTTTGAAGAAGGATACTCCGTCCATATGGGATGAGCAAGCCTAGGAGTCCTTTGATGCTCTTAAGAAATCCTTGGCATCAGCCCTCGTGCTTAGTCCACCCAACTATAGCCGTGAATTTCTATTATATGTGTCTACATATCAAGAGATGGTTGGGATGGTTTTGGTTCAAGAGGACGATGAGCTCCAAGAGCACGTTGTCTACTATCTTAGACAAAACCTGATTGATTTTGAACTTAAAGATAGTCACGTCAAGAAGCTATCCTTAATGACCGTTCATGCAGTTCAGCGGTTGAGACATTACATACTCATTCTCCAGACTACACTCGTGGATCATATCAATCCATTTCATTTTGTCATAACCAGACGAATCATAAGGGGGGAGTATAATAAGTGGATTGTTATGTTGTAAGAATTCGATCTTGAGTTGGTTTCGGAAAAATCAAATAAATCGCTAGTTTTTGCAAGGCTCGTGTCAGATCTTCCTAGTTTGGATGAAGATGAAATTCAAAAATATTTTTTGTGGACAAACATATCTTCCTTATCTTGACTGCGAACCCTTGGTAGAGTGACATGAATATATTTATACAGACTTTGAAGGTTCCTCCTAACCTCTCATGGATTGAGCATCGAATTTCATGACATGCTACTAAGAATTAGTTTATTATCAGTGACACCTTGTATTGCCATGGGGTGGATTCCATTTTACGTTGGTGTTTGACTCATGAAAAGGTTGGGACGATGCTGAATGATTGCCATGGTAGGGTGTGTGCAGGGATGATTTTAAGAACCCCCCCTAGATTTATATGTATAAAAATTGGGCGAATCTCTCCAATATAAAGGAAAATTTGAAGGCGATTTTATCGATAATATAATATGTATATATAAAAAATTTGGCGAATCTTTCATTTTATTATATAATGTTGTAAAATTTTGGCGAATCTTTCATTTTATTATATAATGTTGTAAAAACTTGGCGAATATTTAACTTCATTATAAAAAATTGTAAAAATTGGCGAATCTTTCACTGATTTATAGAATATTGTCAAAATAAAAGAACAACAACATTAGTCAAATAACATGAATCACATCATCAACAACAGAACATGTAGACTCACAAGTCACAACATGAAGGTGTCAGTGAAACACAACTGCATTGACTAGATTTAGGGCAAGTGGGGACTCCACTTGTTATCTCGTCCCTTAATGGTCCAACGAACATGTGGGGACCTGAATCTTGACAAAACGATAAATAATAAAATCAGACATTATGTTTGATCTTAGCTTCCACTAGAAAATTGAGGTCATTATTGTGTTCAATTCATGCAAATCACTTTAATGTGAGACACATTTCATATCATGAAAATTTTTATATTGAAAGAAAAAGTCCAACTTTATGTAGACCTCAAGTCTTTCTATTATCACTTTTCTATGCAATGTATATGACATTTACGTCAAAGTGAAATTGACATTGGTAAATGAAGCTAATATTGAAACCCAAAGAGAATTTAACAAGAAATACTAAATTGGGGCTTTATGCCCAGATTTCTTCCGGCTGCCCGAAGTCAACAGAGGGCTACTTGAAACTGTTTTGTTGCTACCCAGAATTCCGTACACTGCCTAAATGCCTTATCTACCTGCCCGAAATCTCCATTATGCTGCCCAAGATATGCCCAGGCTGCTCGAGGTTGCTGACAGGCTACCCGAAGTTAGTGACAGTCAGCCCGAGAATGATAGCAGGCTTCCCATGAGCCTATTCTGCTGCCTGTGGAGGAGATCTTCCTTCCCATGAAGTAGGGCAGGCTGTCTGGATACAAACACAGGCTATCCGGATACAAACACAAGATGCCCGAATCTCAGTCGTGAATTCAGTCTGCTTCCTGAGGTTGAGAGGAGAATAACCCATGGAGAAGAGAGCCACCCGGAACCTTTATGCAGCCAACCCGAGCCTGGAGGAGACTGCCCGTGAGGATAGAAGGTTTCCCAAGACTTAAGGAAGGTTGCTCGTGATAC
>LPNX011166676.1:0-51610 GCA_001517045.1 Pseudotsuga menziesii
ATTCACAAAAGCATAGCATAAACAAAACCAGGAATAGCATGAACAACAAATCTAGACCTTAGTAATCAAGAAAATCACAGAGATGGTACAGGTAGCACAAGCAACACTTCTGATGGGCATTGTTTCTGAGATTTGGCGAGTTTATTTCACAGAACACTGTTTGACTGTAATGAAGGCTCAAATGGAGCTCATAGGCAAAATTATCCAATTGTTCATTCCGACTTACTGCTGCTACCGGATAATTGCATCAAAAGCTCAAATTTTGCAATTTTGTTTCTGGAACAAAAGCCTGAATTTGTTAGAGCAAATGAGAGTGCCCAGTGTGAGATCAACAAACACTTTGTGCATGCTTTTGCAGAGAGGCCAATCAGAATCTCTGTTACATTTTTTTTGTTCAACAATCCCTATATGACATCCAATAGATATTGTATCCGAATATTTGCAAGATATCCAATATATATTGTATCCGAATATTTGCTACTTCCAGGCATAAAACATTGTTGAAAAAAGATATGGATCATGTTACAAGGCAATATTGAGCAGCTTGCTACTTCCTCATTGAATTCAAGATACACATGTTGAAATTGCATTGAATTCACCATACACATGTTCAAATTGCAAACGTGCAAATGCTAAATAGGCCTTTTTCTAAACTAACTCCTCATCATACATGCCTTTTTCTAAACTATCAAACATTTTCCAAATAAATTGGCTTGTTAGGTTATATTGGTTAGGCAGACTACCTGTTCTCACTTACCCACTAACAATTACCTTCACGGCGTATTATTGCACCTTTCTTGGGGCAATTGCTAGTATTATTCACTATGAATGCATTCTAAGAAAAAGGTTAAATGTTTTAGAACTTCAACTTTTTCCAATTTGCAATGGCTAGAACTCAACCAAGAAATCCAAATCCTTGTTGAAAATTGTATATATGAATTAATGAGATTATTGTTTTTAATTCAAAAATGGACTCAATACCCTTGAGTACCCCTACTACAATGTTAACGTCTATATTTGTGATCTTATTAACCCAAAATGTTCCTCATATGATTTTAGATTTAAATGTTGATTTTTCCTCTTGTTATTTCGAGTAACAAAAAAAGATCGTTTCATAGTGGGTTTAACTATTACCATTTTATATATCTGTATGGAGGTAAATTGAAAAATAACAAAAGCATTTGATTATCACAAATTAATTATATACTTAATCAACAAAGATACACATCAAATTTCAATATTAAAAATAATGTAAACAATAAAAGTCTCATTATAAATATTAAACCTAAAAATAAACAATGAAAAAAAAAACTTTCATGAAAGATATAAAAGAAAATTAAAGATATTACCCCAAGGGATTGGATCCACCGGTGAGGAATGACCATTTTATCAGTGACCAAGGTTTAATTCCCATAAGGGCACCCAACCCTTGTGGTTTCCATGGGGGCACCCGAAGGTAGTGGTTGAACATGTGAATCTTGTATTGCACTCCTTATGCATACATAAGTGTATCAAAGCTCACCCTCTTGTCAACCTTAAGATTGAACACTAATCATTATGGCCATGGCCACAATTTTTCCTTTTCTTGATATATCCTCGCCTCATAACCCTTCAAGCTGAGGTAAATAAACTTGCAATGATGGGATAGCCTTGCTCATGTAGGAGATCCCAACTCAAGCTTCAGTATCCATAATTGATGATCAATCAGTTTATACCTAAGATGAGGAAGGATATTGTGCATCATTGCATGTTTTTTTATTTGAGTGTTGTTTCAACACTAGTTGACATAAAAGCGACTAGAAAAGAGCTCCAACAACCAAACCATTTTCCTATATGAGAAGTTTCAAAGATGAGGAGAGATATGAAGCATTATGCAAGACACATTAAGGAGCTCTAGAAGTGTCACAAGTTATTAATTCGTAAACTTGACATGTGTAGGCCAAACTAGCAAAGGGGTGAGGACGAAGAGCGTCATCACTGAACTCTCCAACTGAAGGAAATAGAAGCAAATATTGAAATAATGAAGTTCATGCAACAAAAGAGGGAAATTGCATGGGGTAATATCAATATGAGAATTAATGATTTGGAAGAAAAAATGAAGGACCTGATGAGGAAGGGGCAATTGGAATAGGAAAGGAAATCGAATAAAGAAGTAGCTTACTCCATCTCTCCCCCATCGCACTATGTTGATCATTGTGGCATAGAGAATCCAAAGTTGAAAGATTAAATTACAAATCAATTGATATCCCAACACCAATCAAATGAAACTCAAATATTTGAGTTTGTAGGTACCACAACCCATTGGTGTGGGGGGGCTTATATTAGCTATATGTTTTTCAAATAAAATTATGCATTGTATATATTTGTTTTACCATGACAGTTTGTAAGGAAATGTACCTACCAGTTAAGAAGCAACAATATCAGTCGTATTGAGAAAGTTAAGATAGGAACTAGAAGCTCTCCAAGGAACCTTGGATATGACCCCTTGCCATATATTCTTAGGCAATCAAACACAACCTTTAGAAGTCTTTTGGCATTGCCTTGGGAGTAGATAATGTTGAATGAAATTGTGGTTGCTTGTTAATCCTTATATATTGTGACATTATATTTCTATTATTATATTAGTATTGTTTTAATTGATCATCTAGGACCTTAATTGTAATTCTATGGACGTTAGAATTGTAATTGCACCTCTTGTCTCCTATACACACACACACACACACATGCAGGATACCTAGTTTTAGAAGCATCTCATTTTTTCTTATGCATTTGATACATTGTATAAGGAGGTTTTCCCCTCGAAGATAATTCTTATTCTTCTCTTTAATTCGTTCTTTAGGCATTGGGTTGCTCTTTCTTTCTATTTTTATGCTATTTGGGAATTTGGTGCACAACATTTGGTATCAAAGAAAAAATCGCGATAACTTATTTCCAAGAACATCAAATAGAATTTTTTTTAGGAGCCTTAGAAGACATAGCAATGCACTTGTCGTAAAAATTTCAAGACCTAAATCATTATAAGTTCAATGTTATAGTCTGTGTAAGTTGGGGTTTTTAACTAGTCCATAAATGGGTCTCAAGCAAGTTTTTGTGCGTAAAAATGTTATATATAAATCTGGGTATATCCAAATTGAGTGCCACCTATTCAATAAAAAGGAAGACACCATGGATTAATTGCATAATTATGCTCATTAGATGTTCAAGCATCTATGCCATCTATTCCAGTGGATCTACAACAAGTTATTGACAATCATCCCAAGGTATTTTGAGAGATTCCTAAATATCTTCCACCTACTCAAGATCATGACCATGGTATTCACTTTCACCCTAGAAGTGTGACACCTAACATCAAACCTTAAAGGTACCCATATGCACAAAAAGAATGATACTGAAAATATGGTTCAAGAAATGTTAGATGCATGCATCATTCGATTTAGCCAATGTTCTTTCTTTGCACTAGTGGTCATGGTTTACAAAAAGGAAGGTTCATGGTGTATGTATCCATATTATAAGGTGATCAATAAGATGACCATTAAAGACATGTTTCATATTCCTGTCATTGATGAATTATTAGATGAATTACAATTTTATTTACCAAGTTGGATCTCCATTATGGATATCATCAAATCATAATGAGGAAAAAAGACATTTTAAAAACAACCTTTAGAACACATGAAGATCTTTATTATTATTTGGTGATGCCATTTGGACTTACCAATGCACCTTCCACTTTTCAAAGCTTGTTGATTCTATTTTTAAACCCTTCCTCATCAAATTCGTGTTAGGGTTTTTTGAAGATATACTTGGCTGTAACAAATTTTAGGAAGAGCATGTACAACATGTTGACATGATCTTAAAACTATTGGAGGAGAACCAACTATATGCCAAATCTTATAAGTGTGCCTTTGAGGTCCAAGCAATGGAGTATTGGGCTTATAGTGTATCTCATGAAGGCATCAAATTTGACACTAACAAAATTAAGGCTATCATGGAATAGCCAATTCCTAAAACCTTGAAGAACCTTAGAGGATTCTTAGGATTGACAAGCTAATACTACAAGTTTGTCGAGAATTATGGCCAAATAACATCACCTCTAACAAGGTTATTGAAAAAGGAGCCATTCTCTTTTACTCAAGAATCAACCAAAGATTTTGAAAAACTTAAAGTGGCTATGTGTACAACTTTTGCATCAGCCACACATGACTTCACAAAAACCTTTATTATGGAATGTGATGCCTTAGGACATGACATTGGTCCTTTTTTAATGTAAAAAGGAAGGCTCGTGCCTTCAAAAGTTTCCAATAAATTAAAATTTGTATTAAAATCAATACATGGAAATGAAATGTTGGCCACATTGCATGCAAATAAGAAATGGGGCCCTTACCTAATAGGAAGACACTTCAAGGTAAGAACAAATCATGATAGTCACAGTACTTCTTAGAACAACAATTATCTTAATAAGAACAACAAAATTGAGTTAAAAATATGCTAGGTTATAGCATTGAAATTACCTACAAAAAAGGAAAATAGAATGGGGGTGGAAGATGCACTTTGAAGAAAAGAAGATGACACAAAGGGCTTACTTTGTGTTATTTCCATTATAACCCAACAACTATAAGAGTACCTTAGTCTACTAGATAAATTTGTGGGGAAGAATGATTCACTATGGTACCATGATTGTTTATATTTATGTAAGAATTCTCAACTCAAACAGAAGGTCCTTTTGGAATCACACACTTCTCTCATAGGAGGATGTCATGGGTTCCTGAAACTTAACATAGGATCAAGAACATTATTTTATAGGAAGGTCTTAAAAATTATGTCCAAAAGTTTGTGACAAATTGTTTAGTTTTCCAACTGAACAAAGGAGACACAATCAATACACCATTTTTTCTACAACCATTAGTCATACCAAGTCAACGTTGGGAAGTGGTCTCAATGGATTTTACCATAGATCTACCAAAGTCGAAAGGAAATACTGCCATCATGGTTCTAGTGGATCACCTCATAAAGTATGCCCATTTATGCTCTTTTTCTCATCCTTTTAAAGCAAGTACAATCGTTGCAGTATTCATGGAAATAGTTCATAAACTACATGGAATTCCCAAGATTATTGTAAGTGATTGACATCCAATTTTCGCTAGTAATTTTTGGAAGAAATTTTTTCTTGTTTAGGGACATGGTTGGCTCACAACTTCTCTCAGCATCCTCAATCTAATGCACAAACTTAGATTGTGATAAATGCATAGAAGGGTATCTTCATTACTTTGCATATGATAAACGAACACAATGGGTCAAATGGTTACCCTTAGTAGAATGGTGGTACAACACTTATTTCCATACTTCATAAAAAATGTCATCATTTATGACACTTTATGGCTACCATACTCCTTCCATCACATCATTCTTGAAAGATAAGTTTAGTGCTCAAGCAGTGGAGGATCATGTAGAACACCAACAACAGGTTCTCCAACTATTGAAACATAACTTGGCTATAACATAAAATAAAAGGAAAATCAACATCATAGTGAAAGGAAATTTGAAGTGGGTGATTAGGTATTTTTTAGGATACAACCATACAAATAGATGTCCCTAAAGAAACAAAAGAAGGACAATAAATTAGCACCCAATCACTATGGTTCCTATATGGTGTTGCAGAGAATTGGAAGTACGAGTTACAAATTGGAGTTGCCTCCATCTTCACGTCTGCATCTCGCCTTCCATGTTTCTTGCATAAAAAGGTAATTTGCACTACAAGGAAAACACCTTCTACTAGAGTTTTTTTTAGGACCCTTCACAAAAAGATCCCATTTATTTGTTTATAGTAAGGGCTTATAGAGGACGCATTTTAATCATTACACATAAACATACAACATGCATCGGTGCACTACATAAAATAACGCACCATGCACCTAATTAATAGTAAGAGCACTAAGGCACCAATGCACCTAATTAATATTGAGAGCACTAACGCACGAGTGTACCTAATTATGATGAGCACCAAAGTCAAAGTAACTCGATGAAATTTCAAAAAAATGTTTTTTTACCGACAAAACTTGGTGGTGTGTGTTAAATACATAGATGCGTCGAAGCGCGGGGAAGTAAACTGCATTGATTAAGAGACATAAAAACATAAATTATTTATTAAAAAAATGAACGGTGTTCTCGCTCTATCTAACTACACTGATGCAACAACACCATCGATGCACCAATGCATCTAATTAGAAATAACATCAATGCCAAAATAACTCAATGCAATTTGTAAAAAAAATGTTTATTTTATTGTTTTTGACAAAATTGTTTGGTGCATGGGAATGATATGGATTCATTGGTACAACACATATTTCCATACTTCATAAAAAAATGTCACCATATATGACACTTTATGGCTATCATACTCCTTCCATCACATCATTCTTGAAAGAGAAGTGTAGTGCTCAAGAAGTGGAGGATCACGTAGAACACCAATGAGAGGTTCTCCAACTATTGAAAGATAACTTGGCTATATCACAAAATAAAAATAAAATCAACATCATAGTGAAAGGAAATTTGAAGAGGAGGATTACATATTTTTAAGGATACAACCATACAAACATATGTCCCTAAAGCAGCAAAAGAAGGACAGTAAATTAACACCCAAGTACTATGGTCCCTATAAGGTGTTGTAGAGAATTGGAAGCATGAGTTACAAATTGGAGTTTCCTTTTTCTTCACGTTTTCATCATGCCTTCCATGTTTCTTGCATAAAAAAGGTAATTGGCACTACAAGGAAAACACCTTCTACCAAAGGTTTTTGTGGACCCTTCACAAAAAAATCCCATTTATTTATCATAGCAGAGGCTGCTAGCGAAGGCATTTTAATTAGTGCACATACACATACAACATGCATCGGTGTGCTACATAACATAACGCACCAATGCACCTAATTCATAGTAAGAGCACTAACGCACCAATGCACCTAATTAATAGTAAGAGCACTAACGCACCAATCCACGTAATTAATACTAAGAAATCTCATGCACCAGTGCACCTAATTAATAGTAAGAGCACTAACTCACCGATCCACATAATTAATACTAAGAAATCTCATGCACCAGTGCACCTAATTAATAGTAAGAGCACTAACACACCAATGCACCTAATTATGACGAGCATTGAAGTCAAAATAACTCGATGAAATTTCAAAAAAATGTTTTTTCCCCTGACAAAACTTGGTGGTGTGTGTTAAATACATAGATGCACCTGAGCATGATGAAGTAAAATGCATTGCTTAAGAGACGTAAAAGCATTAATTATTATTATTAAAAAAAATTATTGTGCTCCCGCTCTATTTAACTGTATCGATACACCAGTGCACCAAATTAAAAAGAGCATCGATGTCAAAATAACTCTATGCAATTTGTAATATATATATATATTCCCAAAAAATTTGTTTGGTGCATGGGAAGGATATGGATGCATTGGTGCATTTAACATTCCAACGCACCAGTTTATGTCGAAATATCTTGTCCTCAACTAAGAATTAAATAAATAAATAAAACTATATATATATATATATATATGACACATCGATTTGTTATAAATACAAATACACGTCAACATGGAACATACTACGATGCACCGAATTATAATTAAAAACATAATTTCTTTTCATTTTGTAAAAATAAAAATCCCTAGTGGTGTCTCTATGACTCAAAGTGCACCGATGCACCGCATACACAATGTGCACCGATGCACCACTAAATCAGACACATCGAAATAGGGTAAAATAAAATATCACACCAAACAATTGTTTTTACTCATTTATTAGTGTTATAGAATTCCTAGGACCACCTAAGCACCAGTGCTTCACATTCTTGCCTGGTGCACCCTGCACTTAGTGCTCCTTAGTTGTCATATTTCTCATGTCGTTTGGTTAGTCGGTGGAGTTGGAATTTTCCAAACTGTTGGAAAACATCGTTGATTGTGTACATGACAACCATGCCTCCCAAATGGGAAAGAGTCCAAGTATTGTGTTTATTACCTTCTCATTCACATTTTACGTAAATTAAAAATCCAAATTAGGCTTGAGTTTGCCATTTTTAAGAAAAAAATTGAAAAATATGCGTAGTGTGTTTCTTCATTTCAACTCACACAGTTAATATCAATGCATTGTGTGTAAACACAGAGCGCAACGGTAACAAGTGTCGAATAAAAAAATGAACACACCATCGATGGTGCATTAACTTAAAAAGAGATGCATTGTTTACAGTGTGTTTTAGTAAATTCAATGCACCGTCGTTGAAACCATACAAATATTTATCTTTTAACTTGGTGCTCTATAAATATTTTGACGCACCGCTATTGGTGCAATAATATATATAAAGAGCACTGTATAGTGAACAAAAACTTTAGGTTTAATTTTCAAAGGCATCAATGCTCTAGACATAATGATGCATCGCTTTGGTGTGTATAGTATAAAGATCACCGAAAAGGTGCAACTTTAAAGCATTATGTTTCTATTTTTTTTTCAAACTTAAAGATTCTCTAATATATATATATGGATGCACCACTTGTGTTGCATCAATACATATAAAGCACACCATATAAATAACAAAATCATAATTATTTTTTGGACATATCGATGTTATAGATATAATGATGCATCCTCAACAATGCATATAGTTATATCAAGCGCATTGTACACATGTAAATATCAATATCAGTGCTTTATACACACACACACACACACACCGTTAGTGATGCATCCACACACACACATCGTTAGCGATGCATCCATATATATATAATGCAACATAAAAATAACAAAAAACTAAATTTAGATTTCCAAGACATCGATGCTCTATATACAGTGACACACCACCGACGATGCATATAGGTATATGTAGTGCACCGAAAGTATACATATTCAAAAAATAGATATATATTTTAAATATAACAATGCTTTGAATATATGGTAGGTAACTGGCTGGTTTTTTTATCTGATCGAGGTGTTGCGTTGGTGCCTAGCGAGCCTATTGACGGATCCAGCAAGGGAGTACAAGCCCTCAGCATATGAATCTTTGACAGGAGTAGATCGCTTCCCAATCACAATCTCTTTTGTTGAAGATCTGAATCCCATGACCTACCACAAGCTGAGTGCATGCAACGTTTTGCATGCAAGATGTGATTTGGATCGGTTCATTGGGTTTTAGTGGGATCTATATCTGGGATTGAAAGGAGGTCGCAGGACAATGGGGACTGAGGAGGGCGGGTCAACCTCTTCCCCTCTTTTGAAAGTATTCAAGAATCTCGTCGCTGAGAAAAACAAAAATATCTCTAAGGGAGCTCCTCTAAATTTGGTCAAACGGATCGAGGATGTTTCGGTTGTTGCTTTGCCACCGGAGGATACAATCCGTGTGGATCTCTCGCTGGCAGATCGGATGTTGATTAGGAAATTCACTGGACTCTAGCCATCTCCAAAAACAACTGAGAGCTGTGTCTAGAGGAATTGGATACCCTTGATATCGAAAAATGTATCATCTTACTCAGTTGGGAGAGGATATTTCTTATTTGACTTTGAATATAAGGAGGACAATGAACTAATCTTCCAAAATGGACCCTATTTAATGGGACCACAAGGCCTTTACCTAAATAGTTGGACACCATACTTTGATCCTGAGGCAGACATTCGCAAGGCTATCCTGGCTTGAGTTAGGCTCCCAAACCTTCCAATGCACTGCTGGAATCCAAAATCGCTCAAAGCAATTGGAAATACATTGGGAAGGTATATAGATATGACAAGCCCAAAAGATCAATCTGCATGTGCCCACATATACGTGGAGGTGGATCTAGAAGTCGAATTACCAGAGGAAATCAAGCTCACAGTAGGGAACTGGTACCATTCTAAGTTGGACTATGAACAACTCCCATTCAAGTGCAGAGTGTGCCATGAATACAAGCACTTCTACCGTAATTGCCTGCAAAAGCAAGAGGACCAACAGGAAAAGGAGGAAGGATGGCAAACAACAAAGATGAGCAAGACACGAGCAAAAAGTGGAGAAGTGTAAAGGAAAGAAGGAGGGGACAATGAACAAAGGTAAGCCCCCCTGGAAGGTAAGGCCAACGAAACTCGGAGTAGACCTAGTGTTATAAAGGAGAAACCCCTCAATGGGGAGAAGAATGATCCAGAAAAAGAAGTTGTCTTATCAACCTAGTCAAAGAAATACAATGCCTCTCTGATCTAGTCAGATTCTGGAGCAGAGGTGGTAAAAGAAGGGGGAAACCAGGAAAAGTTAGAGGAGGAATCTGATACTGAGGAAGAGGAAGAAGAAGAAGGGGAAATCGAGATGTCTACCCCAATCATGAAGAAGGCAAGAGGAAGAAAATCAACCAAGGAAGTGCGGGAGCAAGCCACTTACAAAGATAAACTGCAAGGCTCTTAATTAACCTTGGAAAAATTTATTCGGAACACCGAAAACACTCGGCACCAAGGGAAATTCCAAAAGATGATGCCCCCATCCACTAAAATTAAGTAATGAAGGTCCTCTCCTGGAACTACAGAGGCCTGGGAAGCAAATTGAAGGAAGAAGCTATGAAATATTTCATAAGACTAGCCCAACCAGACATCTTACTGATCCAAGAGACCAAGATGGAGAAAGATAGATTTATCCATGTAAGTGCAAACTTTTGGAAGAAAGGAGGAAGAAATGTAGTCAACTCAAGGGGAGCCTCTGGAGGAATAGGAATGCTCTGGGATGATAAAAAATATGACCTAGTTGATACCAAGCATAGACCTCATTGGATTCTAATTACACTGTTGCAGAAAGAATCTAATATCTAAGTAAGAATCTTCAACATTTATGTGCCTACTGCGTATGCTGAATTTGTTTTTGTTGGAATCTACTTCGAGATGAAAGGAGTAATCTGTTGGGCAATGTCACCCTAATCGGAGACCTAAATATCATCTTAAATCAAGCTAAAAAAAGATGAGGTTCGGTGGTCAAAGATCCTATAAGGGAGCAAGTTGATGATATAATTCTGGATTGGGGTCTATCTAACATCATTCCAGCCGAAGGGAAATACACCTGAAATAACAAGAGATTGGGGCCAGGGCACATAGCTGCCAGGATGGATCATTTTTTGGTCCAAGATTCCTTTCTCCTTCTGGGAGTGAATCCTTCTTCCAAAATCCTGGCGTTTGGAGGTTCAAATCATAAACCTATCTTGCTCGAGATGAGGAAAGACCAAAACCTCAGTCCTATACCTTTCTGTTTCAGTCCTCTATGGGTTTCATACAATGAATTAATGAATACTATTGTTGAATCATGGAATGCTCCGGTTACGGGCTCTCCATTCTACATATGGGAAGAAAAACTGCATAGAGCTAAGAGGGCGCTCAAGAAATGGGCAAAATCTTTAGAAACTCCAATTCAAAAAAAAAAGATGAAGCTGTGCTAAGGCTTGAGGCCCACCATTTTGCCATGGAAACAATCCAGATCACTGAGGAGGATAAAAAAAAAGAAGTTAAACTGCAACAAGATCTCCATGTTTCCTGCAGACAGGAGGATGAACTAGGGAGACTGAAAGCCAAATGTCTCTGGCTCCAAGCAGGGGATCGAAACATTTGATTTTTCCATAAATAGACAGAGTTGAGGAAAAATTATAAATTTGTTCATGAGATACATGCCCATGATCATGTTATTCATGATTTTGAAGAAATCAAAACTGAAGCCACCCGCCACTTTAGGGAAATTTACTCAGCAGAGGCCGGCACCATCTTTGAAAATGAGATCATGGACTTAGTTCCAAAAACCATTAAAAAAAGGAAAATGACGGGATGATAAAACAGATCACAATGGAATACCTGAAAGAAGTCGTGGATGAAATGAAGGATGATAAGGCACCAGGCCCTGATGGGTTCAACGCAACCTTCATCAAAGCATGCTAGGAAATTCTATAGAAAGACTTATTCAAAATGGTGACAAAATCTCAGAGATGTGACAAAATCGGTGGAAGCACAAATTTAGCTTTTCTTGCACTAATTCCCAAAGAGAAAGACGCAAACTCCTTTGACAGATTTCACCCAATCTCTCTGTGTAATATTGGGTACAAGATCATTACCAAAATAATGGCTAGGAGGTTAAAAGATATCTTGCCCCATATCATTCCATAGAACCAAGGAGGTTTCATTAAAGGTAGGAGAATCTAGGATAATATAATCCTCGTCCAAGAGGCAATTCACTCTTGCTTGAAGAACGATGAAAAAGGTATGGCAATGAAGATTGACTTAGCCAATGCGTTTGACAAAGTTTCCCATTCCTTTCTCCTCCATTCAATGGCAATATATGGCTTTGATCTAAGCTTCATCAGTTGGTCAAAGCATGCATCAATATGCCTTGGATTGCCCCCCTTATTAATGGAAGAGCGACAAGTTTTTTCCAAGCCACGCGAGGATTGAGACAAGGCTGCCCGCTCTCTCCTCTGCTCTATGCAATCCAAGCCTCTATTCTCAACCTCCAAATTGAGCAAGCAAGGAGGAACCAAGATTTAATCGGCATCAGTATGGATCAAGGAACAAAAGACATCAATCATGCACAGTTTAAAAATGACACAATTATGCTCGGAGGGGAAAATTAGCTCATAGCCAGAATATTCAAAGCCGAATTGGATCACTATTTCCAAGCTTCGGGGAGCAAACTAAACCTTAGAAAGAGCTCCATCTACAGTTGGAATATCAACCCGAGGGAGAAGTCTGGAATATCTCATATACTAAAAATTGAAGGAGTAACTATCTGGCACTCCTTTAAATATTCGGGGCTACCAATTTTAGAAATAAGCTGAAGAGATCGGACTGGAATCCACTGATTGAAAAATTCAAAAAAATAATTCTTTCCTGGGGAGCAGTTTGGTTAAATCGGGTTGGGAAATTGGTAATGATAAAAGCTATTCTTAATAGCTATTCGCTCTATCAGTGTTCTATTCTGTTGGCCCCTCCCAAAATTTTATCAAAAATAGAAAACATGTTGAGATCCTTCCTTTGGAAAGGAGGGGAAAATGGTGAAGGAAACAAATTTGCTCTGATCAACTAGAGGAAAATTAAAATTTCTCGGATGGAAGGAGGTCTCCATATTAGAGATCTAAAGTTCCAAAATTCGGCAATGGGAACTAAGCTTCTTTGGAACATGGCAGACAAAAATCCCTCCTCGAGCAGTAAGGTGATTTGGAACAAACATTTTTTTGGACTGAGACTCCGATGTTTGGATTCTGTTCCTGGGAATAAGCATGTCTCTCCCATCTTTTCTTTATGCAAGAAGGCGCTACCCAGGTTCAAAGAAGACCTTCACTGGATGCCAAGCAATGGTAAACAGATTAAGAGCTGGCAAGATTCAATAATGGGTAATTCGCTCCCTCCCTCTCTTCCAGAATTCAGAAGGTGGACTGAAAGGCAGGGAATCAGAATGATGTGGGATATAGCTCAATGGGATAATGAGCCCCCATATAGGTGGATTGGTTGGACTATGTCAAAGTGTCCAATGGAGCTTGATGGTGAGAAAATGCAATTCTTGGACTATCTTACAGGTATTGCGTTGGTGGAAAGAGGAGAAAAATATTGACGTGGATGGGGTTGTAGCACTAGAATGTACACCTATGCACAAGGTTACAGAGTGTACTCAACAGTCCCAAGTGCAGCCAACAACCCTGCGATTTGGAAAAATTTGTGGGAAGCTTCCACGCTGCCAAAAATTGACTTTTTTTGTTGAACGATGCTGCACGGACGGATCCTTACCGGAGAAAATATAGAAAGGCGAGGGATCAAAAACCCGTTTAGATGCCCATTGTGCTATGAAATCACCGAAACCATACTACACTTATTTTTTATCCGCCACTACGCCAGAGCTGTGTGGGATCAACTCAGTATCCTCTGGTTTGGCAAGGTTGAGCTGCTTGGTAATGCTCAGTAATGGTTTGTTAACTGGGAAAATGCGTACAAAGGTGATTTAGCTAAAACAAAAGGTAATTAAAGAGTGCTCGATGAAGCTTCCAAAGCTCGTCTACTAGCATCTTTGGATAGAACGTAACCACTAAATTTTTCTGGAAACAATGCTCAATCGCGAGGGAAAATAGTTTCCAAGATGCAAGCTGTCATGGGAGAGGTTATAAAGATCAAGCAGGTTTCCAGAAACAAAGCCAATCTTACAGCTAATGAGATTAATTGGATTCAATCCTTTAATTCTTCTATTGTAGACATAGATCTGACCTTAAAGAAGTTGGAAATTTAGGAAATTAGACTTGATAAATCTCAATTTGGAAACTGGATGAAAGAAAGGAAGATGTTAAAGATGTTCTTCGACGGTGCCTCAAAGGGGAATCCAGAGATGGCGGGAGGTGGAGGGGTCATCATTTGTCCTGACAGGAAAATAGAAGTGGAATATTTCTGGAATATAGTAATTGACTCCAATAACATGGCTGAAGCCTATGGGTTGTGGCAAGGAATCAAGCAGCTGAAAGAAAAAGGAGTTGAGGAAACCATTGTCTTTGAAGATTCTCGTTTAATAATCCATGCGATGAATGGAGTAAGTCAAAGTCGAAATTTAAGGTTGGATAGACTGATTAAAAGAATTAAGTATGTCTCTAAGACCTTTTGTCGGTTAGAGTTCTTTCATATTCTCCGTGAGTTAAATGACTTGGCGGATCAGGCTGCTAATAAGTCAACGGTATTAAGTAAGAATGGGATTTCGATAAACTTTATTTTATCCTCAGCTTTACCTCCATAAGAAGCAAGCTTTTAAAAGTTTGTTGACTATCTGTTTGAGGGAATGTTCGGAAATGATTGTAGAAGAAGCTGCATACCATAACGATATGATTTTTCTATAAATCAGATTATTGTATTTCTTTCAATTATCCCTATTCTTATTTTAATATAAACATAACCGTTTTTGTCAAAAAAAACAATGCTTCGAATATATAGAGATGCACCGCCACCATTTGTATTTATACAAACACACCGTCATCATTTGTATATATACAAACACACTGCTAATAGCGTGTCAATGTACATTAAGCACACTGCATAAAGATCAAATATTGTAAAATATTTCTTCAAAGACATTGATGCCCTATATATGTTTATGCATCGCCACCAATGCATATTGATATATACAAAGCACCAAAAATCTATGAATAAATAAATAAATGTTTCTTATATTTGTAAAGATATTGGTGCATTAGATTTATTTAAGCACACCATTGATGGTGCGCTTATTTACGCAAATCAAATGCATCAATAGGAAATTTTAAGTAGATCCACATTACCTATGGTGCAATGTAGTTATTGCAGTTATGTTTTAAAACAATTGATTGTTGTACGATTATATTTTAAAATAACCATGGACAATGCATTGTGTTATTATATTTTAAAAATATTTTATGGTTTTGATAAATATAAATGCACTTTAATCAATTTTGTTTATATTTTATATATGTATGTGTCTATGTTTCTAGCGAAAGTTATATGTGAATCAAAGATAGGAGCGACGGGACTAACAGTAGTGGCTCAACTTGTACAATGTTGTATGAGAGTGAGAGGCCCGCGAAAGGGAGAGGGTTTTGCTCCTTCACCCTATTACAACACAAACTTTAGTCTTCTTGTGGACTGGTGGCCTCCTCAAGTTTTATGAGGAGGCTACATCATTGAGGGAGGACTCATGATTACTTAGGTTGTTTATCTGTCGTTGGGATCACCCTTAACCAGTATTTAGGGTGGTTCATGATCTGTGGGTCCATCCTACAAAGGAGGACATTTACTTCATTATTGGGATATCTAGGAGAGGGGAGTATTTTCCCCATTTTCATAATTTCCTAACTAGCATTTTAGCAGCCTGTCAGCGGGCATATGTTCAAAGATATGTATAGAGGATGTCACATGATTTATATTTTTTGTACTACAAAATAAAGGAACCAACACAAATGTTTTGCATAAATAAATAAAACCCAAAGCATACTAATGAATGGAATAGAAAATTATTATAAACTGCAAAACAATATAAATTAACTTAGATGGTGGTAGCGTATTTCTAAAGAGAGATGTGTTAGCTACGCTCATTCGAAAGAGTTGATTAGAAAGAGACTGCAAAGGGACAATTTATCAAAATCATAAAGAGCCAAAAATCCTAACATCCAAAAATATAACCCTAGGAGATGAAGTACCAAAAGGGTTTGCGGGCCCCTAGGTGGCTAGTTGATACATTAGCTTCTCGGGGGCACAACTTTCACACATGGTCTTTATTTAGGGCATTCAATAGCTTGTTGGAAAGAACTACTTGAGAAATGAAACTTTTTAATGGGGCCATAGAATGCCATGGCAAACCCTGGTCCCCCTATTGGCCAAAAATGTCATTTAGGGCCCTAAAAAAAACCATAGAAGTTTGGGACTCGAAAAAATGTATAAAATTGCTAAGAAGATGAAGAATCGTTGTAACTCGGTGGAACAGGTGGGTGGCCAATTAGAGAGGTGGAGGCCTACTTAGAGCTCTTATGATTCATCTAATGAGAGTGGTGATCCTCCACCTCTTCCTCCTCCACTATGTCCTCCTCTAACGCCTCCTCCTCATCGAGCCAATCGACCACCCTCTCCTCCTCTACGTTCTCATAGATTTGACCAACCATCACCTCCTCCTCCTCCTCCATGTCCTCCTCCTCTTGGTGGAGTCATTTGACCACCATCTTCTCCACCGTATCCACCTCTACAAATTTACCGACCACCCTGTCCTCCTCACCTAGCCAAACCCCCACCATTTCCTCCTCCACAGGTCGATCGACCTCCCTCTCCTTCTCATCGAGTTGACCCACCACCATAGCCTCCTCCACTTGTTGATTAACCACCCTCTCCTCCACATTGAGTAGACCAACCACCATTTCTCACCTAGTCGCCCCACCACCACCTCCTACAACATTGGACATTGTTATAGATACAATAGTTGCATTAGGTTATATAGACCCCCATGCAAACATCTATCATATGTTGCATTCTACATTTTTATATGGAGGGGGTACTGACGCCTATGGATCCAATAATGCACCCCTTATCTCATAGAAATTATTGAAAATATGTAGATATCTTACTTTTATATTTGACTTGAGATGTATATTTGACATATATTATGATTTTGATATTATTGTTCATATATATTATGCGTGTTTAATATCATGTTGATGTTGACGTTGATGTATATCATGTTGATATATTTCATATATATTTATGTATTTTCATGTTATGTTGATGTTGTTTGATTTATAAAATGTATGTGTGTCAATGATCTAAATTAGAGATGCAATATAATGTTTGATTATAGTTAAGATCTTTTATTGTCATTTTCTGCAATAATGATTCAATGTCATTATATGATAATAAATTTAATTTCCTAACTAATTGTTTTTTAAATGTATTTTTATTTTATTTATCTAGATAGCTAACTGGTTAAGGTATGATTTTACTACGTTAATAGTTTATTTGAACAAAATACTTTTTTATTTTATTTTAATTATTTTAATGAAATTTATATACTAAATTAAATTTTATTTTAAAAAGAAAGAGTATGAATATAAGTGTGAATTAACGACGACTTATTTATGATATAAAAATAATAGAAATTCAAAAAACAAATATTTATTTATGTACACACATATTTTGAGGTACCTCCTCAATAAACGTATAGAGTAGATGTATGTGTTACTGTGTTTGAGTGCTACCTAAATGATATAATCAATATATACAAATTGGTACAAATTTAAACGTTAAGGAATAGTAAAATATATAACTAAAACATCAAGTAGTACTAAAATTTAGATAAATTTTCAATGATAAGTTATTCTAGGTTCATGGCTTAAATTCATGTTATTTTTAAGGTTGATTTAGTGTGAATTTAATGTTCATTCAAAAGATTATATGGAGCAATTGTAACGAATTTGTTTAAAATGATTTCAATGTTTTTGTGTGTTATTATTTACTTTGTCTTTCTCTAAAAAAATATTATATTTATATAAAAATATATATTGGTTGAAGAATGAATAATGTGGTCATTGTCTTTCCATTGTAAAGTCACAAATAGTATCAATTATCATTGGATGTTATTTATTTCTACAAAAGCGATTATATTTATATTGATATATTTGAAGATTTCAACCGATTCTTACAAATAGTTTTTCATCCAAGATTCTATGAGTTTCTTCCAGAAACATCATAATTACAATCTTCCAAAGCAAAAATTTACTACAAAGGGAAAAAAATGCTCAAACTATTATAGATCTTGACAAACCATCCAAAGAGCCAAGTAAAAGAAAACATAACCATATTATTTGACAATTTAGGAATTGGAATTGCTAATTGAGTCTTTCTCATCGTGACTTAAGTCTTCAATATTTATTGATATGTTGTTCTTGTCTCCAAGGGAACGGTCCTTAATAATCTAAGGTGCTTCAATATAGTCGTCCAAATCCACATCATGAGTGCCTTGACATTCTTGAGGAGGAACCACAAAAAGAAGTAAACCGTCCTCTAGAGAATCATCATAAGAGTCCTCATCCTCTTCACTGTATTTTTTCCTCAACTTAATGTAGAATCTACAAAGTTCTTACAATCATAATTCATTGCAGGGAAATAATAATGATTGGCATTAGAATTCTCCCCAAACTTATAGTCATTTTCATTTTGCATTTCTTTTTGCTTCAAAATAGAATATGCAATTTTTTAATCTGATATTTACACACACAAAAAATATCCCTGTCAAATTCTTCCAAATGAACTTCCATACCGGAGGTGAAAACAAAGTAACTATAAGCAGCTTGCTTAAGACATCAAGCCGAGAGTCCATTCCTTCGATACGGGAGGAGATACATTTAATAGATGAAATAATCACCTCCATTTGAGAGCACATTCATGTTAACTAAGCCCATAAATCATGAACATTGGTCTTCAAAGATCCAAATCTACCAGAGAGTTCATCAAGTCTCATATTTACATCCATATATGTGTTCCCTCAACACCAAGCTATAGGGATGAAGAAACACCGATAATCCAAACCCACACAAATCTTAATACACTTAAGATCATATATATCCACTACAAATCTTGTTCCAAAATCCTCAGGGATTGCAAGATCTTTTAAGGGAATGATAAAAACAAATGGGTTACCAACATACACAGTTGCCTCACTTCCAAATCGAGGGAGGGAGGGATTGATAGGACAATTCCCAGCCCAAAAAAACTCTTTCCCAACTTCCAGTCTAATTTTAACCACAAAAGAATAGATAGAACTAGAATCTCAAACTGGAAAATACTAAGAGAATAAACCAACTTTGAACCACTATAATTGGAGAAAGATACCCTATTTCCTTAAGCATAATCAGAATGAATAACAAGTCAAACACTTAACCTAATTATGGGACTTTCAAGATAGATAAAGAGAAAACACCTAACATGTTCAAGGCCAAAGTCCCAAGCTCTCCAAACTAGAGAAAGTAAGGAAAGGCTTTTGTCGCCACTTTCCCCCACACTAATTGTAATGTTGTAGTTCAAAGGGGGAAACTCTCGTGGGAAAGAGGAGATGTATAAGCTCTCAATAAAATTCTCCACCATAGCATAGCTAAAATTCATAAAGAGGCACCACTCTTTCCTATTGCACATATCACACAAATGAAAATGAGAAGGATAACTCATAAAGCCAATGGAATATAGACCATAATTGCTACAAATTTTTTAAAGCATACTAAGTTATAGCTCTTTAATTCCAAACCCCACAACCTTATACCAGATGTACCACATATAGACAACATTCACATCAATATTTATGAATATTTGAGAGGCCAAACTCCAAGTATTATGAAGCGAATTCATCAAAGACACCTCAAGGGAGGTACCACAAATGCTAAATCCCATTCTCTTTTATATGCTAGACTGACCAAGACATATGCTTTGTCATTATGATCCTTTAGAACATGAAAGAGTTGGTGGGAGGGAATATGAGTGACATATGCTTTTCCATTATGCTCTTTTATTTGAAGGTGGAGACAATTTGGAATAGGATCAAATAGATTTGACTTACTCCTTAGCTGAGATATTTTTATACGAGTGTATCCTATAATAGTGAGAGTAATGATACCCTTTGCAACAACATATCGCAACCCAAATAAAAGGGAATATATATCCACCATATTATTTGAATATATGTCAAGACCACATGCATGGGAAACTACTTCTTCTCCTCCAGGGTAAAAAAATGGTCCCTCCCGCACCTTCCTCCCATGGGTTTCCCTTCGAGGAACCATCAAAGAATAGGGAATGAGATTGCAAGTTCTGTAACCAATTTTGGAAATTCCACATGGTTCATTCTTAACTACTAATGAGGAATTTGAGCCTCCAAAATTGAACGGGAGTGCGGAGAACACTTCTTACTAATGAAATATTTCACACATTCTTCTTCTTTTACATTCCATATCTCAGATATACTTCTCCAATTGATTCACCTCTCAATTTCCTCCCCTAAAAGAGATATAGCAGAGATCGCAATATATTTTTCCAAAATCATTTTATTTAAAAAAATGTTATAATTTCTCTCATCCAAACTAGCCAAAAATATATATTTTGGGATATTGACAAGATGGCTTCCCATCAAAGGATCTAGGATAGAAATTATTCCATTGCAAAAATAATGCTCTCCGATTCTCGGGAAGAAACACATTTCTAGAAATTTCCTTAACAATAATTTCCCAGACCCCTTTTTTAAAATTACAATAAAAAAAGAGATGGGGGATGGTTTCTTCATTAAGTTTATAACAAGCACATCTGGAAGGTCTTTCGACATTTTTTTTTGTAAGATTCTCATCAATAAGAATTTTTACATGAATCAAAAGACAACAAAAAAATTTCACCTTTGGGATTATGTCCTGTTGCCACAATTTTTCCCATATTCCCGATGAGGGGAGAGTAATTTGTTTCTTGCATAACTTTCCATAGCCTTCTTTCACTAAATAGTTTATCATCTTCCCCCATCCTCTAATGTAAAATATTTGAAGACTTACAGGTGAGGCTCCACGAAGAGAGAGAAGAACATTACTCATTGAGGGTTGAAGATCAATAGGAAGAACCATTAGTTTCCAATCAATCCAATTCCCATCAGGATCCTCGATAGATAAATCATATAGAGTGTTAATCCCTTTGCTTCTAAACCAATGCTTCAAATATTGTATTTCCTCATTCTTAATTAAAGGAACAACGCCTAGGATGGAATCACTCTAAATTTTTATTTTCCAACCATTGCTTAGGATTCAATAGATATTTTCTTGAATAATATTTCTGAATATTTGCAAATACCCCAAATATTAGATCCTTAATGATCACAAGAACAAATATCGATGCATCGAAACCTTCAGCTTAAAAGATATTTGTTTATGGTGTTCTTCCACTTGGCAGTTTTTCCAGACACTAAGTTCGAGAGTAACTTTGCTCCCATAGCTAAATTCACCAAGGAGGAATCCCAAATTCCAAGCCCTCCATGATATCTAGGAGATAAAATAGTATTCCATTTTACCAAATGGAGTTTTTTCTAATTAGTTTTACCTCCTCGCCACAATAAATTTCTTATACATTTATCCAATTTAGCATAATATCGATGCATCGAAGCCTTCAGCCTAAAAGATATTTGTTTATGGTGTTCATCCACTTGGCAGTTTTTCCAGACACTAAGTTCGAGAGTAACTTTGCTCCCATAGCTAAATTCATCAAGGAGGAATCCCAAATTCCAAGCCCTCCATGATATCTAGGAGATAAAATAGTATTCCATTTTACCAAATGGAGTTTTTTCTAATTAGTTTTACCTCCTCGCCACAATAAATTTCTTATACATTTATCCAATTTAGCATAATATCGATGCATCGAAGCCTTCAGCCTAAAAGATATTTGTTTATGGTGTTCATCCACTTGGCAGTTTTTCCAGACACTAAGTTCGAGAGTAACTTTGCTCCCATAGCTAAATTCATCAAGGAGGAATCCCAAATTCCAAGCCCTCCATGATATCTAGGAGATAAAATAGTATTCCATTTTACCAAATGGAGTTTTTTCTAATTAGTTTTACCTCCTCGCCACAATAAATTTCTTATACATTTATCCAATTTAGCATAATATCGATGCATCGAAGCCTTCAGCCTAAAAGATATTTGTTTATGGTGTTCATCCACTTGGCAGTTTTTCCAGACACTAAGTTCGAGAGTAACTTTGCTCCCATAGCTAAATTCATCAAGGAGGAATCCCAAATTCCAAGCCCTCCATGATATCTAGGAGATAAAATAGTATTCCATTTTACCAAATGGAGTTTTTTCTAATTAGTTTTACCTCCTCACCACAATAAATTTCTTATACATTTATCCAATTTAGCATTATTCCTTTTGGAGCTAAAATAGAAGAACATTGAAAAAGGGGAAGAGAGGAGAGGATAGACCTAAGAAGAGCCACTTTTGTTGTAGGGTTTACCCAACTCATTCCCCACTCTTTCTTTACAGAAGATACTTGAGTGATTTCCTTCTTGGACAATCACTATATTGTCAACTATTTGTCTGTTTTCAACAAACCCACCTCGTCCTTCTGAAATTAATCAAGAAGAAGAGATTTTAAATGATTGGCTAATACCTTTGTCCAAACTTTATAAGAAGAGTTACAAAAAGAAACCAGGTGAAACTAAGCAAGGGAACTTGGCCTTGATCTTTCAAAATCAAAGCCAAAAAGGAAGAGTTGGTTGCACCACTGATTTTCTCTCTACCTTTTGTCCAATTCAATATTTTACATAGATCAACCTTAATCATGCTCCAACAAGCTAACAAAAGTGGATAGAGAAGCTATCTAGTCTAGGATATTTGTCCAAGCCTATCTCACAAACCACAACAAAAGCCTCTTCCCCCAAGATAGCTTTAGTTAACATATTGTTTTCAATTTTAGTGATCAGATTCAAAATAATATCAAGAAAATCATCTTTAGCAGGAGAGTAGATGACCCCTTGCTCAGTGTAAATATTTTTAAATATTCTATAAGAATCCTCCTTAATATCAAATACACTTGAGACTTTTCCTCTATCCTGAATCTAAATTTCATGGATTGAATTAATATGCATCCTCACTTTCACCTAACAATGAAATTTTTGTGTGTTCTTATCTCTACAATTTAACCACAAAGCATGAGCTTTTAATCAACATTTTTCTTCTTCATGTAAAAAATCTTGTTCCAACTTCTGCTTGAGATGCTTCTCTTTTTGCAACAATTCTTTGGTGACTTCTGTGACCTTTGTCTTCTCTTAATGCTCTCATAATTCATTATGTAATTGAATTCTTTCTTTTTTGGGGGGTTTGAAATGGTTTTTGGCCCAAAGTTTTAGAATATATTTTACTATGCGCAACTTAGACTCCCAAATGTAAGAAGGAGACCCCTTCATCTAAATATTCCAAGAATTCTCAATCAATTGGAGGACTTCACCATCCTTTAGCCATAAGAGATTGAAATAGAAGGGAATGAGGCCTTTGTTCTCCTGTTCTTCAGTAGATAAACATATTGGATGATGATATGAGATCGAATTGGGAAGGATTTGAACTTGAAAATAATAATTTGCATGAAATAGATTGTTGCAAATAAGAAACATGTCAAGACTAGAGGCAAGATGACTGGTTCAACAATGCTCTGTGTATGCAAAGTTTTTGAAAAAATATCATAGGAACTAGCCTCTGGAGTAAGGTGTGTAAAGCAAAGTATCTAAAAGATGTTGATTAGGCTGCATGGCTCAGATTGGAAAAGATTGATACTAACAGTTTCTCTGTAATATGGAACAGTTTCATAAAGAATTTCATATGGTTAAAAAAATGGTTGGCTTGGGATATTGGGAACGAGGAACAAGTCAACATTGGAATTGATCCTTTTGTGGGAGCGAAAGAAATCTACAAATTACCAGAGGAGATTATCAGTCATCTTGTTTTTTTAGACTTGGCAACTCTGAACAGGATTAAAATACCTACTTGGGTAGTCTTGAAAGGTGACTATTAATTCTTATCAAAAGATTTGGGATTACAGCTATCTGGGCATAAATCTCAGATAATTATATTCACACTTTGAATGCGGCAAACATTAGACTAAGCTCTGAGGAAGACAAACTTATTTGGTCTTGGAATAAGGTGAGTGGGCAGGTAATAACAAAAGAGGCTTATTTTGCAATTTTTCAGTCCCTCTCCACATGCAATATCAAATGGTGGAACTCCAAGATGTGGAAATGGTCTCTTCCTTTAAAAGTGAAATGTTTTTTTCTAGATGCTGATGGAAAATAAAAATTTTAACTTGGAATTATTTTTTAAAAAGAGGGTGGTTGGGCTGAGGATTTTGTCCTATCTGCAAAAGAGGGGATGAGTCTGTTGATCATCTATTTATAGAGTGTGATTTTGGAAAAGTTGTTTGGGCCATTGTTGTAGAGGATTTGAACATATATTTTGAATGGGGTGAAGGAGCTCTGAATAATAGCTTCAAAGCTTGGTATAAAAAAGAAAAAACTTTCAAAATATTCCCTATTTTCATCTTTTGGAACATTTGGAAGGTTCAAAACAAGGGTTTATTTGAGAATGTTAGTCCAAATGTCAGTCTATACAGTACAAAAATCATCTCCCTTTATAAAGAATTTGAGGGTGTTAAGGGGAAAACTTCTTAAAAAATGGTATACAATCCTATCTCTTCTCCTTTTTCAGCTGTAGGTTTTTTTTGTGGTTCTTCGAAGGAAGGTAGGTGCGATGGTGGAATGGTGTTGAAACTAAATGATCAACACTTTTTTTAATTTGTGGATGGGAGATGATGTTGAGAGTAGCACAAGAGTAGAACTTCCTGGACTCTAGAGGGTTCTCTTATTTAATAGCAAATGTGGTATTGACTCTTTGATTATCTACGGAGACTCCAAGATAATAATAGAGCGGGCAAAAGGAAATTTCAATCTACAAGTCATCAATTTAAAAGGTTGTTGTAGAAGGATAAAATTGCTGATTAACTCCTTCAATCAACTTTCCTTTTATGCACATATCAAGAATATTCAATAAGGAAGTTGACAGGTTGTTGAAATTGGTAGCAAATTGTGCTTTTGACACTTTATATTTTCAAGGGGTGCAAGAGGAAAATATTTCGATGGAAGGTTATGTTTCCTTATATTAAAGTTTATGTCGTGTATATTTGTACTACAATAGGTCTCTATGTATTTATGAGAGGGGGGTTGATCTTGGGAAACCCTAGCGATGGTGGGTGTAGAGTAGCGACATCCAGATCTTCTAACTAGCTACTATAGGGAGTTTTTTAAGAGGCGATTATGGCAAGAAAAAAAAGTTGACATTTAACAAATGTCAGTGGGACTTGGGTTTTAGGACGAGCGACAGTGCGTTGGAGGATTTTGCTAGAAAAAAGTGACAAAATCATGTGGCACGTGAACTTGTTGTGGGACATGCAGTTGACTCCAGGGAAAAGACATATACAATGGAGATGAGTGTTCTCTGTAGGAGAATGAGTTTGGCCTACTAGAGGCTGATGAAAAGGCCCTTGCAGAGGTTTGCTTCGAGGACAAGATAAAACCTCCCTTCGTTTGTTCTGGTCGTGGAGTGGAGGGCAGTGTGTAGGGAATTGTGAAGAGAGGAACACTTGTGGTTACATAAAGGGCTTATGTAGAGGAAAAAGTTGTTGCTCGTGGAAAGGATTGGTTAAAGTGAAAGGAAAATGCGGTGAAAGTTAAGAAGGTAGTGGTCGATTTTATAGTCAGAAAGGAGTAGACCCTATAGAAGGTGGAAGGATTGTCAAGACGGGCGTTGGTCGGTCACCTCGAGTATGAAAAAATGTCCACGCTGGAACTATTGAAGTGGATGCACGAGTGTTGGAAACCCTTGGTTGATTACTTCCCTCAGGTTGGTTTGTTGTTGTCTTCCTCGCTAAGGAACATGCAAAACATATACTTAACAGGTTTTGGGTTATTAAGGAGGGGTCGTTGGTGTTATGGCGTTGGATAGTGCATTTTGACCCCTATAAAAATAAACTGGATAAGCGTCATCTATGGTTATTGTTACCAGGCCTCCCTCTTCAGATTTGGAACAAGAAAATTTTGGTAAACCTAACTAACCATTTGGGTAAATTCATTTACTTGAACCCTTCTTTGCTCAGAGCAGGCAAAAGAACCCTTGCTAGGGTTTTAGTGGAATTCGAGATATTTGTGGGTTTACTTGAGGAAGTGAATATCAGATGGGGTGAGATATATTTTGAATATGAGCTTGATTATAAATCATGTTTAGATGTTTAAATTGCAGAAAAAATGGTCATTTGAGGGTAGATTGTACGTTGCTAAAAGATTGGACAAGAGGAGTGCAACTTGCATTATGGAAAAGGCTGGTTTTGAACTCAAAAGAAGAGGACAAAGAATTTTCTTTAGAAAGTAAGGCCCGCTCTAAAACTCCAATATCTTATGAGTATTTGACTGCTTATGAACTTAGGTATATTAATTCACTCGAGAAAGAGTTTAATATGAGAAAGAAGGAAAACTTGTTCTCCTTTAAGGGTTAGTTCCGAGGACTGAGAGTCTTTTGGAAAGGGGTTGGGAGTGAGGGTTTGTCAAAATTTAGAAACCCTAGACTGTAAAACTCCATTAAGCTCTTTTTCGAAGATGGGGAATCCTTTTGAGGAGTTTCTGGGCATTTCTTCTTCTTTACATTTGGATGATGATCCCACTCGTTTGGATTCTAGTTGTATTCAAGACAAGGACTTAGTAGATAAATTGAACCATAACGAAGATAATGTGGAATATTTTGGTTATATACAGGTGACACTTTTGGTTAATTTTGTCAATAGGCCATCAAATTCACCCCTAAAGACCCCGATAAACTCTACTTGTCACCAAAATGTCAGTATAAGAAGGAAAGGTTAAAAAAAATGTAAAGAAAGGGTTTGAATCCACGGATGAAGATGAATGAAGAAATAGTGGAGAGTTTTTCCTTATGTCTGAAAGAATTAAAATAGCAGAAGTCGGTTCTGCTAAATGGAATTTTGAGGCACTTAGAGCAGAGAAGCCTCTGTTGAAGGTTTCATAACGATTTGCATCTCTTTAAACATGAGAGGCCTAGGGGGAAGCCCTAAAAGAAGACCCCTTAGAAGGTTTATAGAGTCAAATCCTATGAATGTTTATTTCTTCCAAGAAATGATGGTTGAAGGAAAAAAAACTTGTGAAGTTCTTTTAAAATGTTTTAAAGAATGGGAGGTGTGTGTCGTGGACTCTGCGGGACTATTGGAGGGTCAAGTGGTGATTTGGAATCTGAGATCTTGTGATGTTTGGCCTTTCAAAATGACAACGGGTATTCTATTGGAAGGCAGATTTCAAGGTTTTGCTGGAACAATGAGATTGTTAAATATTTATGCTCCTTATAAGGAACATAGAAGTTAATGGGAAAATATGGATTCAAGCAGAGTTTAAGGCTACCAAATTTGATTATTAGCGGGAATATGAACTTCAAACTGTTTTGAGATGAGGTTTGGGGATCCTTGGCACATTTGTACCCTTTGGATCCTTTCCTGCAGGATATGTTTATTAGATATAATCTGGTCGATATACATCCTGCAAAGATTACTCCCACTTAGAAAAATAATTGACAAGGAGACAAGGGGGAAGGTAAAAATATGGACATGTTTCCATGGCAGATTATTTGATTGACAGAGAAAGTGTAATATTTAGAATGCAGAATATCCTGGCAAATTTATCTGATCATAGCCCAATTGCACTACAATGGAAGAAGAGGAGTTGGTAAACAAATTCCCTTTCAAGTTTAATCAATCTTGGTTAAAGGAGGAGTCTTTCTACAAGACGGTAACGAAGGTTTCGCCTACTATTCAAATTAAAGAGAGGTTAAATGTTATGGATAACATGGTGAAAAAAATTCTGAAGCTAAAAAGAATAGTTAAAATATGGATAAAAAGAAAAGAAGAGGAAGATAGACGGGATCTCATCCAAACTGAACTTTGTATAAAGGAAAATTTAGTAAGAAATTTGACTACAAACTTCTTCGAGGAGGATATAACTTGGTTTAAATACCTGGAATTGAAAAAGGATGATATTCTTAGAAGAGCTAAAGAACTATGGCGTTTGAAAAGTCGAGTGATATGGGTGGAGGTAGGTGACATGAACACAATTTTTTTTCATAAAAACGCTTCTTATAGGAAAAGTATTAACACAGTATGGGAAATCTCAACTCAGACGGGTGGTAAGATTCTTTCTCAAGCCCCTTGTATTTGAAAAATATAACGAAGGTGTTTTTTTGAATTTTTTTGCTCTAAGAATATTCTTCTTCTTCGGCTCTCATTTTTCAGTGTTCTGGAGGTCTCGGTGCTGCTGTTGGGTTGGATACAGAGGTGACTCCTATCTGGAGCCTTTCTCTTAATTCGACTGTTGCTCAGGCAATTGGACAGGATCGTTCCATGACCGTTCCTGCTGATTTCTTCTATGGAGGTTTTTAAATTTTGGTGGAGGGTGTCCTGTCTTCTTGATCTGGGATTCTACCTTCCATTCGAGGGGAGCAATTTCCCTACTTGCTCTTTAAGTTAATCAATTATCAGGATGATAGATTCTTGTTTCTTTCTGGTGGCTGATTGAGTTATGAGTCTTTGTTTTTAGGTCATGGTGGATGGAGGGGGCTCCTCCTCTTCCCCTGATCTCAATGCCTTCAGGAAACTTGCAGCCTTAGGTAGCAAGCGGAAGCTATCTTAAAACTAGCAAACCTTTGTTAAGAAGATTGAAAATATTCCTAATGCAGACCTTCCAGTGGATCAAACATGTTGAAAATCCATAAACATTGTTGATCAGGGGATCATTGGCTAGTTCACTAGGCTATGGCCATCTCCCAAGATAATAGAAGGTTGGGTTCAAAGGAACTGGAAGCCTCTCATCTCAGAGGGAATTTGCAACAATTTGATAGGTAAGGGATATTATCTTTTTTTTTTTTTAAATCAGCTGATAGAGACTTAATCTTTAGAAATGGGCCTTATTTCATGGGTCCTCAAGGACTTTACCTGAATAAATTGGCTCCTGATTTTGACCCGAATCAAGATGTTCCTTGTGCTGTTCTGGTATGGGACAGGTTGTCGCATCTACCTCTCCATTGTTGGAACTCAGGATCCTTAGAAGTTATAGGAAATACTCTGGGGAAATACATTGACAAGGGTGACAGAAAAGATCAATTTATTTGTGCCAGAATATGGGTCGAAGTGGACTTGGAGGCAGGGCTTCCTGAAGTTGTTAATCTGAAAGTAGCAGATTGGATTCATGTGCAAGAGCTATATTATGAGTAACTTCCCTTTAAGTGCAAATTTTGTCATGGATATGGGCATTTTTCCATATCTTGTAAGAAAAAATTTGAGGAAGAAGCTAGCAAAGAAAAGGGATATCAATGGACTCAAGTTAAAAAAAATAATTCAGCAAAGCAAGGAAATAATGCTAAGGGACAAAGAGGAGAAGTGGGGACGAGCAACAATCCCTCCGGATAGAAACAAAAATAAAATGCAGTAGCAATGACCGAAATATCCTCTCAAAACAATTTTGAAGTATTGAGCATCCCAGAAGAACAAGTAATCTTAGTGCTTGAAGAGGGAGAGAAGTCCCTACACCTCAAAATCAGTTAAGTGAAGAAGCCAAAGGTTCTTTTGATCCTCTCAGCTCTCTTGTGGAAGGACAATCTCCCACTTATGCAAAAATGGAAAAAAAACAAAACCTATATACAACTCTGGTTCATCCGATGAAGATCCCCTTGAGAGATCCTCCAAAAAAGGGAGAAAATATCATAAGACAGTTCAAGAGGAAGGATCTGAGCGTCTTAAGATGCAAGGAAATCAACCCACTATCAAGATGTCAAATAGCAGGAACACTCGGGCCAGACCTACAAAAGGAGGCCCTCCCCCTTTCGTCAAACAATGAACTTCGTCTCTTGGAATTGCAGAGGGCTTGGCAATCCGTAAAAAATTGAAGTCGTTAGTAATCCAATAAGAATGGCCTTTCCATTTGTACTTCTGCTCCAAGAGACAAAAATTGATGAAGACATTCTTCTATCCATAAGCAGCAAGAAATGGAAAACAAATAAAAGGAAGGCTGTGAGTTCCAGAGGCACCGCTGGTGGAATTGCTACTTTATGGACAAAAATGTCTTCACTCTGGAACAATCTCACACAACGCAGCATTGGTTATTTACAAAAATATGGCATAATCCAAGTAAAAAAACGTTCTTCCTTTTCAACCTCTATGTTCCTATCAACTCACTGGAAAAACGAGAATGTTGGATGTCTTTCTTGCTGCCAACTCTTTCTCAAATATCATCGTGGCAGGTGATTTAAATATTATATTGAATGACAAAGAGAAATTTGGAGGTGTCTATGGGAGAGATCCCATGCTGAGAATGGTGGACAATCTTGTCTTAACGTAGGAGAGATCGATTTCAAGCCAAAATGAGGAAGATTCACGTGGTCAAACAACATAATTGGAGCATCAACCATATCTTCTAGATTGGATCGTTTTATGGTGCAGAGTTCTCTATTGTTAGACAAAAAAGTCATTTCCACCAGCATCTTGCCTAAGATTACCTCAGACCATAAGCTGATTTTGTTGTAGACTGAAGATGAACAGGACCTTGGTCCCATTCCATTCCGGTTCAGTCCACTGTGGAAAGACATAGATGATTTTATGAGTACTATAAATATGGCATGATACCTTCCAATAGTCAAGTCGTCGAATTTTGTTTGGGAGAGGAAGCTCAGAAATACCAAAGTTGCATTAAAAGAATGGGTCAAGCTCACTCAAAAAAACCCAATCAGTGAAAGGAAAGAAACTTTGGAAATATTGGAGAAAATCCAATTGTAAATGGAAACCTTAGAAATCACTCCCGCTTTGCTTGAAAAAGAGCAAAAAGCTCAACTCAATTCTTTTCAAGCTTTCAGATGAGAAGAATAATACTGGAGATTAAAATATCGAAGTACTTGGCTGAAATCCAGATATTGGAATACTTCTTTCTTCCACAAGCAGTGTAGAGTTAGACTTTCTCAAAACCATATCTCGAAAATAGCCTCCCTGACTGGAGAATCGATTAAAGGAATTTCTCAAATAAAACAAATGGCTAAAGAGCATTTTCAGAACCTTTACAGGGATGATGGTTCCTCTGACTCGGATTTAACCTTTGCATTTTTTTCCAACATTCCCAGTTTGGTGAGTGAGGAATAAAATGGTGAGTTATTGAAGCCTTTTTCTGAGCAAGAAATTATTGACATTATATGGTCCATGGAGGCGGATAAAGCCCCAGGCCCTGATGGTTTCTCCTTTGATTTTTATCGAGTCTGCTAGTTGGTAATTAGGAAAGATTTATTCCGAATGATAAAAGCATTTCGGGTTAAAGCCAAAGTGGGTGGTTGCACGAATTCCACCTTCCCTGCTTTAATTCCTAAAGAAGCTAATCCTTCTTCTTTTGATTGATTTAGATCCATTTCACTTTGCAATGCTTCCTATAATATCCTTTCTAAGCTATTAGCCAACATACTTAAACCTCTGCTTGGGAAATCGATTTCTCCCCTTCAAGGTGGGTTTGTAAAAGGGAGACATATTCTAGATAATGTAATTCAAGTTCAGGAAGCTATGCACTCCAACTTTCATCAGAAGGAGAAGGGCATGCTTATCAAACTCGATATGGAAAATTCATTTGACAGGGTAAAGCTCTCCTATCTCTACTGGGTTCTCCATTCTTTTGGATTTATCTATGCCTTCATAAATTTGATTAAAGCTTGCACTAATAAGCCTTGGGTAGCGCCATTAGTAAATGGTAGGCCAACAAACTTCTTCCAAGATTCCAAGGGTATACATCAGGGCTGTCCTCTGTCGCCCTTTTTGCACATCAACATGGCTGATAACTTAAGTAGAAAGCTAACAACAGGGAAAAATGATGGCATTATCCCAGGCATATCTTCAACAGTAGGATTTGATGCTATTAACCATGCACTTTTTGCGGATGACACTTTGCTCTTGGGAGGGGCTTCTTTAAAAATGACAAGATTCTTTTCATAAATTATGAATCAATTCTGTATTGTTTTAGGGGCACTCATTAACAACAGAAATAGTGGAGTATTCGGATGGAATGTAAATCAATTAAAAGTTGGAAAAATCTCTCAAATTTTGGGTTTTGAAGGATATGCTTCTTGGGACAAGGTTAAATATCTGGGTCTCCCATTAAATCTGGGTCAAAATAATCCTTCGCTCTGGATGGAAATCATTAGCAAGATTAAAGCAAAGATTATCTCGTGGGGTGGTCATTGGCTTACGAAGGCAGGAAAGGTTATTTCGATCAAGTCTGTTCTTTCATCTCTTCCTATTTACCAATCCTCTCTACTCCTGGCGCCAAAAGCGATTATGGATCGGATATCCAAACTGATTAGAGACTTCCTCTGGAGAGGTGGCAAAAAAAAATCAAAACCGAATGCATCTTGTCAAATGGGAAACTGTAAAAATATCTGTTCTTGATGGAGGATTGCAAATTAAACACCCAGGACTGTTGAACATAGCAATGGGAGGCAAATAGCTATGGCAACTATTTTCTAATAAAAAACATCTGGTAAGTAATATTTTCTGGAAAAAACACCTTCATGGAGGGAATCTAAGAAATCTGCAAATGGAAAACACCCCCAAAGGTTCAATTACATGGAACTTATGCATGAAAGGTATTGAATTTTTTGTTCAACGTCTATTTCGAATTCCAGGCAATGGTAGACAGACCTTGCTATGGGATGTTAAAATCAATGGACAAGCTTCTTTAAATTTTGATAACTCCATTTCTGAGATTAAGAATTATTTGATTAATAAAGGAGTTCTACGATTGGTTGACATATGTCTTTGGGATGCAAAAGGAAACTAGAACGCATGGTCCCTTCCAAACATTCCAGAGCGTGAACTTCCCAACTCTGTTGCTTACTAGAAATTGTTGCCAGACAAGTTAGCTAGAAAAGCTCCAGTTCATCACTCTTGCAAAGATTCATGGGGCTGGGGCGTTAGTGGTATCTACTCTGCAGATATCGGTTTCAAAGTTTTATAGGATTCAACTCATAATTGTTCTACGTCCTCCACTTGTTCCGGCAATGCAGCATTCTGGAAGTTGGTATGGAATTTTCCAAACATTCCAAAAATAATTTTTTTATTATCTGAACTCTTATGCATAAGAAAATATTAACTGGAGAAAATTTATTAAGAAGAGCTTTCTTAGGACCATTCAGATGCTGCTTCTGTCATCAAGATGTTGAATCTTCGGCACATATTTTTGTTGAATGCGTTTTTGCTCAAAAATTCTGGGCACTTGTTATGCATGGGTTTCCTTATTCTTTTGATCATGTTAATGCTGAACTTGTCATGCTTTTTAAAAACTGGCAATCAAGTTATCCAGGTGCCCTTCCTTCTAATCATGAGTGGAGAAAAATCTTGCAAGCGATTCCAAAATTCATTTGGTGGAAAATTTGGTTGGCTAGAAATGAAATCTTTAATAACAAAACACAGAAACTAGAAATTGTAGCATCCAAAGCTAAAGCATTTCTTTTGGAAGTAGTCGGACCTCACCAAATTGATACAACCAAATTAGAAGCTGAACACAATTGGCTACGATCGAAGCAAGTGGACAAAAATCAGATGGGATTTAGTAGGCCTGTTATTAAACCTTTTTGGCAGATCAAACTTTCAACAAAGGAATTTTTAGAATGGTGGCAAACCAAAAATAAAGTCTCAATCTTCTTTGATAGAGTGTCAAAAGGAAATCCGGGAAAAGCAGGGACAGGGGGCTTGATTTTCCATCCAGGTGGAAAGTTAGAAACAAGCTTCAGTTGGGGATTAGGACACCTTACAAATAACCAGGTAGAATTATTTGCGCTTCTAAAAGCCTGTCAACTTAAAAAGGAAGTGGGACATAACAACTTGCAAATATTTGGAGATTCTGAAATCATCATTAAAATCTTAAATTCTAGTTCATTGTTTAATAAATGCACTCTGAATGTGATCATGCAAAGGCTGCATTACATTTTGATCGATTGTGTTTTAGTAACTTCTTATCATGGTCTTCGTGATTTGAATAAGCTGGAAGACATCAAAGCAAATCAGGGTTGTCTTCTTCCTCTTGGAATGCTAAGTGTTAATGAAGGACCTTGGTTACTGCATCCCATTCCTTGATAATGGATGTGTTCTGAAGCAAGGATCTTGTTTTTTGAACATTTTGTAACTGGGTGAAACCCAATATATTATTTTTCAATAAAAAAATAATTTTTTTGGTTAAAAAAAAGATTCTTTCTCAAGTCAGAATTGAAAGAGAAGTTGTTTCTTATTTCTCCAATCTGTACAAAGATCCGGGGAAGATCAATATTGGGTAGCAAATAAAGGTTTTAAAGCTCTTCCTTTCTTTTTTTCAGTTCTACTGAGGGTATGGAACTGGGCAAGGAAATACTTTTTGAAGAAGTAAACATAGCCCTAAAAAGCTTCGCCAAGGACAAGAGTCCCAGGCCAGAAAGGTGGCCCGTTGAGTTCTTCTTGATGTTTGTAGATATTTTGGGAAAAGAATTGTTGGACATAGAAGAATTCTCCAAAAAATAAAACTTTATGAGTGGGGGGCTTAATGATACTTTTCTAACTCTGATTCCAAAAAAGGATAACCTAATTTCCTTTGGTGACTTTAGACCAATTGCTTTGTGCAATTTGATCTACAAATTAGTAAAAAAAATCATTACAAATACACTGAAGCCCATTCTTTCGGAAAGGATTGCAAAGGAACAATCTTGCTTCTTAAAGAACATGCAAATAATGGAAGCGATTGGTGTAATGCAGGAGTGTTTACACTCTACAAAAACTAAAAGAATGAGGTCTTTGATACTAAAGATGGACCTCACGAAAGCCTACGATATAGTCGATTGGGGTTTTTTATGATGGATTTTAATCCAAGTTGGTGTTCCTTTGGATGTAACAAATTGGATTCTTGCCTAAGTGTCTTCAACAAATTACGCTATTCTGGTCAATAGATCTCCAACTTCTTTCTTTCCAAGTTCCCATGCCGTTAGGTAGGGCTGTCCCTTTTCACCACTACTCTTTCTGCTAGTAATCGAGGGTTTTACCAAGTTACTCTCCGAGGCAAAACAAAAAAGGAAATTTTAAATGTATGAAGATATATCCTGGAATTTATATTATGCATTTGCTCTTCATTGATAATGTAATTGTCTCTGGGAAAAACTCGGTGAAAGAGTGGATTTTTTTATATCAAATTCTGGGAAATTTTTGTTTAGCTTCTGGAATGGAAGTCAACCTAGAAAAATGAGTGTTTTTTCATAATAGGATTTTGGTGGAAGAAAGAAATGCAGTCGCCTCTGTTTTTTGTTATAATATGGAGCCTCAAGAAAATGGTTTTAAATATCTAAGTTTTTTCTTGAAACCAAACAGTTACAGGAATTTGGACTGGTTGTGGTTAGTTAAAAGAATTAACACAAAGCTAGGTAATTGTGTTTATCGGTTTTTGTCTCTTGGAGGAAGATTAACATTGGTGCAGGAAGTGTACCCCTTTATTGGTGTTCTCCAATGATGGTACCCAAATCAATTATAAAGTCTATTCGATCCAAGATTTTTAACTTTATATGGAGAGGGACTGGAAATGGAAGCTCTTACCATCTAGTGGCTTGGGAGTGTCTAACACTTCGAAAAGGAAAGGGAGGATGGAATATTAAAAATTTGTATTGGTTCAACAATGCTATGTGTATAAAAAAATTTGGAAAAATATTACGGGAACTAGCCTCTTGAGTAAGGTGTGTAAAACAAAATATCTAACAGGTGTTGATTGGGCGGCATGGTTCAGATTGGAAAAGCTTGATAGTAGCAGTTTCTTTGTAATATGGAACAGTTTCAAAAGTAATTTCATATGGTTAAAAAAATGGTTGGCTTGGAATGTTGGAATGGGGAACAAGTCAGAGTTGGAATTGATCCTTTTGTGGGAGCAAATGAAAACTACAGACTACCAGAGGAGATTATCAATCATCTTGATTTTTTAGACTTGAAAACTATGAATGGGATTAAAATACTTCCTTGGGCAGTCTTAAAAGGTGACAATTGGTTGTTATAAAAAGATTTGGGATTTCTAGGTATTTGGGCATAAATCTGGGATAATTATATTCACACTTTGAATATGGCAGGCATAAGACTAAGCTTTAAGGAAGACAAACTTATTTATTCTAGAATATGGCGAATGGGCGGGTAACAACAAAAGGGGATTATTCTGCTATTGTTCAGTTCCTCTCCACATTCAATATCAAATGGTGGAACTCTAAGATGTGGAAGCGGGCTCTTCCTTTAAAAGTTGTGTTTATCTTAGTCCCTACCTTTTAAAAAAATGATTCAAAATTAATTAAAAGAAAATTATAAGTAAACTTTGGTATAAATAAGTAAAAATTATTATATCAATATAATGTGGTTTATATCCATACAAATATATATCAAATGTTAATTATGATGATAAGCATTTACGTATTATCTAAGATTTTGGACTTCTTTGAGCAGATCAACAAGATCGAGTGTACCAAATGTACAACCAGGATTCATATCATGGTCACCGTATCTTGTTATGCTTAAATGCATCTTGATTAAGATTTAAATACGCTTCAGTTAAGGGGTGTTTGTTTTTTCATATTAGTTTTTGTTTTTTGGTTTATTAAATAGTATTTATTTTATGTTTATACTAACTATAACTATTTGGTATGAACAATGGATAAAGAATAAACTAATATTATTTTAATATAAAATTATTACGTTGATAGACGTTTTTATTTCAGATTTGGGGTGGACTACAGCCTATGCTTTTTCATCTACGAATGATAATGAGACAAGTGTACTATCGAGATTGATTTTATGGCAGTCGTTCAAAACTCAAAATAAACAATTAATTGGTAACTAGCCGATGAATCGATAACTGGTAGCAATGCATGGATAACTCATAGATGATGAATAGATAACCAACAATTCATGGAAGATAACTAGAAGAATGTGAGATAAAAAGAAAAAAAGAATAAAAAAATAATTGATAGTTGATAAATGCATAACAGAAAGAATGTCAGTGATAACATGTAGCTAGGCATGGATAATTAATAGTTGAACCCGTTTAACTAGAAGAATACGAGGAATAAAAATATATTTTCCATTACATAGCTAACTCTCAACCATTTGATCCCTATCAACGTGATCTAACCACAAACTATGTGGGTGTGCTAGTATATTTTAGTCTTTGTTTAACACACAACCATCTCCACAAAGCGAAGTGGTTGTATCTGCATTCACTAGCTACTTTACTTGTGGTTGTGGTAGTATCCAATAATTTGGACTTCGTTGAGTGGATCAACAAGATTAACATGAGTGTAACACATGTACAACCGAGATTCATTTCATGGTCATCGTATCTTGTTATGCTTAAATGCATCTTGATTAATATTCAAATAAACTTTAGTTAAATGGTGGTTAAAGAAAGGTGTAACAATTTGTTTTTTCATATCAGTTTTGGTTTCTTTTTGTTACATCGATAGACATTTTTATTTGAGATTTGGGGTGGACCCTATGCTTTTTCATCTACGAACGAGGATGAGACAAGTGTACTGTCGAGATTGATTCTATGGCAGTCGTTCAAAATTTGAAATAAATATAAAAAATAGCCGGTAGCTAGATGATGAAGTTGATGAATGGAGAGCCAACAGTTCATGGAAGATAACTAGAAGAATGCAAGATGAAAAGAAAAAGAATATAAAAATAATTGATTGTTGATAAATGGATAACATGAAGAATGTCAGTGATAACATGTAGCTAGGCATGTATAATTCGCACTTGAACCCGTTTAAGTAGAAGAATACGAGAAATAAAAAAATATTTCCAAATTGTCTTCCATTCCATAACTATCTCTCAAAAATTTGATCCCTATCGACGTGATCTAGCCACAAACTATGTGGGTGTGCTAGTTTATTAAATAGTATTTGTTTTAAGTGGCTTGCTGCCCCTATCCATGTTCACAATGACTTTGCTAGTATTTAAAATTATCTTAAAAATTAAGAAATTGCATATTAAATGTTAATATCTAAAAACTTACAAATTGTGAATTGCAAATTGTTGAAAATAATAGTGGAAAGTAAGTGAACCTAAATAAGTTCAATATATTTATTTTTGAAAAAACAATATAAAAAGTACAATAAAAATAATTAGATTTAGGTTTGTTAAATTCCGTGTATTATTTGAAATCAATATATAATATGATTAACATATGAATCATTTTCAAAATACTAATAAAATTCAATAATAAAACCAATACAATTTTCATAATAATAAAAAAATCAAATTTAAGTTTTAAACTTAACTTGTAAATAAAACTGAATTAAATCATAATTGTAAATATTAATAAAACAACTTATTTATTTTACAAATAATAATGCATAATCGAAAACTCATAATATGTTTTTAAAGGAAAAGATATTCACAAATTAATTTAAAAAATATTAAACTATAATTATTTTCATTAATATTTTTAGAGATTTAAAAGTTAATTTAGAAACTATATTAAACTAAAGAAAAAGTGGAAAATGAGAAAATTTTCTACACTATAAAAAAAAGCATAAAAAATAAAAATTGCATATTTTTCTTTTGAATATTAGTTTAAAGATTGCATACGAGAAGATTAGTAATATTAAGGGTAATAAGTTTCGGCACGGATGAGTGTTTTTGCCCCAAGAAGATTTGAAATTTTCTCTGGACCGGTGAAGATACCTCGGCTCTGGTTTGATCTTACTGACAAGAGGTTGGTTTAGATCATGTTCTCTGAGCTAGGATGCAATTTGAAGAGCTTTGTTTTGCAAGTTGTTTTATTTGGAACTGGAGTTTCAACCTTCTTTGCAGATCTTAAAAACGAGAGTTACAGACAATTAAAAAACCTTTGACTCTTGGCTCCAAGAATACTTTGGTTCGGTGAATATTGGCTCAATCCATCTGGAGGTTGGATCGACTCTATGTTGATCAGTTTGCTTCAGGCAGTGATATCCTAGGCTCAGATTCTCTGTGTGTGACGGATTTTATTTGTGTGAAGGATCTCAAGAAGATCTTGGCTAAGAAGTGTAACGTTCTGTTTTGCAAGGCTGCATTTGCATTTTCATGAGTTGCCCTGGTTTTTTTTGTTGTGTAAAGGTTTCTGATGTGTTTCTTATGGTTTTGCTAGTGCCTTGAGTGCCTGGGTGGCTCGGTCCTCCTTGAGGCCAGCTATGTTTTGAGGTCATGGCGGATGGAGGGGGCTCCTCCCCTTCGCCTGATCTCAATGCCTTCAGGAGACTGGTAGCTACATGAAGCAAGAGGAAACTCAGCAAGAACCAGTAGTCTTTCGTCAAGAAAATTGATAATATTCCTATGGTGGATCTTCATGCGGAACAACCATGTCGAACAACCCTGAATATTACAAACCGGGGTCTCATTGGCCAGTTCACTGGGCTTTGGCCATCCCCCAAGGAAATCAAAGGGTGGGTTCAAAGGAATTGGAAACTTCTTATATCAGAAGGCATATGTAGCAATTTCATGATAGGTAAGGGATGCTATGTTTTTCTTTTTGAAAACTCAGTAGATAGAGATTTAATATTTAGAAACAGGCCATATTTCATGGGTCCTCAAGGGCTCTACTTGAACAAGTGGACTCCGGACTTTGATCTGAATCAAGATGTCCCTTCTGTTGTCCCTGTTTGGGTTAGGTTGTCGCATATTCCTCTCCATTTCTAGAATATGGGGTCTTTAGAAGCTATAGGAAACACTTTGGGGAAATATATTGATAGGGCTAAAAGAAGAGATCAATATACTTGTGCCAGAATATGTGTTGAGGTGAATTTCGAGGTAGGGCTTCCTGAAGCTATTAAATTGACAGTAGCAGATTGCTCACATGTGCAGGAGCTAGATTATGAGCAATTTCCCTTTAAGTGTAGATATTGTCATGGCTATGGGCATTTTGCCAGATCATGCAAGAAAAAAGTTGAGGAAGAAGTTGTCAAAGAGAAGGGAGATCAATGGACACAGGTTCAAATAACAAGTTCATCAAAGCAAGGAAACAAATCTAAGGGAGAAAGAGGAGAAATGGGGACAAGTAGTAATCCCTCCAGGCAGAAACAAAAATAAACTAGAGCAACTATGAAGGAAATATCATCTCAAAACAATTTTGAAGTATTGAATGTTCTAGAAGAACAAGTGCTCTCAGTGCTTGAAGAGGGAGAAGTTTCACAACCTCAAAATCATATAAGAGAAGGATTTAAAGAGCCAGTTGAGCTAGATCTTGGCACTCATGCGAATGGACATTCTTCCACATATGCAGAAATGGAAAAAAAAAACCTATGGATAATTCTGGATCATCCGATGAAGATTCCCTAGAGACGTCTTCAAAAAAAGGGCGTAAATATCTTAAGAAGGTTCGTGAGGAAGAAGCCGAATGTCTTAAGATGCAAGGAAGTTGAGCCACAATAGAGATGTCAATCAGCATGAATACTCGGGCCAGACCTTCAAAAGGAGGTCCTCCCCCTTCTGGCAATAATTAATAATGAACATCGTCTCTTGGAATTGCAGGGGGCTTGGAAATTATTCGAAAGTTGAAGCTATTAAAGACCTCTTAAGAATGAATTCCCCCGATGTTCTTCTACTCCAAGAGACAAAAATAGAAAAGGGAAATCTTCTTTCCTTAAGCAAAAAGAATTGGGAAAAGAATGCAAGGAAGGCTGTGAGTGCACGGGGCTCATCCGGTGGACTTACAACCCTGTGGACAGAGGATCTTTTTTCATTGGAAAATTCATTTGAAACGCAGCACTGGATATTTACCGAGCTCCGACACATCTCAAGTAAGATATCTCTTGTTATTTTCAATTTATATGTTCATGTTTATTCTCAAGAGAAAAGAGAATGTTGGAATTCTCTGGCAGAGTTTCTTGCTGCAAGCAATCAATCAAACATTTTAGTGGCTGGTGACTTAAATATTACTTTGGATCCTAAAGAGAAAAAAGGTGGAGTTTGCGGGGCATATCCCATGCACAAAATAGTGGAGCATCTCATTTCAATTTGGGAACTGATTGACTTTAAACCAAAAAGAGGTCGATATACCTGGAGTAATAACCGTACTGGAGCAGCTAATATTTTAGCCAGATTGGATCTATTTCTGGTCCAGAGTTCTTTATTAATGGAAAACAAAATTATCTCCACCATCATCTTACCAAAACTCACTTCGGACCATAAACCAATCTTGTTGCAACTTGAGGATGAAGAAGACCACGGTCCCATCCCTTTCTGGTTCAGTCCCTTGTGGATTGACAAAGATGGTTTTATACCCACTATTATCAATTTGTGGGGTATTCCGGTTATTGGATCTCCAAATTTCGTGTGGGAGAGGAAATTAAAAAACACCAAGTCTGCGTTGAAGGATTGGATAAAGCAATCTCTCCAAACTCCTACCAGTGATATAAAACAGGCCTTGTAAAAATTGGAAGAGATACAATTGGAAATGAAGGAATTAGAGATCACCCCTACCATGCTGGAAAAAGAACAAAAGGCTTAGTTCTTTCCGAGCGTTTAGGCATGAAGAAGAATTCTGGTGATTGAAATCTCGCAGTTTATGGTTGAAATTGGGAGATAGAAATACCTCTTTTTCCATAAGGATTATAGAGCCAGACTCTCCCACAATCACATTTTGAAAATCTCCTCTTTGACTGGTGAATATTTCAAAGTCATTTCTCAAATCAAACAAGCGGATGAAGATCATTTTCAGAGCCTATACAGAGAGGATGGAGCTATTGACTCTAATTTAACCACATAATTCCTTTCTAACGTCCCTAGTTTGGTGAGTGAGGAGGAAAATGGGGAGCTAATGAAGACCTTTACAGAGGAAGAGATCATTGATGTTATATGGTATATGGAATCGGATAAAGCTCTAGGTCCTGATAGATTCTCCTTTCATTTTTATAGAATACGTTGGATTGTAATCATAAAAGATCTACTCAGGATGATCAAAGTATTTCAATTCAAAGCCAATGTTGGTAGAAGTACCAAATCCGCCTTCCTTTCTTTAATTCCAAAAGAAGTTAAACCTTCCACCTTTGATCAATTCAGACCTATTTCTCTTTGTAATGCATCATATAAAATCTTACTAAACTATTAGCTAACAGGCTCAAACATCAGCTTGGAAAGTTGATCTCTGCTTTTTAAGGTAGATTTGTAAAAGGGCATCACATTCTGGATAATGTGATTCAAGTTCAGGAAGCCATGCACTCCAGCTTCTGCATAAATGAGAAGGGCATGTTAATAAAACTTGACGTCGCAAATGCTTTTGATAGGGTAAAGCTTTCCTTCCTTTATAAAGTTCTTAACTCATTTGGTTTCAGTTCTATATTTATAAATATGATAAAAGCTTGTACTGATAAACATTGGATAGAACCATTAGTAAATGGCAGACCAACAAATTTCTTTCAAGCTTCCAAGGGTATTCGACAGGGTTGTTCACTCTCGATGTTTCTTTATATTTTAATGGTAGATTATCTGAGTAGAAAGCTAATTGCAGGTTAAAATGATGGGATTATTCTGGGCATCAAGTCAGCAAGTGGTGTTGAATCTATCAACCATGCCCTCTTTGCAGATGATATGTTGCTCTTGGGAGGGGCTTCGTTGAGGTTGGAAAGAATCTTTAAAGAAATTATGCAGAATTTTTGTATCATTTCTGGGGCTCTTATCAACAATCGAAAGATCATTGTGTATGGTTGGAATGCAGATCCCTCAAATATTGCAAATATTTCACAATTTTAGGCTTTGACAGATTTGACGCTTGGGATAAGTTCAAGTTCTTGAGCCTTCCTCTAACTATGGGACAAAACACCCCTTCTCTTTGGCTGGAAATTATGAGCAAGTTAAAAGCAAATATTGCCTTATGGGGTGGTCATTGGCTAACAACTACATGGAAGCTTGTTTTAATCAAGTAAACTCTCTCAACCCTACCAATTTATCAATCCTCTCTCCTTCTGGCTCCAAAAGCAATTATGGAACAGATATCCATGTTGATAAGAGACTTCCTCTGGCAAGGTAGTAAAGGAAATCAGAGCCGATTGCATTTGGTTAATTGGGACATTGTCAAGGGACTAGTTATTGAAGGTGGTCTGCATATTATGGACTCGAGATTGGTTAACCTTGCTATGGGGGGTAAGCTGTTGTGGAAACTTTTCTCTAACAAAAAACATCCAATCAGTCAATTTTTTTGGAAAAATATATCAAAGGAGGAACTCTACGGAATTTGCAGATGTCAAATACTCCTAAAGGCACTATCATCTGGAATCTATGCAGAAAAGGATTAGATTTCTTCACTCAGCAATTATATCACATACCTGGAAACGATAATTTTTTTATGTGATGATAAAATAAAAGGTAATGGTCCTTTAAATTCTGATCCATCTATCGCTGAGATCAAAGCCTGCCTGGTAAATAAAGGCTTTCTGCATCTGTCAAACCTTTCTTCTTGGGACTGTAAAGGAAATTGGGCAACGTGGGGGTTCCGAGCATTGCTAGACTGTGGATATCCTTTGCTACACTCCCACTTCAACTGACTATTATATAAATAGGTAGGATTGGCTCCGATTCATTCTTCTTGCAAGGACATGTGGGCTTGGGGCTCTACAGAAATTTATTCGGCAACTTTCAGATACCAATCTCTTCAAACCAATTTGATATCTGCACACAGTGCTAATTTCTGGAAAACAATGTGGCAATCTCCTATTATTCCAAAAGTTAATTTATTTACTTGGATTCTCATGTATCAGAGAGCTCTAATAGGTGAAAATATGTTAAAAAGAGGTTTTTTTGGACCCTTCAGATGTTGTTTTGTAAACAAGTTGTAGATACTTAAGAGCATATTTTTGTTGGTTGTGATTTTACTCAGAAATCTTGGGCGCATCTCTTAAGTGGGTTGTTGGTCTCAACTCCTTCAAACATTGAACCTATAAATCTATTTTCTAATTGGCAGTTCAGGTATCCAAGAACTTCTTCTACAAGTCATGAGTGGAGGAAAATTTGGCAAGCCATCCCAAAATTATTTTGGTGGAAAATTTGGTTAGCAAGAAATGACTTGATTTTCAATAGCAAAGTCATGAAACTAGAACTTTTAGCAATAAAATCTAAGGCTCTGCTTTTGGAAGTTGTGGGAAACACTCATGTTGATCCCAATAAATTCAAAGTTGAACATAATTGGCTTGGACTGTTACAGATGGATAAAATTCAGCTGAGTTTTGGAAGGCCTGTTATCAATCCATTTTGGCAGGTAAGATGTTCAAAAAAATACTTGTTAGATTGGTGGCAAAGGAAGAATAAAGTTTCAGTCTTATTTGATGGTGCGCCAAAAGGAAAATTGAGGAATGCTGGAGCAGGTGGATTGATCTTCTATCCGGGAGGAAGGCTTCAAAATAGATTCAATTGGGGATTACGACAACTCACGAATAATCAAGCAGAATTATATGCTCTTCTAAAATCCTGTCAACTCACCAAAGAAGTTGGTCATAACAATCTTCAAATATTCGTAGATTTAGAAATCATAATAAAAGTTTTAAATTTGGTACAAAGTTCACCAAACTCAACTTGAACGTGACTATGCAAAGGCTACACTTCATCTCGACAAACTGTGTCTCGGTCTCCTCTTTTCACATTCTTCGAGAATTGAGAAAGTTGGCAGATCTTAAAGCAAATCGGGGCTATCTTCTTCCTCAAGGAATGCTAAGTTTGAATGGCGAACCTAGTATGATGCATCAAATTCCCTAATCCTGAACTGAGAAGTTGTGGAGAATGGGAATTGTATATTTCTGAAAATATGTAATTGGGTGAAGCCCTTTCAAAATTCTTTATCAATAATATATATATATATAACATTGAAGTGACAACAATAATACACTCTACCATAAATATTTCATGAATTTTCTAAAGTTTTCATAACGTATGTAAAATTTATTTTGTTTTCCTATTTTTAACTAATATGGTCAATGATAAAAATAGTCTTTTCAAGGCCTATAGGCCAATCAAAATTCAACATTAAAATAATTAGATTAAATAAAAATAATAATATTATTTTTCTCAAACTTTAGAGATACTTTTAGTTTCCTTGCCAAACTAATAGGGTAAAGTTAAACATATAGTCTCTCCATACAACAAAGACTAATAAATGTGTGAACACCCAAGGTTAGATCCCACCACAAATAAAATTATTACTCACAATTACAAAGTTCCTAAGAAAATATATTATTACAGAATATAGATCTCTACATAAAGACTTTGATGTCTAGGGGTAATATGCTTGAGATGTAGATATGTTTAGCATAGATGGTTGTAAATGGTAGTTAACTTTTCATATCTAACATCATGAAATGAAGAAAAATCAAAATTAATCAATTATACATACTCATACTAAAATACCACTGCGATAACATAAATGTCAAAATAAAACATGTACACATCACTATTAATTGCCATCACCCATATTATATTCATTGCTTTGCATGATACCATTGTTGTTCTCAAAAATAAATTTTGATCTCAGATCGTGTCCTAGTATGAACCACCAATCCCTATCCAACACATCCGGGTAAAAGAGCACTTGGTTGCAGTGTTTTAGGTAAACATAAGGCTCCTTCTTTTCATCCCACATTTTTTTAGAGTTGATACCTATTAGTCCACTATTACAATCCTCTTTTACATTATGTTGGCCGAAAGTATCCGACTACTCGCACCTAAAAATAACACATTTGAAAGATGAGAAGTCCACTTTCACGATATTTTGTATCTTTCATATGTAACCTAACTTCCCCTCTAGCATGATCTAATCACAATGGCTAGCATAACTAGACTGGTAGAACTCTACCTCCACCCCACAATCAAATGCAACACATCCATCATTAATATCCTTTGTGCGAAATGATGTCCATATGCCCACAGACATGGGAATAAATGCACCTACAAAAATGTGAAAAATAGACATTGTCATATTTTTAGTAAGTCGATCATTAATAAAAACATAATACATGATATAATTCAAACGTGCATTATAAATGAACAATGTATATGAAGAGATTCTTACAGAGTTTATACACCCAATCTCCATGTTTAGTACATCCTCTTCACCACAAGGGTAACGACCAAATGTGCAATATTTCTCTTTGATCTGGTTATCTACCCAACTATTGGGATAGAATGTTAGCACATTTTCTATTAAATTATCAGGATAAGGAATGCTTCTACTGTTCAATTGTCTTAATTATTTCCTATCACTGCCCCATTTCCTTCTCTTCTCTTCATACAACGTGACCCATGGTTGTGTACGTTGGCTCCACATTGTAAAGAACAAATTTATTGATGGCATCAATTTTTGCATTCACTGATGCATTAATGAAATTAAAATGATTAATATGATATCAAACATACGTTTTATTAATTTCACTATAAATAGTTACTCCATAGAAATTGACATAATATAAGCGACTTACTATTTATTATGTGCTTTTTTTCGTTCTTTTGGAGTAGCTCCCCTTCCCTTTTGTCCTCATATAGTTGGTCATCCCAAACCACTTCCCCAAGTGTGTCGTTAATTTACTTGATGTATTCACTAGTGTAATAGAATGAATCATATACTATGTACCCCTCCACTAGATACCCCTAGGGTTCTCCCCTCTGTCTACCAAAGCCCTTCAACGTTTTCATGTACCTCTTCAAGAAGACCATATAATGACCTTATATATTTCAAGACCCTAGCTAATTCAACCTTATCAGCTAGGTGAATTACAAGATGGACCTATAAGTCCATGAAACTTGTGGGTAGTTCCTTCTCAAACATTCAAACAATCTCAACAATCTCTTGATACCATCATTGAATACTAGCAATTTGAATTTCCTTTGTTGTAATCCAACGTAAAAATGAAAATAATTTAGATATGGCTCGTCGTATATCCTAAAGGAAGTCATGGTTCACACAACCACACATGAACGAAGGATAATGAAACTACAAAATAAACATGTAGGAAATTAATTAGCATAAAATTGTGAATGTGTAGCATATTATAACCTAAATCGTAGAAAAAGAAACATGTAATTGATGTACATACCCTTAAAAGGTTTAGATGGTCATGAGATTTCAACCTTAGCAATTCTTTTAATATTGTGAAGCAGTGTCATAGAATTGACCCATATAATAAAGGTGTCTTAACACACACTATAACATCTTTTTCCAAAGATGCCTTCATCTTTGAAGAAAGATCATATTTCTTCAAAACCCATGGGACATCACATTCTTTAAAAGACCAAGGGGTTCCTACCTCTCCTTTACTTTCGTTTCTTGACAAATCTTTATTTTTATTATTCAAAGAAATAAGATCTCTCCTAATAGCCAAAGTGTTAGGTTTTATTGATGATATGTGGCTCCATAAATAAGATGAAACTTTTTTTAATATATGCATATTCTTGCATTTGTATCAGGCTCTCGAGGGGCCCATTCAAAACTTTTTCGAACTGCTAACCAACGGAAAGCTAGAGCCTTAGTTTCCACCCACCGAGATAGAGGTAAACGCAAGAGAGATCTTCATCGTTTGTGGATTACTCGGATCAATGTAGCAGCCCGTGCCAATGGAGTCTCTTGTAATAGATTTATCCAATATTTGTACAAGAGGCAGTTGCTTCCAAATCGTAAAACACTTGCACAAATAGCTGTATTAGATAGTAATTGTTTTTCCAGTAAGTGGACAATCTTAAGATGCTACCAATATGGAAGCTCATAAAAAACATGTTTCCTTTTCATCCCAACTAGATTTTTCTCAACACAAGTGTCAAAAATTTCAGGATCATCGAACATAGGTTCCCTATTTGAATCAAACAATTATGTAGTTTCCTTCTCCTTCTTTGTGTCATATGCTCTAATCCAGTGTGTTGGTGTCATTATTTTAGGTATCCAAGTTCTCTCCTACCATTGAAAGAAGATGTTTCTCTTCTATAAGAGTGGTCTTCTAGGAGGATCACCCTCAAGCAATCGTACATGGGATTTCGTAGGTGGTTGGGCCACCTAGCCTTTATTAAAGGTCCAAAACATTTGCATCCATGTACCCTTTTGTTACAAGACCTGCAATCCTATTTTATATGCAACATGTTAGTGCCAAAGAAGGTGATTGCACCAAATTAAGTTTGTGAAATCACATTACAGATATAATCAAACCAATCAGCATGCTTACAAAGCAGACTCTTAGTCTTGGATAATCATGTGTGGTGTATGGACATATGACATACAACATAAAATACGTCTCCACCGATATGGGTCTAGATACATCGTATACCTATATCCTTTCCCATAATTGCTTAAAGTCGTTGATCAATGGTTGGAGGTAGACATCCATATTATTTACTTGTCTTAAACTAGGAACTATCAGATCCAATAGAAGATGTTCATTCTTCACAAACAACTATGTAGGGATATTGTTATTGATCACTACCACTGGCCAAATAAAATAATTGGTTTTTTGGAGGTATTAATGGTTAACTCCATCCATGTATATGCTTAATTGATGGCTTCGTAATCCATCCTTGAATTTATCAGGTCATGTATCCTCTATATGCTTCATGGCTATTGAATATGCATAACTTTTGACTCACTTTTGTGCAAGGCATGCCACCCCTACAACATGGCTAATTATTTGCAACAAAAAATCCTTTGAATACTTAGGATTATATACATGTGCCTTACCTTTTTTTTATCTTGTGCCTATCATTCCAAAATTTAGGTATCCCTTTGTCTGCGTATTCACCTCTGTATAAAATACAATCATTTAGACAAGCATGATATGATATGTGCTCAACACCCAACTTTTTTAGCAGTGTCTTTGCCTCTTTGCAGTTGTGTAGGAGGATGTTATCACTTGGAAGTAATCGTTCTTTGAGTAACCAATAATTAGTGGGAAATATAAATCTACATTTGTGTGAAACATACAAGAAATATCTTTTCATTGTAGATGTAATAGGGACTCTATGGTTACTTACCTCAGTAGTTTTGAAAAACATGCATATGACATCCCATACATTGATTTCAAGTTGCACAACAACATTGTTTCCCCTAATTTGGTAGCACTTGATACATGCCCAGAGAGAAGGGTGGTGGAAGCAAATTTCAAGATTTCGAAGAAGGAATTATAAACATTACCATAGTTTTTGAGATCATGTTTTTGGAATTCATTTAACAACATTCCCTCCATGGCATGGGTATCTCATAATAAATCATCCATACCAACCTATATATCATTGCTTTCATCTTCACCTTGTGAACAACTAGTGTTATTATAAATGTTCTGAATTGGTGGCCTTAGATGTAGTGGAAATTAAATAGGTGTTCGATTCAACCATGCTTTGTATGTTTCCTCTCTGATCTTTAATCATTTAGCAACCTTCTCTCAATTTGACGTCATATTGGGGTGCAACGGTTGATGGTAGAAAGGTTTATTATCATCATAATCTTGTTTGTAAAAGAATTGAATATTAAATCGATGATATTAGTAAACACAATGCATTTAGTATGTTGAAAAAAGTATACCAAACATTTATTAGAAGCGTGGAATGTTTTTTCCAATAATACACATGAAATCGACCACTTTATAAAACAAATATGGAAGTAAGCAATACATTAACATTAATTCCATTGAAAATCCAAAAATACAATTACTCAATGATATTTTCTTATGCACCAAGGGGATGTCTATAGGTAGTCCCAATGCAAGCCATTTTTATGAGCTTTTAGTGGTCTAAAAAGTTATAGTTTATTAACAACTTGTCACCAAGAGAAAAACTACTATTGCATGCACAACCACAAATCTGGAGGCCTTCTTTTTTCATAAAAAAGACATTTGCCATTGTAATGTTCCTCAAACAAACAATTTGCATTGAAAAATGAGAAACTATAAGTATTTTTTAACCTTGCAATGTTCCCATGAGTGTGTGAACGACTATCGATATATAACAAATTCTTCCTATTAAATTTTTCCGAAGCATAATAATTTGTGATGTCCAAGACCCCAAAACCAAGGCCAAGGTAACCACGAAACCTAATGGAAGGTTTAATCAAGGTAGTGCATAGTGGAATAAGGTTATCTAAGGCTAGGTGAGCACCCCAAAAATCCAATAAAATAAAACATCCATCCTCTTTAATGAAATGCACACAAACAAATGAAGATCATTCCCCAACGCACATGCTATGCAAGGTAAATTCAAGTATGAAATGCAATCAAATTTGAGAAAGTTATTAACATGTAATCAAAAATCAAATATCAGATCCATTTAATCCATATAACCATTAACAAAATCAAATATACTATCTACCATAAACAATATAATTAAATAGATTTCCAAGCTGCTATAATCAACCATAATAACATTATAAAAAATCGGATCTACTGACCACCACTTACAACCATATTAACATAAAAAAAAACATATATAATGGTTGTCATCTACGTCCATTTAATCCACAATAAAATTAGATATCAAGGTTGTCATATATATCCATCTAAGAAACAATTGAAATCAGGCATGAAGCTACCATCTGTAGTCATCTAAGCAACAATAAAAATCAGATATCAAGACTGTCATCTACACCTTTCGAAGCAACAATAAAAATAAAATATCTATCTACTGCATACAACCATATAAGAAACAATAAAAATCATATATCTATCTACCATCTACAACCATCTAACAACAATAAAAATCAGATCGCATGGCTTCCACCTACAACAATCTAAGTACACAGTAGATCATATTTCACGAGCACATAACGTGCACACAAAATGTTCCACCCAACCTTATAATTTTCATGCCATGCATATTTCAACGTGATAGTCACCCCCGACTTGATACCATAGACTCACACGAGGTACTCTCAAACCAAAAGGTACGATGCGCTCATCTCAACACCAAGAACACTGCCACACAAAAACAATTGTATCTTAGTCACATGGAAAAAAATTTCAATGAAACAAAAAGTATTCCTTATTGGGAACATCACTCTGGAAGCAATGGAATATGTCTCAAAACCTATAAATGATCATAAATTGGTAAACTAGAACATATGGTTGCACCATTTTGACACTGTTAGAAACCACAACTACACCTTTCTCCTTCTAAAGTTTCCCTTCCATCTACATTACTTGGTGAAATGGGATTCCATTCACTATAAAAGTCCCTTAGGACATTACCATCCACCTTAAGGATTCACGTTCCATATTTGGATAGGGACAAGCAATGGGATAAGGAGACATGTTGTTTTTTGCACAATCAATCTTCAATCCCCATTACAAGGTCTTCAAATCTCATTACAAGGCCTTCAATATTCAGCAATACAATGCATATCCTACTTGAGAGCATGTGTTTTCCATACAAGAGAGCATTTCACTTCACTAGAGAGATCAAGAGAAAAACCAGAGAAGAGAATGAGAGAAAACTCATTACAATACACAAATAGCCATT